>VDFB02000363.1:89852843-89975364 GCA_007258455.2 Sequoia sempervirens
CTTGAACTACTTGTTATCATGTTGCATAGGGATGAAGTCTAGAAAATAAAAATTTGAGATGATAAAATCTATATTTGGGGTTGATCATGGAAAGTTTGCAAGTTGTGGATGTAAGTCCACTGGCCAACTGTAATGAGTTTCTCTTCTATGACATGCCAAATAGCTTATGACTATGGGTCTATCATTCTATGTGATGAATAATTCTATGTATTCTTTTATTTTATGTATCTTAGAGGTATCTACACTTATGCTTATGCACCTGCAAGTAGAAATGTTGCAGCACATTGTCACACTTGTCATGAAACAGGTTATTGGTATTTTCTTGCGGATTTGTAAACATGTTGTAAGTTGGAATTAGACTTCTTTTATAAATTTAAGGTATGATTTATAAATATTACATTTTGGTATTATTTTAGTAAACATCTTTTTTATAGTTAAATTGTGGTTTATTTTCTCTCGTAAATTTTATCTTAAAAATCACAGGTATGACTTCTATCATAAATCTTGAGCTTGAATTACTAGATTTGGATTTGTGAGCAACAAGGTCAATTAAACAAAGGCCACAAAATTTATGGATGGTGAAGGTTCAGCCAACGCCTTATCTTCCTCATAATGATGCTAAGATGTCCGAATTTTGAAGTGGTGAGGAGACTATTTATTTGCATTTTTTTGAGCTTTCTTTCCTTGACTGCAAATAAAAATGTAATATGTAACTTCTGGCCATAATAGACCAAGCTCCTATACTCTAATATAACATCATTTTTTGGCTCATCATTGTGTAGCTTATATGTGAGAAACTGGTGTTATTTTACTTCTAATTGAAGGTTCTTGATTGTTAAATTCATTAATTGAGAAAACTATTGTTCATTTCCATCAAAAACATGTTGTGTATAATCTCTCATATTATGCTAAATTGATTGTAGAGGGAAGAATTATATTTCATATTTTCCTTTAGTCTACAATCCAATGTCTTCATCTCCTTTGTGTTATTTTGTCATGATATTAGTCTAAATTTCTCTCTTGTTGTGTGGTAATTTATCTTCATGTTATATTAGAATGGGAGAAGGTTGGGTGTCATTTATTATTATTGGATAGGAAGTGGTCTTGATTTACTAATTAATGTTGTGCAAAGGATGCTAGGTGCTTAGGTTTGGCTATTAATCTCTTCTTGGAGATAAGAAGATTGTCGATGGTTGGAAAACACTACAAGGTAATTCAATGTTTGAATTGGGGGTGGGATGACCTAATCTTTTGAGGTTGTCAAAGTTTGACTTTGAACTAGTGTAAGGATTCTTATTGTCATGATATTATCTTTTGATATGTTGTTAAGACTACAAATTTCTTGGTTGGATGTAATGTACAAGGCATTCATTACAGAAGCTCTATGGTTATTTTTTGAATATCTTTATGATGATCACATTATGAGTAAATTTACCTATTTGTTTTAGATAGGGATTTTTATTGAAATTCAAAATATTGTTTTCTATAGGAACTCGGTGAAATATATGAAGCTGAAGAAAATTTGGAACTAGCTTTGGAATAGTTTGAGCGAGTTGCAGAGCTCTATTTAGGTGGAGAAGTTACTAGTACAGCTAACCAGTGCCAACTTAAAGTTGCACAGTTTGCAGCCCAACTTGAGCAATAAGTTAATATGAAAGAAAATATTTGTAAAAGTTTTTTGGGATCACATATTTTCACTTTTGGGCTATTAAATGACCACAGTGTAGTGGCTACTTATAATTGTATTTTTTTGGGGGTTTGATTTGCAGATTTATTATTTCTAGTTCATGTGTAGAGACTTGTGGTTCTTTAAATGAATAATGCAAATGGATTTACTTGTTAAATCTAATATTGTTTGCATGCAGAAAAATTTTGCTTTCACCCTATTGATTATCTTAAAGGAAGATTTCAACTCTCCAAAATTGTATCAAATCTTGAAATGTTGTGCTATGCTCAAATATGATTTGGAAATCCTATTATTCATCAATAACAAAGTATACGATTTAATGGATTGTTACAATAAAAGGTTATCAGCTTTTGAGAGGACCAGACAGAGGCACACAAGAAGAAGAAATTTCCCACTCTGAAACAAAATTGTCCAGTCTAGGCAATTGAGTCAACTCTTTGTCAAACTACCTTGCCATGCTCGAAAGAGTTATGCTGGTAGTTGAGTATATTCCACTAGGTTTTAGGAAAATATTAGCATTTTCTCTTTCCTAGAAATGAATCATTTTCTCACACCATGTTATGATGTACATGTTGCTCATGATTGTATGAATAATTTTATAAAATATAAATAAAAAAATACTTATTGGCATTAACTTTATGAATTCAGATTATGATGCATTATTTTATGTTTTTTTATGAACATTATGTTTTGCATATTCGCCAACTGTTCATTGCTCCCAGCTTCAAAATCATTGATAATTTATGTCATAATTTTCCATCGCATTTGGAAAAATAAAAATAAAAACTCCAACCAATAGGAGGACGATGAGAATTTGAAAACAATTAATGTTGAAAACCACACTAAAAAAATATTTAAAATAAATTGTTTATTTTTTAAATATATTTTTACATATTGTATCTAGAGAGACAATTTTTACATGTATTGTCTTTAATCCCAACTATTGTCTCTAAAGAGACAAAAGTAAAATTGTATACTTCTATTTCATATTGTCTTTATAAAGACAATTTTTAAGACAATTCTTTAAGACACTCGCTTAAAGACAATACTTGAGACAATACACAATTTTTTTTGTCTCAAGTTAAGACAAGTTATTCAAAAATTGTCTTAAATATTGTCTTAAACCGCCCCTCTATGTAGTAGTGATAGTATTATTGTAATGAGTTTGACTTTCTTTAGTTTTTGAATTAAAAAGCAGCAAAACAAGGGTGTTTGACTTTCTTTAGTTAACTAGGTATTAATAATTTATTTTTTAACCAATCAAAGACGATATTTTAAAATAAAATAAAATAAAATAAAATTTTGTAAAGTCAACTTGTAAAATATTTAACCGTACAAATTATAAAAAATTATTTCTTGTTAATATGATTGAGTAAAAAGTTACGTGTTATTGACCCATTTGTAGGGAAAGCAAGGTAAACATTTTTTTAAAGAATGATTTTTCATTTCTTGCTTATAAATCATTTCAATAAATCTTTCTAAAATCAATAAATGGTATTTATTTTGAATTTTTTTAAAGAATGTAATTTTTATTTATTTTATTAAAGAAAATCTCACAAAAATCAATTAACTATTTTATAGAGATTTGGATTCACACTATTAAAATAATAATAAAATAAAATAAAAAATTTATTATTCTTTCCATTGGACTAATATCTTTGTTATCTATGTTTTCAATATTTTATGGTATAATTTAATTATTATATCTCTCCTTCTTCTTTTAATTAATATATTTTTTTATCATGTATATGTTTATATTAATTTATATATAGGTTCTCCAAAAAAATTATAACCTATAATATATAGGTATATATAAGATAACCTATATTATTTTAGGTCTTTATTGTATATATTATACAACCTATTTTAATATAGATAATATTGATTTATATATATGACCTATATTAATGTAGAATCTATATATATTATTTCTATTTATATCTTATGTTATTGAAGGTAATATTTTGTAGGTAAATGAGTTCATTTGCATTGTGTAGGTAATATATTAATTTATATTACATTTATATTAATATATATGATTAGTTATTTTATTTTGTAGGTTCTTCTTTAATCTATATTTATATATATATTAATATATATTATATAAATTATTGTGATTTTATCTATTGTATTTTAACTATCTATTATTTATTTTTAATTGAATCATTTATTTAGTTTTTCGATTTATATTTTATATATAATCTCATCTTTTTTCTTTTTTCTTTGGTTAAATTATTATTGTTTTAAGTTTTAGTATATTTTCCTTTATATCTTCCTTCATTTCTTTTAATAATTTTGGTAATTTTTCTTTAATCATTTTGTTATATAATTCGTCTTTATAATTCACTTAAAGTTATTTATTCACTATTTGAAACATTTAACCTCTAATATTTTTTGATCCATTTATTTTTGTTATATCATATTATTATATTATTATATTATTCATTTTTGTCCATCTTTTTTTTACTATTTTCACTTTTATTTCATTTTTCAATCTCTTCCCTCCCTACCCTCTCTCACTGTTAACTCTTCTTAAGGTCATTTCTACAATCATATTCTTCATTATCCTCTTCCTACATATGATGAATAATTGAGTTAAGGTTAGGGTAAGGTCATTAGAGTTATTTCTTCATTGTTTGAAACATTTAACTTTAACCTTTTTTTATCCATTTATTTTTGTTATTTCACATTACTATATTATTCATTCTTCTATTATGTCTTCATAATTTTTTCACCTATTTTCACTTTTACTTCATTTTCCAATTTCCTCCCTCATGTAGTACCCCTCCATTTTGCTTATGTTTCATGTTAGCATGTTTTCACTTTGATAGACCCTGGTACTTTGTTTTGATGTATTGATCGCTGACATTAGAGCGATGGTGGATTTATTTTGTGATGTGATGATACATTGTATGGTGGTAATTATTTCTGGCATGCTTTATGTTAGCATAGATGTTTACTTCAGTTGTTATTGCTATGCATATGCTTATGGAAGATTAATTGATGTTATTTATTTTGTCACTTTGATGTCATATGTATTGGTGAGGAGAACGGAGTTGCATCACTCGCTTGCGAGTGCCCTATGATTTCCGTGATCTTCTCCTCACGGTGTGTTTGAATCATGGATTATATATATGTATGTTATTTGTCTGATTACAGGATTACAAGTACATGACACCGACTCCACCTGGTTTCACAGGTCTTACCGTCTCAAGACTCAACGGTAATGTTGATTGAGAGGTAGTAACAAGGTTTTTCCTAGTCTAGTCCCAAACCCAGTCACGGTATGTCGTCAGTTTAGGTCTAGTATTTTTAGTTGTCTCGTCTGGTCTGTTTTGATTATTTGTTGTATAAGGTTTATTTTGTGAATTTAATGTTAGATTTAAAGTTCTTTATAATATAATGTTTATTTAAATTAATTTTAAATAAAGAAAATGAAAGCTTCATATTTTATTAATTAATTAAGTTAGTTTATTGGTAAAATAATTTAGTCATTGAGATTAAAATTATTTTATTAAATAAATTAATTAATTAATTAAAAGTTTCTTTTATTTGAGTGAATAGATTAAATATTCTTTAAATGTTTTTGTGGGAATGAAATTTTAAATATGAATAAAAATAAAGAAAATAAATTAGTTTTTGAATTCTTTAATTCTTTAAAATAAAATAAATTCTTGTTATTTGAGGGAAGAAAGATCCGTGACTTTGTTAGAAGATATTTTTCTTCTTTGCCATGTGTGCTAGTTAAATTTACTACAATTTTTCTTGTTGAGGATTCTCTGGGAGAAGATATTATGAGATTTGGGAAAACAAGAAAAACACTTCACAGGAAATGAGAAAGAACAAAGTTATGTTGAAAAATTGTGTTAATTTGTGATTTCCTTTGGTTTTTTGAATTAAATTTCTAGAAGAAGTTTTGGGTACATATTTGTTCTGTGATTGCAATCTTCTGGAAAGGGGTTATTTGAAAAGAACTTCAGAAGTTGCACGCAGCAGGCAAAGCTTCTCTTCTATAGAAAAATTCTTCAAGCTACAGGGATACAGGTTTTTCCCTATTTATTTAGTTTATTTCTTTTGAAAAGATTGTCTGTAAAAAGAATTTCTTTTGTAGAAAATTTGCTAAAATTTGTTAAATAAAAGATTGCATGTAGAAGAAATTTTTATTAAAGTTATTGTTCTTCTTGGTAAATCATTCTGTAGAGATTTGTTGTTTTCTGTGAGAATTTCAAAAAAAAAGATGTTATAATGAAATCAGAGAAAACAGTAGAAAATATTCAAAAGAAAACAAAAGTATTCTTTGTAGATTTATAAAATAAGTTCTCTGTGATATTTGGGGAAAAGAAGCCTCTGGAAGAACTTACCGAAAAAGATTTTGATAATTTGAGAAGGAAACTCTCTGTGATTGAAATTGAAAATTCTTTGAGAAAAATTGTATAAATTGTCAAATATCTCAATTTTTCTGTAGAAAACCTCTATGAATTTGTTTGCATGATTACAATATTTTATTTGTTAATCAAAATGAGTATATATGTATATATAATATACATACATATACTTATACAAATATACTCTTATGTTTTTATTTGTGAAATTGTTTTGAGTAATATTATTTTCTTTTTTAAATGTGAAATTTGTAGGGTGAAAATTTAACAAAAATGGATTGAATTTTTTGCATAGCGGAAGGGAGATTATTCCTGATTTAAATTCATTTTTATATAGGTTAAAATATAAATTTTATTGCATATTGAATATATGCAGGGAGGGGCATAGGGTTACCCCCAACCACCGCTCCCATTGTGGGGGTGCGACTGCTGTGAGGCAACATCCTCCACAGTTTTGTGGAGGAGGCGTTGACCCATAGGTAACGCATCCTCCACAATGGAGGCTTCCAGGCGCAGCCTATGCAAAAAAAATTGACCTTTACTTATTTTCATTTATATACAATTTAATAAATATAATTTTATACATATATATATATATATATATAATATGTATTATGTATTTTATATATTATTTTAATATATAATATATATAATATATATTTATTTATTTATTGGTTATTAATTTAGTTTTTTGTTAAATAATTTGTTAAATAATTAAATAGTAAATATATTTATTATATATATAATTATATGTATTTTTACATATTTAATTATATATATTTAAATATATTTGGTTAAATAGTTATTGTGATATAGTAGATGTTTCTAATATTCAAATGGATATTTTATTAAGTGAAATGATTTTAAAAGAAAGTTGATTTATAATTAAATAGATGTTGAGTTGTTGAAACATTTAAATGCACATGAAGAGGATATTATAATGAAATGATTGTAATAGGTAATTGAATTTTATTATTATGCATAATTGTGGAAATTGGAATTAAATAAATAGTTTTATTTTATTTTCCTTATTATTGCAAATTGAATCATACTTATTTTGAATAATTGCAAAGAGATGTGTGATTGTAATAATTAGATTTAGGAAATCTAACGATAGTTTATTTACTTTCCTGAAATGATTTTTAAGTTATGATTTTTCATGTTGCGTCAGTTGGGCAATTTGGGATAACTGAGTTAGTCTTCTAGATATGCTTATTTGATGAGGGAATTGTTATATATGATGGTTTCTTATTTCGAGTAAGCTAGGGTAGTGCACATGGTTTTGTATGGTTTTTAGACACCTGGTTCTATGGATAGGTTGTGAAGTCTGTTGTGATATGTTTGGTATTGTATGTTGATTTTTGTGCACTTTGCCTACCCTAGTTAGAGAACATAGATTCCTTGTGTTATTTTTAGGGGAGTGGCTCTTTGTGAGGACTAGCACACAAAGTGGTGCCAGGGTAACTCATGTAGAGTTAGTAAGTTAGTGAAAATTAAATCAACACATTATTTAGTTTAAAATCTTTAACTAGATTAATTATGCCTCGTTCATGGACTCAAGGGCTAGTACAGACTTGAGAGTGAGCCGAGAAGGCCTGGAATGGAAAATTGCTATCTTGTTATTTTAAAAGATATTTGATACCGCAACAGATTGCATGTGGGGCCGGGTTTCATAAGAGGTTACCAGGGTAACCCAGAATGGAGGCCGGAACCTAGGAAGGAACACCAGGGTAACCAATGCAACATTGTGATGACACTCCACCTATTATAATAGTATCCTTGTGAACTTAGTGTTTGATCATTCTGTTCTAGAAGCAATGTAACCAATAAGTTAATTTTGTACTTGTATAGTTTTGTCTATGGTTTTTACTTGTGTCTAGGGTTTGTAGGATATGTCTAGGGAACCTTTTTACTATCTCCTAGCATGGGGGGTGGACCTATGGGTACCACATTGTTGGGTGGAACGTGCACCTTACTCCATTGGGTCCCCAGTTCTTGTTCGTAGCAATGAGTACTTCCTTGGATGGAGAGCTCATATGTGGATAAATGTACTTTCTTATCTGTATCAGTGGAAACATTGTATTTGTAACACTCCTCAATTGTATTCAAGGAGATACTTTTGTAATATGTAATTGTAATTTTATATGACCTACCTCATTTGGAAAATGAGTATTGTAAAAGTTATTTCAAATGCAATGTAAGAAAGAATCTTATTTGTACTCTATATCTTTAATGATGTAATTTATATGTTATGCAATGTATGCTTTTAAGTTTATGTGAATTTAAATACATGCTATGTTAAATACTATTGTCATCTATGGGATTTTCAAGTAGTGTGTCGTCATGTTACTTAGGGAATGTTTGCAATTAATAAAGTTAATATTTACAATTTAAAAAAAAATTATTACACTTTCGTAGTCAATGCAACATTCTTTAAGTTACAAGACGGGGCATTACAGATTGGTATCAGAGCAAAGGTTCTAACACTAGACGCTCTGGGTAATTGTGAGCCCATTTGGTTGACCTAGATGTTAGACTAGGTAGTATCATATTTTGTTAGCCTTGTATGTTTTGTATCTGAGACTCGTTTTTGTTTTATGTGTAGGATCATGCCTAGGCGTCGTACTAGAGGTTGTGGTAGAGGTCGAGGTGGAGGCCGTGGGCCAATCCCTCAGGTTACTCCCCCTTAGAGCTCCCACGTGAGCGAACAGGCCGAACAGTTGGGTCCTCAATTGGAAGAGACAAGTGAGGAAAAGATTCCAATTCAGCCAGAGGTTGAGGGAGCTCAGTTGCATCCCCTATTAGATGAGGTACTTGCCAGACTTGGTCTAAGGCAGGAAGTTGATCAGGAAGTGGTTAGGGAATGTGATAGATCTCCTAGGAGGATTGTTAGTACTGTAGAGTGGGATGCCATAGTTGCAGGACATATGAGGGATTTGTTGAGGGCACGCCCTCCTAATTTTGATGGCACAAGTGGTGGTCTAGAGGCAGAGACCTGGTTATTAGACTTGGGTAGATTTTTTTCTATGCACCCATATGGTAGCAATACCCGAGCTAGATGCGCCATCATGCATCAGAGAGGATTTGCCTCTACTTGGTGGCATTTGGAGGAGAAGAAGCTCTGGATTTAGAGATTGGGTCAGTTTCTTGGGAGATGTTCTTGGAGAGGTTTAGAGCACGATTCTTATCTGAGCATTGGAGGTAACGATGAGCTGATGAGTTTCACGATTTATGTCAGATGGCTCTATCTGTTGAGCAGTATGAATGCAAATTTTATGAACTTAAACAATATACAGGAATTGGAGATGATGAGGCGATGTTGGTACAGCATTTTATCAGGGGTCTGAACGCCCGCATTAGTGGAGGAGTTAGAGTCTTCGAACCAAAGACTATGGAAGTTGCAGTTGAGAAAGCGCGCATTGTGGAAGAGAATCTGGCTCTAGCATTGGGTGGACATACAGGTGTCTAGATAGGTAGTGCACCTATAGCAGGTACTGGTCCACGGGGTGGTCAAATACAAACAAGAGGTTCCTCTAGGAACCAGCAGACACCCACTAAGGGTGGGCAGCAGTAGCAGCGTACTCCTCAAAAGAAAAGTAATTCACAGCCTCAGCAGGGTAATAGTTTTCAGTCTCAACATGATGGTGGTTGGTTTTAGAATGAGAGAGATTAGAGTTGGCAGCAAGTCCAATGTGATTTTTTTGATCAGCTTGCTCAGAGTTCTCAGTCTGTAGTTAGTGGAGGTAGTTTTCCATGGTCTAGTGTACCTCCAGGTGATAGAGGATTCAGAAGGAGTATAGAATGTTTTACTTGTGGCCAACAGGGTCACATTGCTCATCAATGTCCTCAGAAGGGTACTTTTGGGTTCAGTCAGAAACTGGCGGCTTCAGAATCGACTGTAGGAGATGCAGGCAAGTCACATAGGGTGTTTACCGCAGTGGATAACCACCAAGTTGAGCACCAAGGTGCAGTTGCAGAGGTTCCTGGTGGAGGACTGGCATCATTCTTTGGAAACCGTGCACATCCTTCTACGTCAGGAGTTGATCCTCATGGGTCGAGACGTTGACCGGGTACAGATCCAGAGGGATCCTAGTGGCGAGTCTTCTATTTCTTAGGAGGACGTATTCTAGATGTGTGTGTTATCTGTATTCTGTTTGCAGGCTTCCTAGAGTAAGCCTTATCCTAGGGGGGAGGATGTAGTACCCCTCCATTTTTCTTATGTTTTCTGTTAGCATGTTTTCACTCTGATAGACCCTGGTACTTTGTTTTGATGTATTGATTGCTGACATTAGAGCGATGGTGGATTTATTTTGTGATGTGATGATACATTGTATGGTGGTAATTATTTCTGACATGCTTTATGTTAGCAAAGATGTTTACTTCAGTTGTTATTGCTATGCATATGCTTATGGAAGATTAATTGATGTTATTTATTTTGTCAGTTTGATGTAATATGTATTGGTGAGGAGAATGGAGTTGCATCACTCGCTTGCAAGTGCCCTGTGATTTATGCAATCTTCTCCTCACGGTGTGTTTGAATCATGGATTATATATATGTATGTTATTTGTCTGATTGCAGGATTGCAGGTACATGACACCGACTCCACCTAGTTTCACAGTGTGAGGCCCAACCCTATCTATGACCATTGTGACCTTTCTATGAAGTCTAATTATGCTAGATTAGTGAATTATTCAATATTTTGGCCAATATTATTTAAATATAATATAGCATTGGAAATGTTGATGGGAAAAATGATTAAATTTTTAATTTACATTACCATTGAATATTTTTATGGAGAGTGTGTGTGTGCGTGTGTGTGTGTGTGTGTGTGAAATTGAGAGTTATATATATTCAAGTTTTGAAAGTATAAGAGTACATCAATTTGAGTGCGCTCAACTACATACTTAACGTTCTAAGTTTTCCTTGACTTAGTTAAATGATGGTGGGAGTAAATGTTATTATTAAAGGTGTCTTAACAATTAGATGGAAAAGAATGAGAAGTATGAAAATTTAGATTCTTACAATCATGGGGAAATAAGAATATTTAAATTGATATAGAAAAAAGAATAAAATGTATTTAGTTCAAGTGATTCACTAATGTGTTTTATGTTTTGTGGGAAAGAGTAATACGTGGGAATGAAACAGGACTTTTGTACATCATGAAGAAATTCAACGGAATAAACTATTAACATTGTCGATGGTAAACTAGAACAACTCAAATCGACAATGAGGGTGTTTAAAGTAAGTTAGCAAGGTAAGTTATATGAATTTGTTATCTAGTTGCATAATGATATTTAATAATAAATAATTGTTCAAGAATTCACTAGATAATACAGTTGAATAATTAAGTTAAGGTTAGATTTTATTATTGTCAGAGATATATTTAAATTCCTATTCTGCATGTTGAAGGATATAGAAATTATACATGTGGATATATTCCAATGCACTATCTTTTATTTACATAACAATAGTAGCATTTTAATTTATTGTTCACTAGAGACCTTACAAACGTTATTATGATATTTCAGACATGGATGGTGATTATATTTTTGTAGTATCTTTTATTATTGCTTATATAGCTCATATAATAGAGGATTAGCTAATTGCTATGATTAGATGGGACTTAAATAGAAATGGCCAAATTGATGTTAATTTTTGTATGAGATGGATTATGAATATCATTTATAGATTTAATGTTTAATTATGAGTATGAATAATGATCATGGATGTATTTAACATCTAATTGTGTTTATGAATATTGTTTTAATTATCACATTTGATGTTGGGATACTCTAATTGGTTCAAAGGATGAAAAATTATATCAAAACGACTCGTACGTGCTTATTTTGGGTATGCAATTTAATTTGTGTTTCTCTTGTTATATATTGGACTATTAACATGTGAATTAAGTGTGCAGGCTATCCATGACCAAAGGATTTGGAGATCTACTTGTAACCCAATTGTGCGAACCTCGTAAAGCCAATATTAGTCTATATGGAGAGACTAATGTCTTACTATGTGGTGTTGTGGCGTCCAGTGTATTTCCAAAAATCTTGAGTGTGTTTATTGTATTTTCTCAAACCTCCTAAGTGTGTTTATTGTTATTTCTCAAATCCTCTAAGTGCTCTAGGGTGGTGTGGAAGGGTGAGTTGTCATCCTAAGCAAAAATTTCGAAATTTGTCTTTCAAAGGCATTTAAGAGGCCTTCAATGAGTCTTGTCACCTCTTACCAAGTGTCAAAACCTTCCTAGGTCTAACCTATAGGGGTTGGGAAGCTTTTAAAACCAAATTTATGTGTTTTTGACTTGATTTAACCCCTCTTAAAGTCCATAAAAGAAAAGTGACGAATTTCTTTAACTTGCAACTCAAGCAAGAATCCTAGTCTTATCTCCTCACCCACTTTACAAGTCCTTTTGAAGACTTTCCAACCTCCAAATTTATGAGGGAAACTTCAAGAAAGCCAAGTGATGTGAGTGTTCATGAATGCCCCTCTCTCACCCCATGTGGTTGCATTAATAAAGGTCATATCTCCTTGGAATTGAAAAAATAAAAATAAAATAAAAATGAAAGGGAATGGAATCCATGTGTCATCATATCATTGGGAGAGAAAGGATTGCAGGGCATCATTATTTATACCCTCTTTAAGTCTAAATTAATGGATTTTTTATTTTGTGGGTTGGGTGTTGAGAGATGAAAGCTCGAGAGCTATGAGAGAAAAGAGGAGAAATGGGAACAAAAAGAGCAGCTTGGAGAAGGAGGCTACATCTCCACTAAGATGTAGAAAGATAAGTCCTCCTTCCTTTAATTGCTTTTAGTTTATGAAATGAGTGATATGAAGGATCTTTGAGTGGTAATGGTTCTCTAAAAATGAGTGTTTGTAATTGTAGTTTTCATACCAAGATCTTTGGTAATCTTTATGTTCTTGCTTAGGGGTATGGCTAGAGCCCATGGGGCTTAATGATGCCATTACAGTTGGGTGGAGAGCAAAGTCTACTTAATGGATTTGTAAGTTATTAGTTTCTCAATATTATTTGTAACTAAGAAGTCTTATGCATTGACATGTTATTTTGGATCATTCCTATGCATCAAATATAATATGAGAGGTTTAAGTAACAAATTTGTATGTTGTTAAGATGAAGGAGAGAAGACACCCTACAAATGTATTAAAAGAAGTGCTTGGGAATAAAATGTTGTTTTAATTTGGCATGTAGGAGAATATGGTATTGTGTATAGTGATTATGGTGGTTCTTGTATTTAGACTTAAAGAATGAGCTGTATAATGTTCTTATTTAAAAGGGTATAATAGATCTATGTTAGAAAATGGGATTTTCTTTAAGTTATTGCAAGTTTTGTGTGTTTTATAACTAGATTAAGAAAAGTGTTAGCAATAGAGAAAATGGAATATTATTGTTCATTTAAATATTGTTGTTTCATTATTGTAGAGAGAAAATAGAAGAATTTATGTTTTTTTTGTTTTACATTATAATTGCATATGAGCATTCATATGATTTACTTGTTATTGTTTGTAAGATTGAACAAACCCTTCCCCAAAACTAAATAAATTCAGTGACCCTCTTCCCATTAACTATAAGTTGAAAACTAAAATTAACATATAACTCTTAGCTGGTGAAAGATAAAAGAGAAGGGAGGTATTATGCTCAAGAAATTACCATATAATGGTCCTAAAGCTGCAATGAAAGAGAACATAACGCCTCTGTGAAGTAAGACAAATGGGTATGATAGTGTATTAATGTTCATTGTTGGGGTATGATAGGGCATTGTGGTTAAATCTTGGATAGAAGGAAAGAGTATACTGTCCTAGTATGCAATACTATAATGCCTTCCTATCTTGCACATGTGAATGCAAACCAATTGGTTTACTTATTTATTTCCATGTGGTGAAGAATCTTTAATGCAAACCAAAAAGGAAACCGAATAAAAATAAAGTAAAATCAAAGGACTTTTATTCCTATCTAAAAACCAGATTTAGAGACACGAATTCGCAACCAAAGTTGAAGGCCTAAACCTGAAGTATTTATGTGCAAGGATTTAAAAATTTCTATTCCTGTAAAGAAATGTACTCATCATGGCAGCATATAAAAGCAAGATTTATTTGTAGGTGTATAAATGTAGTGGACATCTAAAAGAACAGAATATGCATGCCAGCAAAATAAATATAATAATAATATTATGTCTGTAAAGATCCTTTTTATGAAATTTGCGGAAATGTTTTAAATCTCATCATCCTGTCTGAAAGAGGGATTCTAAATCAATAAGGGTTTTTTTTTTTAAAGTAAATATATATGGTAACATGGGAGGCAAGATGCCCTCCCACGGGCTCGGCCCAAGCACCCGCGCCCTGTACTTGGAAACCCACGAGTTGCAAGGGTTAGCATCCATTTAGGGGTCGCCTTTCAACATTTAGCACCTAAAATCTTTCCATGAACCTGCAACAGGGGAGATTTGGTATCAATACCTTTGACAGTATGATCTGCAACTAATCTGGAAGAAAAATAAAATAAATAAACCAAAATAAAATATCATAACAATAATAATATACTGCAAATGCAGTATGCATGGTCGGCAGACCAAAAACACATGCTTGTAGATCAATTATTCCTCCAATACAAGTATATGCAAAAGATATACAATACCACAGCTCTGTAAAAAGAAAAGAGAACGTATGATATGGGGATCCGGGTTTATAATGTAACAATCCTGAAAGAAGCATACAAAGAAAGGAGCCATGGGAAGGTTTAAGCCTGCAACAACCAACATTCTTCCCTCAGCAATCCTCTCTAACCTGCAGTAAAAATAAATGATAAGAAAAAAATTCTAAAGCATAGTTTTGTTTCCTTTTTCTTTTAGTTGGGGTTATCTTGTAACTGCCCTAGATCTAAGGGCTAGCTTTTTATTTCATCCAATGGATGAGATTAAAAGCTCATTACATTATAAATTCCTACATTTTTTTAAAAATTCTTATTCTCACTCTTTTCTTGTCAAAAGGATGATTTAATCCTTAAGTTAAAAATATATCTTAAAAATTTAGGAAAGTGGATTATAAAGCTAATTTGAATTCCTTTTAATTGATTTTCTTTTGTTTTTTTTGATAAAAGGAAAATATAAACCTTAAAAATATATCTTAAAGATTTAGGAAAGTGGATTATAAAGCTAATTTGAATTCCTTTTAATTGATTTTCTTTTGTTTTTTTTTGGTAAAAGGAAAATCTAAACCTTAAAAATATATCTTAAAGATTTGGGAAAGTGGATTATAAAACTAATTTGAATTCATTTTAATTGATTTTCTTTTATTTTTGGTAAAAGGAAAATCTAATCCTTAAAATATATCTTAAATATTTGGGGAAACTAAATTATAAAGCTAATTTAAATTCTTTTTATTTATTTTCTTAACTAAGACATTATTATTAAAATAGACAAGAACTATCTTATAGTTATCTTTAACCTCCTCATTCATGCAAATAAATTGATTTAATTAACTAATATATATTTAATTTATGGCCAATCTTAGCAAGGTTAATTATTTATAGTAGGTTTTGATTAAAATGTTATCTATACATGTTGAGTTCGAGTTGTTTTTTTTTTTATGGTGTATATTAAGTTTTTTTTTCATTAAAATAAATATCTTAGGAGAGAGCAACAATTTTACTTACTAATTAAATTTCAAACCCTTATGGATAACTAATGCTAACCTCAAATATACCATGACTAAGGGAGTCATCCAATATGAACCCTTAACTAATTAAAATAAAATTTGTGGATCAATCAATATAACCTTTTCAATTAATGTTAGACCTTAAGAATTGTGTTGTGCAATGGTGGCTTTCTGAGAGTGCATTAAGTTGTAAACATATGTTTAAAAAAAAGTTGTGACGTTTGTGTTATTTCCACATTAAAATGTGGGCATTACACACAGGTCTAAGCGTGTCAAGACTCAACGGTAATGTTGATTGGGAGGTAGTAACAAATATTTTCCTAGTCTAGTCTCAAACCCAGTCACGGTATGTCATCAGTTTAGGTCTCGTATTTTCAGTTGTCTCGGTCTGGTATGTTTTGATTATTTGTTGTATAAGGTTTATTTTGTGAATTTAATGTTAGATTAAAGTTCTTTATAATATAATGTTTATTTAAATTAATTTTAAATAAAGAAAATAAAAGCTTCATATTTTATTAATTAATTAAGTTAGTTTATTGGTAAAATAATTTAGTCATTGAGATTAAAATTATTTTATTAAATAAATTAATTAATTAATCAAAAGTTTCTTTTATTTGAGTGAATAGATTAAATATTCTTTAAATGTTTTTGTGGGAATGAAATTTTAAATATGAATAAAAATAAAGAAAATAAATTAGTTTTTGAATTATTTAATTCTTTAAAATAAAATAAATTCTTGTTATTTGAGGGAAGAAAGATCCGTGACTTTGTTAGAAGATATTTTTCTTCTTTGTCATGTGTGCTAGTTAAATTTATTACATTTTTTCTTGTTGAGGATTCTCTAGGAGAAGATATTATGAGATTTGGGAAAACAGGAAAAACACTTCACGGGAAATGAGAAAGAACAGAGTTCTGTTGAAAAATTGTGTTAATTTGTGATTTCCTTTGGTTTTTTGAATTAAATTTCTGGAAGAAGTTTTGGGTACATATTTGTTCTGTGATTGCAATCTTCTGGAAAGGGGTGATTTGAAAAGAGCTTCGAAAGTTGCACGTAGTAGGAAAAGCTTCTCTTCTACAGAAAAAATCTTCAAGCTACAGGAATACAGGATTTTCCCTATTTATTTAGTTTATTTCTTTTGAAAAGATTGTCTGTAAAAAGAATTTCTTTTGTAGAATATTTGTTAAAATTTGTTAAATAAAAGATTGCCTGTAGAAGAAATTTTTATTAAAGTTATTGTTCTTCTTGGTAAATCATTCTGTAGAGATTTGTTGTTTTTTGTGAGAATTTCAAAAAAACAAGATTTTATAGTGAAATAAGAGAAAACAGTAGAAAATATTCAAAAGAAAACAGAAGTATTCTTTGTAGATTTATAAAATAAGTTCTCTATGATATTTGGGGAAAAGAAGCCTCTGGAAGAACTTACCGGAAAATATTTTTGATAATTTGAGATGGAAACTCTCTGTGATTGAAATTGAAAATTCTTTGAGAAAATTTGTATAAATTGTCAAATATCTCAGTTTTTCTGTAGAAAACCTCTATGAATTTGTTTGCATGATTACAATATTTTATTTGTTAATCAAAATGAGTATATATGTATATATAATATACATACATATACTTATACAAATATACTCTTATATTTTTAATTGTGAAATTGTTTTGAGTAATATTATTTTCTTTTTTAAATGTGAAATCCCTACGGCAAAAATTTAACAAAAATGGATTGAATTTTCTGCATGGCGGAAGGGAGATTATTCCTAATTTAAATTCGTTTTTATATAGGTTAAAATATAAATTTTATTGCATATTAAATATATCCAGGGAGGGGCGTAGGGTTACCCCCAACCGCTGCTACCATTGTGGGGGTGCGGCTGCTATGAGGCAGCGTCCTCCACAGTTCTGTGGAGGAGGCGCTGACCCACAGGCAGCGCATCCTCCACAATGGAGGCTACCAGGCGTAGCCTGTGCAAAAAAATTTGACCTTTATTTATTTTTATTTATATACAATTTAATAAATATAATTTTATACATATATATATTATATGTATTATGTATTTTATATATTATTTTAATATATATATAATATATATTGGTTATGTAATTTAGTTTTTTGTTAAATAATTTGTTAAAGAATTAAATAATAAATATATTTATTATATATATAATTATATGTATTTTTACATATTTAATTATATATATATTTAAATATTTTTGGTTAAATAGTTATTGTGATATAGTAGATGTTTCTAATATTCAAATGGATATTTTATTAAGTGAAATGATTTTAAAAGAAAGTTGATTTATAATTAAATAGATGTTGAGTTGTTGAAACATTTAAATGCACATGAAGAGGATATTATAATGAAATGATTGTAATAGGTAATTGAATTTTATTATTATGCATAATTGTGGAAATTGGAATTAAATAAATAGTTTTATTTTATTTTCCTTATTATTGCAAATTGAATCATACTTATTTTGAATAATTGCAAAGAGATGTATGATTGTAATAATTGGATTTAGGAAATCCTAACGATAGTTTATTTACTTGCCTGAAATGATTTTTAAGTTATGATTTTTCTCGTTATGTCAATTGGGCAATTTGGGATAACTGAGTTAGTAAGTCTTCCAGATATGTTTATTTGATGAGGGAATTGTTATATATGATGGTTTCTTATTTCAAGTAAACTAGGGCAGTGCGCATAGTTTTGTATGGTTTTTAGACACCTGGTTCTATGGACAGGTTGTGAAGTCCGTTGTGATATGTTTGGTATTGTATGTTGATTTTTGTGCACTTTGTCTACCCTAGTTAGAGAACATAGATTCCTTGTGTTATTTTTAGGGGAGTGGCTCTTTGTGAGGGCCGGCACACAAAGTGATGCCAAGGTAACTCATGTAGAGTTAGTAAGTTAGTGAAAATTAAATCAACACATTAGTTAGTTTAAGACCTTTAACTAGATTTATTATGCCTCGTTCATGGACTCAAGGGCTAGTATAGACTTGAGAGTGAGTCGAGAAGGCCTGGAATGGAAAATCGATATCTTGTTATTTTAAAAGATATTCGATACCGCAACAGATTGCATGTGGGGCCGGGTTTCGTAAGAGGTTACCAGGGTAACCCAAGAAGGGGGCCGGAACCTAGGAAGGAACACTAGGGTAACCTATGCAACATTGTGATGACACTCCACCTATTATAACAGTATACTTGTGAACTTAGTGTTTGATCATTCTATTCTAGAAGCAATGTAACCAATAAGTTAAGTTTGTACTTGTATAGTTTTGTCTATGGTTTTTAATTGTGTCTAGGGTTTGTAGGATATGTCTAGGGAACCTTTTTACTATCTCCTAGCACAAGGGGTGGACCTATGGGTACCACATGGTTGGGTGGAATGTGTACCTTACTCCATTGGGTCCCCAGTTCTTGTTCGTAGCAACGAGTACTTCCTTGGATGGAGAGCTCGTATGTGGATAAATGTACTTTCTTATCTGTATTAGTGGAAAATTTATATTTGTAACACTCCTCAATTGTATTCGAGGAGATACTTTTGTAATATGTAATTGTAATTGTCATGCCCATAATTTCACACTAAAAAAAAAACCCAACAATTTTTTTTTTTTGTTTAAACCTAAGTTCACAACTTAACATGCTCCCGACAAGCCACCACTGTGCAACACAACTACTAAGACCTAACGTTGTTTGAGATGATTGCATTGGTTGGGTAACAATGCATAGCTTAATTTGTGATAGGATCTCAAAGGATCGACTTCCTCAATCAAGTTCTATTTGATAATCGCCTTTAAACTCTTATAAATGTTTCAAAGAGATATTGATATAAATAATGACATTACTTAAGTAGTATTGATTTACAACATTAAATATATAGATTCCTCTTCCTACCCTTTCTTGGGGTAGGGCTACTTCATGAAGATTACCTAGCTTTATTTAGGTTTACCATTACTTAGGAACACCCATAATAGGGAAACCAAACCCTACATGCTTGGTTTCAAGATTCCCCATTTCCCTTTTTTTTTTTTTAAATAATAATAACTTAAGATCACATTATACATTGAGTTATTAAAGAATAAATCTTAAGTTACCCTTGCCTTTAATTATTCTATATATACACTTATTAATTAATTTAAGATATGATTTGATGCATATCTCAAGGTGAGATAACACATTCCCCCTCACAACCTTAATTTTAAATGGAACTTGTTTCATTTCGGTGCCTTTCACTTGATAGAATACCACTAGACACACTTACATCTTTACTAAACTATTTTAGAAAAAATCAATTTGACTATCCTGATATTACATTTATTTCACCTGAATAAGGCCTCTTTCTTAACCCGCCGCCCCCCATTTAGACAATTGACTTAGTAATCGAGATAGTTTCTGCCATCCTCTTTTATTTATTTTTATACCATGGAGCTAATTCAGACTAGGATAATTTGATAATGTTTACCTCATCTTCATTTTCTTTAAATAATTGATTTTGCAAAGCTTTGGTACTTAATTAAACCCTTTTAGCTTTGTACACATTCAAAGAATTAAATTTAACCCATGAAACCTCTCTTAACTTATTCCTAAATTCTAAGGTCACTTTATTAAATAACCCTATTCGACCCTAATTTAGATCCCCTTTTATAACCCTTAGTTATAAATTTATCATTTATACCAATTTATTATTATGAATAATTTTAATGAAGCTTTTCATTTATTATTATTATTATTATTATTTTTTATAGGCAATATTAATTGCTTATTTAAATTGATAATCCCCTTTTTTTTTTTTTAAACGAGACATATTTAAACAAGATGAAATAATTTGTTAAACCTATTTTAAATAACAATATTTTATCCAATATTAAACCATTCAACATAATTTTATATATTTAAGTTTTCTCAATTGAATAAAATATTTATAAAATCATTTATTCCATATCTTATGATTTTTCTAAAAAAAATTAACCCATGAATAGTTATTTGAATTATAATAAAGCAAATTTCAACAACTCTCACTTTTCAATTTAGAAAGACTTTAAATTGTGATATTTTAAAGATTAAAATTAGGTGGCAAGTTAAAAAAAAGTTTCCTTAAATATTTAATTACAACTCATCTTTCCTATTTATTGAATGAAAAAGTGAGGTTAAATAAAAGTTTTAATTTAAACAAAAGTGAGTGGTTGAGCATTCAATCTCATCCATTGGATGAGATTAAATCTCCACCTTTGAATGTTAGGGTTACATGAGGAAGCCCTAATCCAAAAGAATGGCTTGATAAAGACTTTCTTTTCATTTCACCACTTTCATTTGATTACAGGTTTCAAAAGGAGGGCTGAAGAATGAAGGAATGATCTCCTGCAAGTTATATTTGAAGCTTTCATTTTGTTGCAGGTTTCCTTCCATGCCAATTATTCTCTTTGTCATTTATTATCCATTTTTTTATTTTTATTTTTATATCACTTCCATATCTTACATATCAAAAACTCTCACTCTCTTTTTCTTTCTTTCTCTATTTTTATTCACAGGTTTAAGCAAATTTCGTGGCATGCCCAATACAGTCGTTTTTTTTTTTTTTTTTATTAAAATACCCATATTATTTGGGTGTTGTGTATAGATCCAAAATGGACATTGTATATATTATTTGAGTGCAGCATATTCAATTTTATTTTTACTTATATTTTTTTTGAAAATGTTGTGTTTCTATTCTATTAAAGGTTTCGTATTAAGACAAAGGAAAGTATTTGTTTCAAACTATCATTTTTGTTTGTTGCATACACATGAAATTAATAATAGTAAAATAATAGATTTTAAATATTTCATCATTTTATTTTTTTTGAGGCCCTTAGGGCACGGAGGTTGGTCCTCTGCAGAGGAGCTGTAGATCCACAGGGGTAATGCCCCTGTTGCTGAGCGGCAGCCCTCTCAGCCCACAACTGTAGGTTGGGGAAAATGAGAGTTTTATTATATTTTTATTTGTTTATTTTTAATATATATATATATATATATATATATATATATATATTAAAAACAACTGTATTAATTGTTCATCTTGTTTAAATATAGTTTATAATTATGTATATTGGTATATATCTAATATTAAATATGGTTCACACACACACAGTTAATATATACATATGTATGTTTAGTATATTATTCATGATAAGCGTAAAACAGATCTTTGGTATTTAAAATTCTAAATTGAGTAGATTAGCCAAATTTATTTCTTCTCTATCTTTTTCTTTATGTGTGTGTGTGTTTGTATTTAATAAAGAAAGAGACAGACTTGTCTATTTATTTACTTATTTTAAGAAATCTTTTAACTTCGATAAAAACATAAATGCTACCTTTTTTTTGTAGCTACACCAAGTGAACGTTTCCATAATCATCATTAAAATATTGAAGGAAAATAGACCATTTAATTTACAACTAGCATACACATTAACTCCATAACATTTCAGCATTTTTTTTTTAATGGTAAGGTTATATGAAAACCTTTCTTGCATTGCAACATTAACATTCATATCTACAATATACACATAACCATTCCCTTAAAAAGAAAAGAAAATAAAATAAAATATATTTGTCCCAATACATTCTTATGATGAAAGCTAGATAAATTTAGACCCCACAATATCTTTCAAATGCCTTAAAAGATGCCAATAATAAGGACATCCTTCACCCCTTTCTTTTCTTTCAACAAGATGTTTAACTTTCAATATTACACATAATATATAGAGATACAATGAACATGTCAAGAATATGAGTTTGCTTTGTTATGCATAATATTGAGAAACTAACAATTGGCATACCCATAAAATACACCTTGCTCTCCACCCTACCATAATGGTGTCATGAAGCCTCATGGGCTCTAGCCATACCCCCGAGCAAGCACTAAAAGAATACCAAATGATCTTGGTATGGAAGCTACAACTAACTTATTCAACAATTACAATGCATCCATTTTCAAAGCACCATTTTAACTCAAAAACTTGCATATCACTTATTTTATCAACTAAAAGCAATTAGAGGAAATAGTACTTAGCTTTCTCCATGTTGCTCTATTTGAATCCTTCACTCTTCTCCTTTCTCCATAGCCCTCAAGCTTTCCTATCCAATCCAAAGTATGAAAAGAAAGCTTAAAAATAAAATGCACTCTTCAAACTCTCATAAATTGGCCAACTTCTCCCAAGGGAGAAGTGGGTAACCCCCTTTCTCTCTTCACAAAGAAGCTATAAAAGAAGTTCAACTTGAATCTCTTTGAATGAGGGAGTGACACTTGTCACTCTCTCATTCAATCTTCAGGCACAATCTCCCACAAGTGCTCACACATGTGTGAGAAAATTTGGGGAGATGGGAAGAGGAGTGTACTCCACTCCATCTCAAAAGTCTCCATCTTCATTAAGAGGGGGATGGAGTACTTTCACTCTCCCTCTCATGTCACATCTCAACATTGGGTTTGAAAACCAATACATTTCATTTTCTCCCAAATTCGTCACTTTTCAAAAAAGACAATAAATGAGGGTCATATCTTAGATATTGTCAAAGATATGGCTATAATTGAGCTCCCAACCCCTATGTAGCTATCTTAGGACCTTAAAAAAAATGTGACCACACAAAAAAATACTTTTAAACCCCTTTTAAAACTACCATAAAGAATGCATTCGAATTTCAATACCAATTGAGGGTTTACAACCCCTAATTTCTTAATCACACTCTTAACTACCCTCATAGAATATCTTAACATATAACCCCAACCTTAAGCCCTAAAACACAAACACTCCAACATTAAATACTAACACCCCTTTCCTTTTGGGTTGCAAGGGTTCAAAACATTTGATCACCTTTATCCTTGACATAATGCTTATACCTGCACGTTAGCTCGCACCATTTATATCCAACTAAAAATTCATCTTAAATTAGTTAAATAGTACAATTAGAAAGGATCATTCATCTATCCACTTAATTTAATTTTATCTAATTTATTCATAATTGTTGATTACAACATAATTAAATATAGAATATGCTTTACTCACTTCTACCACATGCGTGTGGTCTTACCATACATGATCAATGTTTCATCCATGTATACCGAGTTGTAGTCAACCAACCTTCGTGTTCCATCATACTCGTGTTATAAATCTGGTCACACTCACTGCCAATATCCACCTTAAGAGACATAAAAATCATTAGTATTTGTCAAATAAGATCTAACTCCAATATCCCTCCTAGCTTTGTATTAAATCAACGAGTTCATTGAAATGTGATTTGTAAACCATAATCATCCCCACCATAACATATTAACCCTAGTTAGACTAGATGTTCATTTTTCAATTTACATATCACTAAATAAATCGTCATAATTCTATAAGATGAAAATTTAAGAAGCTAGAGATTCAAAGTATAATCATTTAACCTAGATAGAAATCATTACTTATAAAACACAATATATGATACAAGGGTTAATTATTCCCCTCCTTGAAACAATTTAAATTCCCACAGTTTTATTTTCTTATATAACCATGTTCTCGTTTTGATGTATTAGAGAGTCCAAATAGGTTTGTTAATAAAATACATTAATAATAATACACTTCATTCATCATCTCTGAGGTGATTCACAAGTAATCAATAGAATACATAGTACATTAGGGTTGTATTAGATGCATACAAGGTGGGGCCTTATAGTAATTTTATATGACCTACCCCATTTGGAAAATGAGTATTGTAAAAGTTATTTCAAATTCAATGTAAGAAAGAATCTTATTTGTACTCTATATCTTTAATGATGTAATTTATATGTTATGCAATGTATGCTTTTAAGTTTATGTGAATTTACATACATGTTATGTTAAATACTATTGTCATCTATGGGATTTTCAAGTAGTGTGTCGTCGTGTTACTTAGGGAATGTTTGGAATTAATAAAGTTAATATTTACACTTTGAAAAAAAATTATTACACTTTCGTAGTCAATGCAACATTTTTTAGGTTACAAGACGGGGCATTACACCTCACTACCCTCTCCCACCACTTAACTCATCTTAAGGTCATTTATACAATAATATTCTTCATTATCCTCTCCCTACAATGAATAATTTAGCGCGGTTTGAAACATGAATTCAAAATAGCATACGGGTATGTGCAAGATTATGATGGGCCAAAAAGTGGTGATATGATGGGTGTGTGTTTGACGACTTTATTTTTACCCAAAATGGATGAAACAAAAAGGGTTTTTAAAGGAGATTCTCAGCTTTCCACCAATATAAATTATTTTTTACTTTGAATTTGATAAATTATTATTATTCATTTTCTATTTGAGTTATGACTAAAGTCCTAATTGATAGGCTGATTGAAAAACATCTATAGCTTTCAAACGGTATTACATTTTTTGAATCCGAAATATGCATCACATTATATGCTTTGTGTACTATAGGATTAAAAAAATTTGAATTTCATCAAGTTTTGACCAAGTTAAGGTGGTCAGACATATGAGTTTTTTATATTTTTTTAAAGTTGTAATAAAAAATTCATAATTAATTGTTTACTTGGAAAAGAATTACAAAAAAATATGTATCACATCGAGACATGAGTCCTCTACTTATATCTAAAATATTATATATTTTTTTTATCATTTTATAATGGTTAAGGTGGTCAGATAGACACCTACTTATTTTTTCTCTGAAATTTAAGTGTTATTGCATTGAAATTTAAATTTTTCACCAAATAGATTTTTTCTTTTTAAATAAACCTAGTGGCTTATAAACTACATTCAATTTGCTACAGATTCTATTCTTAACTTATTCATTTTTTTTATGTCAATTTACCTAACTCTAATTTTTCTAAATTTTTCACCACTTAAGGGCCTATTTTTTCCATGATGATCCTGCACATACCCATACATAGTTTAATCTAAAAGCATTTACTCTATCATTCATGGACTTTGAAAAAATCATACCATATATAATCATTGATTTGTTAATATTTAAAAATTATTGATTTGATTGAAGTGATATAGTTGCACTTGTGTCTACTATTAATCAAATCTAATAATTTAGTAAAATATATTTTATTTTTTAATATATATATTATATAAATTAAAAATAAACTTGTAATAAATAATCATTTTAATATATAACAATTTTATATTAATAGTAAGAGAAGAAACATTTCCATCATGTAATATCTAACTTTTAATGATTTTTAGTATATATTATATTTATTTTATTATAAAATTTATTTAATATATAATAATTCATAAAATAACATTTATTAAATATGTTATTTATTCAAAATTTAGTGATAAAAAATAGGTGTATAGTTATGGATAGTGTTACGATCATAGTTAGGGTTAGAGATAGGTCTAGGGTTAAGATAATGGTTTAAAATTTATTGTTGGGGTTAGAGTTAGGGATAGGGTTAGGGTTGGGTCATTAGAATAACTAATTAACAATACTAAAACACTATAATTAACAAAACTTACATTTATTTTTATTTAGTACAATAATAAAACTTACATTTATTTTTATTCACATTAATAAAACTTACATTTATTTTTTATCAAATCTAAAAAACAATAATTACAATACTATTAAGGCAAGTACTAGCCACTACATGACACTTATTATTTAATTTCAACTCTTTTAACATCTTGATTGATAGTAAGCATTATTATAGATATCATAATTTTTTTAGATGTAGTTAATTTTTCTATTTGTTAATCATTATATACAATTTAATTTTTTTTAATAATTTATAGTTTTTACTAATTTATTATTTAATAATTTTGAAAACATTGTTTAGATATTTTTGTTTGTATTATTTTGATCACAATTATTATAAAAATAAATTATTATTTAATTTTTAAAAATTTATAATGTATATTTAAAAAATAAAATCAAATCAAATCTCTTAATGCCTTGATTGATAGTGAGCACTATTATAAATATTGAAACATAGAAAAATAGGCTAGAGGTTCAAACACATAGGGATTTATACTAAATATGCTCGATATTTCACCAAACTTACTATAAATAGAAAGGAGAAAATGGGATGAATGAACTTACATACTCTTCTATTTCATTCAAGAAATAAGATCCCTCAAGTTAAAATCCACATTCAACCCTTAGGTGAGTGAATTTTTTGAGGAATCTTGCAATTTCCTTTATTTGTGTGTGGATGGGGGTCAAGGTCAAACATCACTTTGGAGATACACTAAAAATAGTAAATCGACACAAAACTAAAATTTAAGACTAGATCGTAGTAGATTAAACATACAACTAATAGACATAATTTATTTCACAAAAATCGGGTGAGTGGAGGACACCTAAAATTATCTCAAAAATAGTTGCAAATTGTCCTTGTTGGTTGCAAAGTGTCCCAAGATAACTTTTTGATAGAAAAGACTAAATAGGGGTTTTGGGAGAAATATTAAAAATACCAAATGAACTCATTTATGACATGTAAAAGTTAGATTTGATAGATGAAACATAGGGCTATCATAAATAGTAAAGCTTCTAGGAAATATAGGAATGGAAAATGTTGTGTACCTCTCACAAAACACTATTTTTGGATGCTTTCCTAGGACTCATTCACCCATAGGAGAATGGGTCTTTGTTCACCTTTCCAAAATTGTTTTATGGGTCATCTCCTCCTATTTATACACTTCAAGATCCTTCGGGTTTCACAGTTAGACAATCAAAAATAAATTTGGGATATGAGTTTTCATGAGATGACAACAAAGGTGACAAAAAATGCAACTTTGCAATTTTGCATTTTTGAGATCTTCAACTTTTCTTCAGCCTATAAACCTATAAATTTGAAACATAGAAAGAGAGATTTTTTTTTTGTTTTTAGTGAATGGGTGTTTTCCATGGTCAAGCCCTGTTTTGGTAATTAAACCTTGAAATGAAATGAAATAGAATAAATGGAATGATAAATGGACAACTCAATGTTGCAACTCACCAAAACCTTGAATAAACCTTTGGAAATCTAAAATGTTGATCTTGAACTTGCATGAAATGGCTTCAATGAATTTAGATCTTGATACTTGAATCTTGCTTTGATCTTTGACTTGAATACTTGGATTAGATTTTGAAACCTACATCACAATGTTAGCTCCAAAAATATGCATGATTGCAAAAGACTTTGACATGATGCTTGGGATTTTTAATGCTACAATAAATCCTTGATAATTCTACTATTTACTGCTCTTGACAATAATCTTGACTCTTGTTCAGTTCACCTCTTGCTAGATTACTTGAGTTGATAAAATAACCTTGTATTTATAGATATTTACCTTTAATTTCCCAAAATTCAAACATTATAAGCCGACCTTTGAAATTTGAATTTAGGATCATAAAAATACTGCCAAAACATGATTTAAACATGGGTTCCAAAGCCTAGGGAGGACCCATTCGCCCATGGTTGAATGGGTCCTAGGTCCCTATTCCTAGAACACACATTTCTCAATGTTAGGTGTTATGTATTAGCATTAATTATTGTCGGGTTTCCCCTTTGGAAAATGTAATTTATTAGGCTTGTAGATGTAAAATAAGGCTTATTAAGGAATAATTAAAATCAATTTAATTAAGAGGGCTAAAATAAGTGTGTAAATGTAAAGGGGTACATTTAACAACACTAAATTAAGGAAATATTAAGTCCAATTTAACATGGAGGGCCCAAACAAATGAGAAAATGTAAGGGATACATTTTTCTACACTATATTTAGCCCTCACTTTAGTGAGAGGATGACCTTGCATCAAACTCACACTGAAGTAGAAAAACATGTGTCAAGAGGGGTCCAAGTGCACATATGTTAGTGAGATAGGATGACCAAGATCAAGGAGGTGGCCAAGCCCCTAGGATCCAAGATCCCATGGAAAACCAACATAATCACAAAGGAGCAAACACAAGATGTATGATACAATGGAAAGATAAGATACTCAAACATAGAATGTTAAAGTTAAAGCAAAGAGAAAAGAAATATGGACTAGCAAGTTGTATTATGCCACGTCCATCCAACACATGGCTCTACAAGAAAGCAAGTTGTATTATGCTTGGTGGCCATGAAAAATGAAAAGGCTCCACATGCAAGAAAGTTTTGTTATGCTAGGTGGCCTTTGGAAAAATATTCTCACAAGTTCTAGTGAAATCCATCATCCACTAGGTGAGCCCCCAAAAAGAGGTGAAGTGATCTAAAGTCATGCCTCTATATAGGCTCTCACCAAAAAATGAGGAAGTCACACTAGGTCTACAAGATCCCATTGGACTAACCATACCAAAGTTATACCTCTTGATAACTTTGATAAGGTGCCATACAACATGATCAATATCCTACATATGGTAATGCTGTACTAAATGTCAAAATTTTAATGCCATTGTCAATAAAATAATGCTAATGTAAATAATGTCGATGTCAATAAAAGTAATGCTAATGTAAAAGCCACACTTCCTAGTAGATGTATGCCATCACCGCTAAGAAGAGAACGTGTGAACAATGAACAGGGGATAATATGCCCCCCACATAAAATGTCAACATACTTGCTATGTTGGTATTTTAAGTAGAGAGAGGAGAAGAGGTGATCCTTGAAAAAAATGCAACATAGAAAAATAGGTTAGAGGTTCAAACACATAGGGTTTTATACTAAATTTCTTATATTTCACCAAACTTACTATAAATGAAAGGGGAAAATGGGATGAATGAACCTGTATATTCTTCTATTTCATTCAGGAAATGATATCCATCAAGTCAAAATCCACTTTCAACCCTTAGTTGAGTGAATTATTTGAGGAATCTTGCAATTTCCTTTATTTGTGTGTGGATGGGGGTCAAGGTCAAACAACACTTTTGGGAGACAAACTAAAAATAGTAAATCAAATCAAAACTAAAATTTAAGACAAAATCTACGTAGATTAAATATAGAGCTAATAAACATAATTTATTTCACACAAATTAGATGAGTGGGGGACACTTAAAACTTATCTCAAAAATAGTTACAAAGTGTCCCTGTTCGTTGCATAGTGTCTTGAGATAAATTTTTGCTAGAAATTATTGAATATGGGTTTAAGGAGAAGGATTAAAAATAAAAAATGCACTCATTTACAACATGTAAAAGTTGGATTTAATAGATGAAACATAGTGCTATCAGAAATAGTAAAGATTCTAGAAAATTGGGGAATGGAAAATGTTGTGTACCTCTCACAAAACACTATTTTTGGAAGTTGTCCTAGGAATGATTCACCCATAGGTGAATGGCTCTTTGTTCACCTTTCTAGAATTAATTTATGGGTCCTCTACTCATTTCTTTTCACTTCTACATCTTCTAGGTTTCACAGTTGGACAGTCAAAAATAAATTTGAATCTGAGTTTCCGTGCGATGACAACAAAGGTGACAACAAATGCAATTTTGCAAATTTGTACTTTTGAGATCTTCAACTTTTCTTCAATCTATAAACAGTTCTGTAAATCTGAAACACACAAAGAGAGATGGAAAAATGTTTTTTTTTTAGTGAATGGGTGTTTTCCTTGGTCAAGCCCCATTTTTGTAATTAAACTTTGAAATGAAATTAAATGGCATGAATGGAAAGATGAATGGACAACTCAATGTTGCAACTCACCAAAACCTTGAATAAACCTTTAGAAATCTAAAATGTTGATCTTGATCTTGCATGAAATAGCTTCAATGGATGTGGATCTTGATACTTGAATCTTGTTCTAAATCTTTTATTTGAATGCTTGGATTAGATCATGAAGCCTACATCATAATGTTAGCTCCAAAACCATGCATGATTACAAAAGAATTTGACATGATTCTTGAGATCTTGAATGTTGCAATAAATCCTTGATAATTCTATTCTTGAATGCTCTTGGAAATAATCTTGGATCTTGTTAAGTTCACCTCTTGCTAGATTACTTGAATTGATAAAATAACCTTGTATTCATAGATATTTACCCTTAATTTCCCAAAATTCAAACATTAGAAGCCAACCTTTGAAATTTAAATTTTGATGATACTACTCCTGGGGATGCATTCAATAGGCCTTGGAGAATTAAATTCTCGGCCATTGTGTTGGAAAAAAAGTTCCACCTATTGAAAGTCTTGATAAAATCTTCCTAAGGAATGTAACCATTAGATGCCCAAAACTACATTCGTATCTGCCATATTTACTACATAGAAATCTTCACTTATTTTATGTCTTCCCAAGGTGATACTTAGTTGATGGATCATTTGTGTGCAAGGAGTAGTGGATCCATCTACCATGACTACGTTGAATCCTTCAAAAAAATTAGTTTCCAGTTTCATTCTTGTCACTAAACCTTTGTCAGTGAAATTATGGGTGGTACCACTGTCCACTAGAATAGTCACTTTCTACCCTTTTAGAGAACTACAGAAGCTAAAGAGGTGATATTTAGGCTCTCTTGAAAGTGTGGCTAAGGTACCACTTACATTTTCTTCATCATCCCTTTTCCTTTTCTTATTTTGGGGTTCAAATTCTTCTTCACTCATTTCTTCATCCAATACTACTTCCAAGTTGTCTGCTTGTCCTTATTTTGCACACCTATGTCCTACCACCCATTTTTCTTTACAACTAAAACACAATCCCTTCTTTTGAAGCTCTAACCTATCTTCCCATGTTGCGTGTGATCGAGGAGGTAGTGTCCTTGGTTGCCAATTTCCTTTGTAGGAGGATTGGTTGTGTGACCTTGAAGGCATATTCTTTGAACAGCTCCTTTATTTGTTGTTGTGGTTTCTAACCTCAAGGGTGCTCTCTTGAAAGTGTGGCTAAGGAACCACTTACATTTTCTTCATCATCCATTTTCCTTTTCTTATTTTGGGGTTCAAATTCTTCTTCACTCATTTCTTCATTCAATACTACTTCCAAGTTGTCTGCTTGTCCCCTTTTTGCACACCTATGTCCTACCACCCATTTTTCTTTACAATTAAAATGCAATCCTATCTTTTGAAGCTCTAACCTATCTTCCCATGTTGTGTGTGATTGAGGAGGCAGTGTCCTTGGTTGACAGTTTCCTTTGTAGGAGGATTGGTTATGTGACCTTGAAGGCATATTCTTTGAACAACTCCTTTATTTTGTTGTTGTGGTTTCTAACCTCAAGCCCTTTTGGATTGCTTGTTAAGAAGAAGTGGGGTCAAGGGTGTTGGATCGATTCTGATAACCCTTTGACAAATAAGTATGTTAGCCTTCTCTCAGTAATCCCTGGTACCATGATTGAGATCTTTTAAAATTCGGCCAAATAATCTTCTACCGATCCTTGTTTTTTCAATTGGGTTAATTCTTTGAAATGTGTTTAAAGATGCTTTTGGTCAAATCGATCTATGAGATTTTGTGCAAATTCATCATAGGTTGTTATGTTTTGATTCCCTTGAGTAATAATACCACAATGCCACCAATCGTGTGCAACCCCTTCCAAATGTAAAATGGCAAATTTGATAGCATCCTCTTCGATCATGGGACTAAGGGAGAAATAGGTGTCCAACTTTTGGATCCATGAATGTGCAACAACTTTTCTCTATCCATCAAAGTTGGGGAGAGTCATTTTACTCACCCTTTGGTCTAACTCTTTATTTGGTTGTCTTTTTTCTTTTCTATCATATTTCGTGACCTAGCATTACAATATTCCTCAAATTTTTCCTAATTTCAGGGTCCAGCCTTGAGTAGGCCCCAACATATTTGTCAAAGTCATTAATTGTTGGATTGGTTTATTCTTCTTCTTCTCTTGTTGGGCCTTCCCTAGGTAAGAATGAGGGTCTTGTTAACCTAGGTGTTAACCCTAGTGGTGATCTATTGTTATTCTCTTTAAAGTTATTAGAGTTAACATCCCTCCCATTAATTCAATTTGGTCTAAGAGTGTTGATTGTGGTATTCATGTTTTGTAAGTTTTGGAGAGGTAACTGAGTTCTCCTCTTGTTTTGTTCCATGAAGGCTCGATTCATCCTCTCATTTTGTTTCATGAAATCCATTAATTCATTTCCTAATTGTTCACTCATTTTATTGCTTTGAGTAGGGTTGTATTTTGCTACAAGTTTCCTTCTTTCTCTCTCCAATGCCCTTTGAGCTCTTTGGCTTAATTGCATTAACTACTATTCTTGATCCTCAAGCTGATAGGATCAAGACTCTTATACCAATTTTAATCCCCCTTTTGGTAAATTCTTGGTTTTAGGCCTATTAAACAATAATAATCACTAAAAAATTATATTAATAATAAATATCAACGTTACAATAACATTCAAATTAATATATAAAATATTATAATTTTGAGATAAATACATCATAGCTAAAACATCATAATAGTTAGAACTATTGTTCATAGCATCATTAACATTTGAATTCAAATACCTTAACATCATTAATGATTATTCCAAGGAATATTCCTATAGCCAATCATATTAGGAATTCACTTGAAATGTTTGCAAACCACAATCTCAAGGATGGTTGTCCTTGTATTGCGAGAGCATGGGTGGATCCTCATCCATCCATCTTGAGGTAGTGTACTTGAGAAGACCCTCAAGCCCAAGAGCACTCATTCGCCTCTTGGCTCACGAAGATGGCAAGATCTTAGGACTACTCCATCCTCCTTGATCAAGCCCAAAAGCATTCATTTGCCTCCAATCCTACAAGCATGGCAAAAGCTCCATTCCATCCACCTCTAGGTGTCATGCTTGATAAGATGCATGAAGACTTTCCTCAACAAGCCTAGAAGCATTCATACACCTCCTGGCCCAAAAGCCTACATCTTGAGGTGGCGTGCTTGATGAAGGAAAGGCCGGTAATTCACCTCTCATGAACTCGAAAGGTTGATCAACCTCCCTATTTGCTAAACACTTCTATAAATTCAAAATAGATTGCTAAAGGAATCTACTATATTATTTGGTAATAAAATATCATTATACAATTATGATATATATATATATATATTCCTAATTTATATTCTCAAAGTTATTTCTGTAATAACCCACCCTTATTTATTTTTAAAAGCTTAGCAACTTGCACTCGTTAGTGTTAGCCCAAAATGCAATGATAAGCAATTGAATAAGCAACCCTTCACTTTCTAATCACCCAGATCCCAGTGTGGGCATACGGTGGAAAGGGGATCTTGCATTACATGGAAAAAACAAGCTAACTAAAAGTAAACACCTTCCACTTTTTGATCGCCCAAATCTCGATGTGGGCAAGGTGAGAGCATATGGTGAGAAGGCTTACAATTGAATTCTTCTATACTACCAATTCTTCAGTGGGGTGAGTAAGAAAGCCAAATGCATGAAAGTAAACATCAACTTCTTCAACAAGAAGTACAAGAAAGTAAAGCACTTAGCGGCAAGCTGACCAACCTCCACTTGTTTAGCAGGCATAACAAGAAAGGAAATAAGAACTTGACCACTTATTCAACGTAAGTAAGAAGTAACATAAAGTAAAGCTCGACCACTTATTCAGCAGGAGCAACCACCTGTTCAGTGGGGTAAGTATCAAAAGCAAATACAAGAGCATTCACAAATGGTACTACTGATGGTGTTACAATGAGCTCAATATAATCATATCGGATCATTAGATACTACTGTTATGAGAGGTAAATGACAAAAATGTGAAGTAAAACACCCTCCCAAGATGCTACAATGAAGAATAACAACACCCCCTTCAAACTAGAACAAGTATACCTCAAGATATAGTTACCAGAGGCTAATAGAAGGTCATGTAAGCTGCTGCAACAGGCCTGATACACTTAGACAGTGGTCTGATATGCACGAACAACAGGTTGGAAATTTCAACCAGCAAGCATAAAGTGAACATAACTTCACCAACACCTCATGAAATCACTCCAAACTGCTTGCAAAAGCAAATGCAACCCTAGGCATTCAAGATAAGGTAGTTAGCAGCCCCCAACATGTGAACAGCAGCAAACCCTTGTCAAACCCCACAAGCAAGATGGTACGGCCTATGAGGGGGGTGACCTGCCCTTAAAAATCCAAAACAATATCATAAAATCTGTGAAACTTGCAGACCTAGTTTCCTAGCCATGAAAGAGGGAATTGTTGATGTGACTTTTGTGACTGCACTAATTAGCAGAACAAAGTTGTCTGAAGGCTACTCCATTCTCTCTTGATCAAAGTATTTTGTGCACTAAGATTGCAAGATAGATTGCATGTTCAACTCCAAGGTTCTGAAATGCTTGGAATACCCTTAGTAGGTTCATTGTGAAATGTTGTTTTTACGAGGGGACTTACACAATTGTTCAGATTGCTTGCAGTAAATAGTAGATAAATGCTTTGAAGGGGACTTTCTTGTGAATGATTTGGCGTTGAGGTACGAGTTTTCCTAAAACTAACCCAAAGTGCGCAAAATTTAAATAGATGCAGGATTAAATATTTTATGTTCTAATCTAAATGCAAGAGGTGTTGGGCTTGACTTCAATGAACTTCAACCAAACGTTGTATTGCCTCCTATTGGACAGCTTCGACAAGGTTGGTGCAATCTTCAAGGGAGTGAAAAAGATGTTCAAATCACGATTCAACAATGCAAATACCATCAAAACGATGCATACATACACATGAATCTTGACCAAAGTTAAATTTAAAAGGTATTCCAGTTGACCACGTAGGACAAACTCACCATCAGTAAGCTTGTTAGTGGTATGGATTAATGAAGCTCACTTAAATCAAACACAACCACCCATAATTAACTATTTGCATGAAAATTACTCTAACTTGAAGTCGAAGGATGAAGAAACCTCACTAACTGTTCATAACAAAAGTGGAGTTCACCATCAATGAAGGTCTTTTATTATGATAGCCTTCATGACAATCTATTACAAAAATTCTCAAAGGGAGAATTCCCCTTCCTCTTCAAACAATGCAATGAAACTATTCTAACTATCTCAAAATGTCTACTCTCTAGTTTGATCTAATGTATCACTCACTGACTAACTAACTAACTAGTGTACAAATAAGGGGACTCCCCTTTATATAGCTAGCAAGTCCAATGGATGGCTCAGATCGAGCCACCCCAGCCCTAGACAAGATTCTGCCCTAAAAACTGCCAGAAGGTGGAGGAGTGGTGTAATTAATGAATACAAAGATAGAGGATTCCTCCTTGACCACTAAGGGCAATTAATTCCCACTATCCTTCCAGAAGATTCTCGTCCATGACTCTATTTCCATTACTCTTTTCTCTGACCGCGTAAGCTACGAATCGGGCCAGCACTGAATCAACCTCCTACTCTAAAATTGTCAGAGTAAGGTTGAGCTGATATTCAAGGATGGAGACCATTTGCTCTTGTTTGTCACAAGATTTTCTCCAACCCTCAATGGACTCTTGCATGCTCTGAATGATCGCTGAAAATGTGGAGATGTTCTCAAAGTCTAGCTGAGCAAACCCTCTCATCTTCGTGAAGAACGACTACAACCTCCCTTTCAATCCATCAACTTCTACCTCCTCGGGAGTTAGTCTCTTGGAGAACAATGCCTCCAGTGTATTAAGGATGCCCTCATGGATATTCCTCATTGCTTTCTTGATCTTAGATGACTCTATCTTTACCAGGTTGAAGAAGCTCTTGCCAGTTAACGCAGTTGAATGCCACCCAAGAAAGTCATATCTATCTCCAGTCTGGATCACCCCTTCATCAACTAAATTCTACGTGGGCATGTGCATCAGGGTAGCGAGGCAAGGAATGGTCTTATCCTGGAATATATGAGTGTCATCCCAAGCTTGCTCGACATTTTCCAAGCGCAAGAGGATACCAGAAGCATACTGAAAAGAGGAGACAAGATCAGCCATGAATTTCTCAGCTTCAACACAGACACCGCTTACCCACTTATCTCCTTCCTGAATAGCCTTCTTCATTTCTTCGAGCCCACTAATCGACTCCCATGGTAGCTTAGGTGGAATCTCCACCATTGGGTTCTCTTGAGCACATGGCTGTGCTAGATGTCACACATATCCAACCAGCGCCTTATGGTCCTTTTTTAATTTCTTATATTTTTCCTCCTTTCTTACCATCCTATCCCTTAGTGCCTAGAAGGGATTTTCTGCCTCCTCAACAACCTGAGCTCTGGAAGGACACCCTAACTCAATCATAGTGACTATATAGTTTTCAGGCATCACATCACCTAGATCATAGTGTTTCCTTGGAACGGCAACATGGAAAGTGCGTGAACCTGCCTCATCTGTTTCCATTCGAGAATATTTTCGGGCTCTCTTCCTTTTTGGTGGCCCACTTGTTCTATTCAAGAGCTCTTCCATTTCTATCGCTGGGTCGGTGTCATCCTCCTGATCTCTCCTTATCGCGCATGAGAGCCAATTTGGAGCATTTCGTTGAGCACCATAGACAATAAGAGGCTGCTCCTCTGTTGCCTCAACTTCATGAACTTCTTCTTCTGGAGCAACATCCGGTTGAGGCTCATCTATCTCTGTATGCTAGCTATCCTCTTCATGACCTCGAATGTCAGGTTTTGCAATGCCCTCCTCCTCAAAAGCTAACTCAAGTGCATGATCAAAGTGAATGTTCATCTTTGTTTCTTCTCCTTCTTCTAGTTGATCGGCACCCTCAGGAGCGTTGGCACTTTGACTATCAAGCTCTCTTGACAACAGCTAGTTGACCTCTCCAATTTCTAGTTCTTCATTCACTCTACCCCTCTAATTTGAAAACATTGATACTTCATGTACGCTGGAGCATTGAGCCAACAACTGAGTAGGTGATGTCTCCTTTGTTCTCTGAGGCTTGGGTTGTACTGGTTCTTCCTGCGGTTGTGTTTTTGCGGGTTGGGCAATTTGTTTCTTCTTCTTTGCTGACACTGGTGGCCTCTGATCACCCATGAGATTGTATGAGAGGGCAATTGATCTTATTTTCAGCCTCTGAACATGCCCATCCACCCAACTCCTCGTGAAAGTCAAGACAGGCATAGACAAAGTGTCTAAGTCTATAATCTCTGGCTCTGCCCAATCCGGTGGTGGGATTGGCGTGTTCTTTATCGACTCATAGTCTAAGTGCGTAAGTCTGGCATCTTCATCAACTTGATCCAGAACCTGGACCACTTCGCACTCTTTGATTAACTTCAAAGGCAATCTGGAGAATGTCCTTCTTCTGATTTCACCTTCATCTTGTGCATTCACCCAAAAATCCTCTAATTGAGCTTTGTGTTTGTATTCTTTGCCCAACACCATTCCAATTCTCCCTTGGGGATCAAAGTCCTACCGACTGGTGTGGAGAGTGAGGTGGTAGAACTGCAATTCTTCTTTTGCCTCCCTGGCTGCCAGCAAAGAAGGGCATTCCTCAAGCGAGTTTCCCAAAACAATAGGGAAGTGCAAACCTCCCTTCTTCTTTTTTATAATTTTTTCGTAGGCAACGAGTTGCCTAGACACTTCTAGCATCACCATTCTGTCAGTGGGATACCTTGGTAGTCAATAGACATATGAATGGTGTCCTGACAGCCTTATATATGTGAACTTTGGGAATTAGACAAACCAAAACCTATACTGCTCGATCAACCCTTAAGCCTCTTTGGATATTCTTTGCTGCAATCTTCCTTGAAGAGTCCTCGTGAGGTACATTGTGAAGGTGTCATTTACTCTCTTGAAGTGAGAGGTGCTTGTCAGATGCAACTGCCTGCATGCTTCATGAATCTTGAATTGATTGGAACCACACCCAATTGGCTCCTAGTATGTCAGCTCCTTGTACTTCGTCATTCGAGCCAACATGTAGATGACACATGAGCTCATGTAGAATGTCTTCGTTCTCCTTAGATTCTTGAACTACTCATTGATATTATCACTAATCATCTGTGCCCAATCTACATACTCTTTTCCCTCTAGCACTAAGCTGATATAAAAGAACATCCACAGCTCAAATACATATGCTTGTGGGCTTGCCATTAACCTGGCTGAGCAACATGATCAAGTTGTAATACTCCTACTTCAGCTCCTCTGAAATAATTTGTTTTGGCAGCTTGGCACTAGGAGGCTTGGGCTTCCTCATCCATGTGGTGTTGATCCTTTTCACACACTTATCAAAGGATGTAGCATACATCTTGTTAGCTTTCTCCTTGGACTTGTACAACATTTTGTCTGCTGCTAGGATCCTGAATGCCTCGCCAATTGCATCAAGCGTGAAATTTTCCAGTAGCTTGCCTTCTAGAGAAATAATCGTCTGTTGGTCTGAATTGTAGTAATTTGCACACTCCATTATAAGCTCTAGACACCGAACTGCGGGCGGGAAACCGGCTGCCACATATAATCCGCTTCTCACAATGTTGTGCAAAATCACCAACGGAGGATTGCCACCTTGCCCATATATTCTTCTCTTAAAGGCCTCGAGGTTGAAGGAACCGAGGTTTGTGTCAGTCAAACCTCCAAACTTCGACATGAACTTTGATTCTGGAATAAAGGACTTCTTCAACTGCTTAATTATCACCTTCCTAGAAGCATTTTCTTTGCCAGCTTCAGTATTTCCAGCTCTGGCTCCATCCTTGCTTGTTTCGGCAACATCAGCTCTTCTACTTTCAGCCATCTACAAACAAAAAAGCAAGCGTCATAATTCAAACTTTTAAAAATAAAATTTTGTGAGATGGCTGGCAAATGGAGTTGGCTGCAAATAAAAAACTTCAGCATTAAAACTTCAACTCCAAACCTCGAGAAATACAACTCCGGAATTTAAAACTTCAAGCTCTCGGATTAACTTGCAGCAATAATATTTTCAGCTCCTCGAAAAATCAACCTCAGCACTTCGAAAATAAAATAAAATTCAACACTTTCGCTTCAGATTTATTTCTTCTCAGCACTCAGCAGCTCAGGAAAATAATCCAACTTCAGCAACTTCTCAATCTTCTGCAACTCTTAACAAAATTAACTTCATCACAAAATTTCTCACTCACTTCAACAATCACTTTCAGCCTCAGCACAAATCTCAGCTTCGAATTTTGTGAATAGAAATGAAAAACTTCGAAGTTTTATAATTGAAATTTGGTCCCTGTTTTAGCAAATGCAATTAATTCACTTCGCCATGACTTAGAAATTTTCCAATTTTAGGAGAGAATATTCCCAACCATCATTCAGTCGTCATAGAAATTTGCTATTATGGGAGATTCTTTCCTTGTTTTGAATTTAAAATTTCCCTCCGGACTACCAGTTGACTGAAGTATTTTCGAGAAATTTATTAAAATGTACTTCAACATTAAAAATCTTATCACTTTTAAAATGGCGTATTTAGAATTTTAAATTTAATTTTAACACCATTTAATTTCACTTAAGAAATTTTATTTGTCATGTCAGCGTCTTAGAAAAAACATCGTGAGCTTCGGCATTTTAAAACGGCTAGGAAAAAAATATTTTCCATCCAAAATAAATTTTCCCCGTGATTAAAATCTCCCGACTTTAAAATTTTATGTGTCCAAACGAAGGGGGAATTTAATTTTTTTAACTTTGGAAAATAATTATTTTAAATTTTAATTGCCTTTATAAATTTCTCTAGCATGGGAAAATTTAAAATTATTATTTGCCTAGAGCAAAATTTCACTTTTTCTCCAACGCCTTAGGAAAATTTTAAGTGCCTTAAAAAATCTTTCTTCAAGTCTAGGCATACTTTCTCTAGAGGTGAAATTTAAATACTTAGGAAAATATTTTATCACCATACTTCATAGTTCATCCTTCTAGCTTAAGGTGCAGATGAGGGGTCCATTTCAACTTTTCAAATTTAAACTTCTCAAGTCCTTCTCCTTTCTCCCTAGGTGCCTATGGAGGGGTCCCACTTTTAAATCTCCCACACTTAGAAACATTTCCAACATCAAAAGAAAATCATCTTGGGCACAAACAAGGGGTCGTCAAGCTTCAAATTTTAAACCACTTAAAATATTTTCTATCTTGCATCAAAGGGACCCACTTACCTCAAATAGTCAAGGTGCATATGAGGCATCTAACTTCAAATTTCCACGCCTAGATTCTCTTTCAACATCAAAATCACCTTGGGCGCAATCAAGGGGTCAAGCTTCAAATTTCGAAGACTTAGAATATTTCTCAACCTTCCTCCTCCAGTCAAAAGTGCATTCAGGGTGATGAGCTTCAAATTTTGAACACACAAAAACTTTTCAACACTTAGATTTTTTTTTGGATCCCTTCTTCAAGTTTGGGCGCATATCATAGGTTGAGCTCTCAATTTCATGCCTTAGAAAAATTCTAACTTATCTACTTCAACTTGGTGGGCGCCTTTAGCACATTGAACTTTCAATTTGTGACACTTGGACAAATTTTCACTCTCCTCTCCTCAAGGCGCAAACTCATGTGAAAGCTTTCATTTGGGGGCGTATTTCAAAGGTGGAGCTTTCACTTTCTTAACACTTAGAAAATTTTGAGGCCCCTCTTTGAGTTTGGGCGCATCCAAGGGTCTGAGCTTTCATTTTGAACATTTAGAAAGTTTTATCTTCTAGCTTGAGGCGCACATGGAGGCCTCTACTTTCACTTTGACTCTTGGAAAACTTTAAACACCTTTCCTTTGATGGGTGCATTTACCATGGGGAGCTTCAAGTTTTGGGCACTTAGAAGAATTTTAAGCTCCTTCATCTTTAAAGGCGCATATGAGAGGTTCCTTCTTCAAGTTTGGGTGCCATAGGAAAACTTTGATGTCTTTGTGGATGTTAGGTGCATTTGGCATGGTATACTTCCATTTTCCCCATACTTAGAATTTTCATGATCCTCCTCCAAGTCTAGGTGCATTTCAAAGGTCAAGCTTTCATTTTTCTAACACTTTAATGTTTTAAAGGCCCCTTTTTTCCCTGGGCACAAACAAGACCATGGTCTTTCACTTTTAATTTCTTAGTCAAAATTTCACACTCCTCCCATGACCTTGGGCACATTTTGCATGCTGAGCTTTCAATCTTCATGACTTAGAATAATTTCTACTCATTTTCAAGGTTGGGCACATCTAGTATGTTGAGCTTTAAATTTCATTGCCTTAGAAAATTTCAAGGCCCCAATCTTCCTCTTAAGGCGCATTAGAAGTATCAAGCTTCAAATTTGAAGTGCTTAGAGAATTTTCATCAACCTTTAGCTTTAATGGCATTTTTCACTGGTTGGACTTGAAAATTTATCAATTTTAGTGAATTTCATGCTCCTTGCCTGATTTGGGGTGACTCATTCATGCTAACCCTAGCTTGCCCTAATTTTCTATTTTTAGAAAGTTCTTCAAATTTTGCATTTTAAGCTGATTTTTAGCTCCAGAAAGCTTGATTTTTGTTTCTCCTTGATCCTCATGACATGACTGAGCTGTTGGCATCTGACGCTTGCATGCACCTACTATTTTTAGCAACCTTCTAAAAATAGTAATTGTTCAAAATGAGTTCAAATTTCGCGTGTTGAATGCCTGAAGTGTGGTGGTCATGGCTAGATGTTGCCTTTGCATGTCTGTCGTGTTTTACCCTTGAATTTAGGAAACCCTAATTCCTCTGCACCAGCCTGCTAAAAATAGTAAGTGTCTAATTAGGAGACTTCCATAGCTCTGTTTGTCTTGAAATTCGTGCCATGGGGTCCTCATCACCTACTTGACCCATTCATACTAACGCTTCGTGCTGACCTACTATTTCTGGCAAGTTTCTGAAGTGGCTTACTATTTATAGCAGCTGCTTGATTTTGAGACTTCCACAACTCTGTTTGAATTGAAATTCGAATGTCGTGCCCCTCATTGGTAAACTTGCTTGTCCACACTGGCACTTGATGCCGAATTTCTATTTATAGCATGTTTTAGGAACGCCTTACTATAAATAGTAAGTGCTTCGTTTGTCTTCAAATTTTACCAGTGGACTCCTTGGAAGATGTTGATCATGGTGGGATACTTCAGTTTTTGGAAATTTTGACGTCTGGCCCCTCACCTTGAGTCCCGAAGCCCAAAACCCTAATTCATCTTGCATGTGCCTCAAATGACCTCATTTTAACTCTGTTGTTGTTGCATGTCACTGTGTTTTTTATTCTGAAGTGTTGGGAAGCTACCGAAGTGCACCTAGTAAAAATAGTAAATGGCTAAAAAGGTGATCAATTAGCTACCGGATGATTTTGCATGTCACACTGCCTGAGAGATCTTGAAAAACCCAGAAAAATCATCAACATGTAAGCACTGGCTAAAAATAGCAAGTTTCTGAAAAGTGACCAATTCCGCTTGCATGTTACACTGTTGCGAAGCTCTCGGAAAACCCAGAAATATTATGCCAACATGCGCTAAGAAAACCTACATGCAAACCCTAATATCTGCCTCTAAAGGCCGAACTGCTAAAAATAGCCAGTTGTCTATTTCTGCTCAAATTTTTCCAGTGATGAGTTCAAAGTGTTCAGAATGTAGTGCGGTTGTCAAAACGTGAAAATATCAAGAAAACAAACCCTAAATTGACACTTACTAAAAATAGAAAATTGGCAAAATTTAGTGAAAATTTAGAGGAAGCCTGTTTGAAGCATTCTAACAGCAGTGCTAAGCTCAGAGATTAACCAGCCAACTCAATTTGACCTTAAAGTAGCTTGAAGATTGCAAACCCTAATTCAGTAGAAAACGCTCCAGACTTAACCAAAATCCAAACCTAGGTCAAATGGCAAGTACACTACCAGACACAAAGAACTGACAGAGAGAGACAGACTGAAAAAACCCAAACCAAAAGACCCGAATGGAGCAAAAATTAGGGGGTCCCCATTTTGAATGGGGTGATGTGTGAAAAAGGTCGAAACAGGAATGAGGTATAGCCTAGGCATGAAAAGGTACAACCAACAATGAGTAGAACATAGAAATCCATTTCAGTGAACCTGAAACTTCAACAACTCAAGTGCACAACAAAATGAAAGCTAGAAAGCATTAGAACTGTTGGTTGTTTTCACAATTAACCAGCAGGTCTGAGCAAGCACCTATGAGCTTTCCACACTCAATGCTTGTATACTTGCTAGACAGGTGGCCAACTAACCAGATGCAATACCTAGTTATTGCATTCTCCTTCACTTTAGGCTCTGCAAGACCCAGGAGGGTGTTCCTCAAGCACACTTTGAGATTTCTTGTAAGCAACCAGTGCATACTCTTACAAGACTTCAAATAAAACTAAGCAGATGCATTCTCGGGCATGGTTAAAGTGTACACACTCATCCAAGAGATGGAAAATCATTGGATAAGAAAGACAAATTAACAGAGAATGAAACTCAACACAAATATCATTCATGAAACAAGAAACATTAACTTGAATGAATGTTCTTAAGCAAGATAACTGAAACCCTAAAGACAAATAGCATATATTAGATCAGTGCCAATATCCATTGGGCTAGGAGTCAAGACAATCTGCAAACAGAAGGAATGATTACTTGGACAAATAAAGCCTATGTGAAACTAACCTTATTAATCCCACAGCTAGTGATCAGATCTTAAAGACTACTTATCAAATCCTTCAATCATACATATAAATTTTTGAGATGATGAAAGAAATTTAACCTATTCCTTGAACATGAGCTATTATCAAAATAGACAATGCAAGAAAGTATTACAAAGGCTAATGGAATGATCCTTGATCAGTTTCATTAACAATTCAAATGTAAAATCCAAAGGAGAGACTCAAGGACCTAAACAAATACATTCGGGTTCTGGTATGCATCCAAGAACCTTACAATTTACAGACTATAACCCTAGACCTCAAAATTTGGTAAAAACTTGACTCTGTGACTTAGTACTCTTTTTAGTTATGATTTCAGTATCTAGCCGAAGACCCTTACAAATGATTCAAAAATTCCTTTTAAACAGTCTAGGGATCGCCATCTAGCTCAGAGCCACATCAATACACCACGTCAGACCCCAACTGCATCATGACCAATCAAAACTCTCGATGTGACCTTCAACAACTTCTCAGGTCTTATAAATGCCACTGGTTGGGTTGCTGCAGGAAAGACATTCCCGCACGAATGAAGCTAGGCAATCAATGTCAAATCCGTCGCTGAATTCGGGAGTCCAGACTCGAGCCATGCCATCCTTGTCCTAGAGTCGTCGCCATGAATGTTGGCTCGGCGGATCCAACAACCTTCCATCCGTCGCCATGAATGCTCCAGACCTTCACGCGCGAACATAATAGAAACCCTGAAACACGTGAAATTAAATCTAGGTCATCGATCGTACATGATCAGACGGCCGCCTTTTAAATCTCCATTAGCCGATGAAGCAGGCTACCACCATCGGCAAGACACAAAGAGGTCAGGGAGACCATAGGCCAAGAATCATATGTTGCATCGAACGCTCATCATAGTCGGCAAGAGTTGGCTGGGTCGGCCAGACATCATGGCGAAGATACCGTGGCCGAAGGGAGTCACACCGAAGGGTTAACATAATCGGCGAGACAAGCCGAGGTTGGGGAGACATCTCCTCGAAGAAAATAACTCTCACCGACGAGCCTTTGAAAGAAACCCCTTATGAGATGTCGCTATGGCCCGAGGTCATCGGTGAGACGTCATATAGATCATGGAATTATACCGAAAACCCACCTCATTCTTTATATGTCACCGAGACTTATGACCTTTTGTACCGATGCCCCTACATTCACTCACTATCATTGTAGCTTATTGCTCTCAGGGAGACCCTTTGTAGATATCACATTGCTTTGCCGAAAACTTTGAGCCATAATGTATCGCCAAGACACCGCCATCCCTACACCGAAAAAACTCTCATGTTGTTATAACATTCAACCTTCAGCGAGACGTTATGTAGAGAACACCTTGCTTCACCGAAAATCATTCGAGGTCATTCACATTCGCCAAGACAAAATGGTTCTCTCGCCGAAAGAGTCCACCTATCACCATAACATGAAATCCTCGGTGAGACGCTATGTAGAGTGAAAAGTTATGCCAAGACAACCGAGCATGTTAGGTCGCTGAGAGAAGAGAGAACTCCTACCGAGTGCCACTTTAAATCATGTCGGCAAGACCCAACCCCTTTTCCAAGACCTCCCGCCGCAATACAAAACATATGCCGATAGAATACAAAATGCACCTGTCACCGAGACATCAGAAACTCGGCAAGAGGCTAGCCCGATAGCCAGAAGATAAGCCGATAAGGGTTCCCGCCGTAGCCACAACAAGAGGAATGTCTCGCCGACCACCTACAACAAAGAATAGTGGAACATACAAAGGTCGGGGAGACAATTGGGTACCTATGCCGACATGAACCAGAATGAAAAATATGCATGACACAATGGATTCAAATGGATCACATGACAGAATATGAGCGAGGAAATATGAGGAAGGGACAATATGCTAATGACAAGGGCTCAATTTGAACACACATGGATGCAATTGACTATGAAAATTTGCAAAATTTTACAGTTCTAACAAAACCAGAGGGAGAAACACCCACCAGAAGTGAATTCAAACACGCTGAGCTTAACCCTTGTGGGAGCCCACTTGTCCCACATGCCAAAATGAGAAACACCCCATAGCTAAAGTTTTATCATAAAAAACCAGAGTACACAACTAGACAATGAGAAAACCAGAAATGGCACTAACAAGAACAATCCATAATAAAAAACAAACTGAAAATATTTCACCAATAACTCCAATGGTGACTCCTGTAGTGAAGCCACTCCAATGTCTAGCTAGGGAGTATCTCTCAACTCCGAAACTAGAGCAACATTGAAGGTTTTCGTCTCCAAAGCCCTTGAGGGGATTCAATCCACTCTGACAACATTTTGTCATCATCAATCAACATATCCAAATGAGAGGAAATGAGGGAGTATAAATAGAGCTTGAGACCCAAAAACTTGAATTTCTTTTCCCTCCAAATGAGATGCCACACTTGGGGAGACAATAAACTTTATTAAAAATCACTTAAATCCTTCATTTTTGGCATCCATTATAGTCATGTATCAAATTTGCATTTTAAAAAAACTTAAGTTGTCACTTGCTAATTGTGGGGGTCCAAGGGGCCTTTTTGACTTTAAGAAATTAACTTAAGTTGCAAATATTTCCTTTTTCAAACTCCAAGATTGTTGGAAGCACAAACTACTAAAAGTAATAAGATACCAACAACTGAAGTTGCCACAATTGTCAAAAATAGAAACTTTGCACTGAATTGTTGTCAGAACCACTACCAAAAATAGCACTTACTAAAAATAGCATAGTGCTAAAAATAGTGTGTCCAAACTAAAAATAAGCACATTCTAAGATGCGGCCATGACTTACTAAAAATTTTAAATACTAAAAATGGACACTGCTAAAAATAGCAATGACTGCCCACCAAAGATCTCAAAAAACCTAGAAAGACCCAGAAACCCCTCTAGAAAACTCTTGCAACAACCTCCTATAAAGCTGAAAAGAAACATCCGAGAATCTTGGAAACCCTAAAAACCAAGGAAACCTTGGGACACGTCCCCCCCTAAAATGCCTTGTCCCTGTCCTTGGGACACCCTGAGTACGGGGGATGGCTGGGGGACAATCCCCTAGAGTCCTTTTTTGAAAAAACATGGGAAACGTTTTCGGATTGGGGGGACGGTCAAAGGGAAAGGGGGATGACTAACTATCCTGGAAATGGCCAGGGGATGCCTGAGTTGTCCCTCAACCGTCTCAAAGACGGTTGGTCGTCCCCCACATCATGCAGCATTTTAAACACAAAAAAACACATTTTTAAAAAATTAAAAGGTCTACCTACGTGGCTATTGTGGGCCCCGTCAATTTTTGATGTCTTATTTTTAGCAGTATACTATTTTTAGTAAGTGTTATTTTTGGCAATGCTATTCTTAGTAGCAGTTCAGTGCAGTGTCTATTTCTAGTAGGCAATTTTGGCAGTTTGATCTCCAACAATCTGGGAGCTTGTTTTGACAGGTTTGGTGACTTAAGTGATTTTCTATTTGGTAAGTATAATGTTTTTAAGTGAAATATTTGCTATGGCAGAATTGGACACCTAGCTTAGAGAAATATTTGCATATTATAAATTATTTCACTTAAGTGACTTGGGACCCCTATACTTATGAATATTTGCATTTTATTAAGTTATATTTCCCCATATGGTTTGGATGCCAAGTCAAGGAAACTAATGAAGATTAAATGAAAATGCAAATGCAAGTGAATGTGAATCTCATTTGGGCGCCCTATTTGGAGGGAAAAAGAATTTTTAATTTTTGGGTGGAGAAAGTTATAAATATGAGGTTTTTCTCTCACTTTTCATTATCCATGAATATTGTAACAAAGCGCTGCTGAAATTGTTTCAGACCTCTTGCTTCAAGGAATGCATACCTCCTAGCTCCCTTAGTTTCATGCTTGCAAGAAAGCACCTAGCTGAGTATTGAGACAATTCTTTACACTGAAGAGAAGATTGAGCCTAATGAAGATGAAGTTCTTTGATGTTTTCTGATTTTGGTGAGTTTATTTCAATTTTGAAGTTGCTAGTTTGGTGCTTGGCTGAAGCACATTTTCACTCGTTGCTCCTCACTCAATTTTTTGTTGATTTTGGGTATTGACCCTATGCTTTAGTCTACCTTGGGCGCCCATTCTTGCAAAGTTTCAAAATTTTTGGTGAGCTCTTGGATTTGATCTTGCTGGTTGCCCTAGCTCTGGAGGTTGTTCCATTTCCATATTTTCTTTTGGAAGCATGCCAAATAATTTGGAACTATTTGATGATTTTTTTTGGTTGGTCTTGGTCGCCCTTCTCATATGCTTCATTTGCACTTGGTTTGAGGTCATTCGAAGGAGTATTGGCAAAGTTACGAGCATAAAGGTGAATTTTGTACTTGCTTGTTTGGTGTTTTAGTTTGTTGCAATTTTATATCAGACCTGATATTTCAATCTTTTTGGCTATATTTCATATGTTGGATATCATGTACTTGTTAGGAGATTATGCTCTAACATTTTGGTGGTAATAGAATATCTATATCTCATTGTATTTTCAAATTATACCTCATATTGTAACGTTGAATCAGTAGTATTGATCGGCGCTTTATATTTCTGTAATTTACATTTTGTAATTCCCACTTTTAGTGGAAGAGACATGCCTTGCCTTTTTACTTTCAACATTTCTTTACTGTACTGCCCACTAAACAAGCAGAAGGGATCAGCAAGCCGTGCATACTTTACTTTTCATGCACTTTGTAATCCTCATAATGTTGATCAGCTGAGTTGTCAATCTACTCCCATTGAATAAGTGGTTGAGTTGCATAATCATTGTATTTCTAGCACTTTCAGTTTATTTTCTAACAATCCCCGACACCATATGCTATCACCTCACTCGTCATTGGGATCTTGGTGAACATTCTTGGTGTAGGGCTTCTTTCATCAGCTGGTTTTGGTATTGCTAATGCTGACAAGTGAAGTTGTTAATGTGAAATTTGAAAAAAATTGTAAGGGGATTATTTCATTAGTATTAGTGAAGTTGCCACAAGAGGAAAGAGAAAGGTGAGTGGTAGTGGGAAGGGAGCTACAATTGAGTCTATGTTTAATAGCCAAGCACCAAAAGCCACTGAATCTTCCATGGCCAAATTCTTTTTTGCCCATGCCATCCCATTTCATGTGGCCCGTTCACCTTATTTCAAACAAATGGTTAAAGATATAGCCACTATTAGTCCTTCATTCATACCCCCTGGATGCCATAAGCTACGCACCACCCTCCAAGACAAAGAGTACTCCAAAGTTATTGTGTTAATGGAGGATATGAGGCGAACGTGGATGAGGACGGGGTCCTCTATAGTGATGGATGGGAGGATTGATGTTAGACATCGGCCACTCATCAATGTCATAGTCACATGCCCTACTGGTTCATTTTCTTAGAGCCATAGATTGTTTGAGGAGACGTAAGGATGCAGACTTCCAATTTTCCATTTTGAGAGATGCCATAGAGGAGATTGGCGCTGCTAATGTGGTGTAGGTGATCACTGATTCAGAATGTGTGTGCAAATCGGTCGGTTTGATGGTGGAGGGTACTTATAGGCACATATTTTGGACCCCATGTTGTTTTCATGCATTGAAAGACATAGGGAAGTTGGATTGGGTGAAGAAAGTGGTGGCAGGAGCTAGAGATATTCAAATGTTCATTTGCAATCACCACACCTCACTTTCTCTCTTCAGATCATTTTCAACGGACGAGTTTCTCAAACCTGTTGAGACAAGGTATGCCACTTCATTTTGTTTCACTTTCAATTTTTCAAATTTTGAAACTTCAAAGTTCAAACATTTTAATTTGTATTCATAATTTGATTTTGTTTTAATCAATCGTTGAATCAATGAATGTAGATAGGTCACATACTTCATCTTGTTGCAAAGGATGCTAGAGGTGCATGAGCCTCTACAAGCGATGATGGTCAATGCAGAGTGGACTAAATGGCCTAATTCAAATTCTACTCAAGGAAAGACCATCAAACAAAAGATCCTCAATGACAATTGGTGGTCCAATGTGAGGTAAGACATATTAGATTGTTGATTTTCATATTAAATTTCTTATTTTAATATTTTAATTTTATTGTCCAATGTTCCTGTTGTGACCTTTTCACACATCACCCCATTCTAAATGGGGACCCCCTAATTTTTGCTCCATTCTAGTCTTTTGGCTTTGGTTTTGTCTCTCTCTCTCTTTCTATCTCTTTTTGTTGTTCGCTTTCTGGGGATGTGCCCGCCTTTGAGCTTGAACGTGAAATTTTGGCTGAGTCTGAGAATTAGGGTTTGCTTTCTTCTGGTCAATATGAGGTCAAATGGAGTGAATAAATTGAAATCTGAGCTTGGCATTGCAGTCAGTAAGCTTCCAGCAAGTCCCCAGCAAAGTTTCATCAAATTCCAAAAACTTACAATTTTTAGTAAGTGCCTAATTTAGGGCATTCTCTCAACACTTTTGAAGTTTCGATCGTTAAACTGCATCCAGAGCACATCAGGGTACTTGTCTGCAAATTTTGAGCTAAAACTGACAACTTTCTATTTTTAGCAAGTTCACCTTTAGGAGCAGATTTTAGGGTTTGTATGCGAAGTTTTTCAGTGCATGTTTGGAGATTATTTATGGGTTTTTGAAGACCTACGCAGTGATATAACATGCAAAATAAGATGATGGCTTTCAGTATTCAACCTTTGGAGGCTATTTTTAGGGTTTGCATGTTGTAATTTTATACGCATGTCTAGATATTCCTTGTGGGTTTTCTGAAAGCTTCGCAATGATATAACATTCAAACCAGGATCAGGACTTTTTCAGGAGCCGTCTTCCAAGGCTATTTTTAGGGTTTGCATGTAGGAATTTTCAGTGCATGTTAGGTTATTCTTTATGGGTTTTTCAAGAGCTATGCAGTGATGTGACATGCAAGGCGAGATGATCACTTTTCAGAGACTTACTATTTTTAGCAGGATCATTTCGGCAGCTGCCCAACACCTTAGTATCACAAATAGAGCAAAGTGAACCAGAAACGAGGTCAAACAGAGGTCATTTGATCGGCATGCAAGTCAATTTAGGTTTTCTAGCTTTAAGACCCAAAATGAGGGGTAAAATGCTAGAATTTTTGAAAACTAGTGCATCCCATTGCGATCCGTATCTTTCAAGCTATCCACCGGTAAAATTTGGAGGCAATTGGAGCACTTACTATTTATAGTAAGCCGCTTATGAAATAGGCTATAAATAGTAAGTCAGCATCAGGTGCCAATGTGAATAGGCAGGTCATCCCATGAGGCTCACACCATTTAGTTTTCAAGTCAAATGGAGTTGGGTAAGTCATGAAATTGAGCAGTTATTATAAATAGTAAAACACCTCCAAAAACATGCTATAAATAGCAAGTCAGCTTGAGACGGCAGTGTGAACAGATCACCTAGGTCATGAAGATCCTGTGGCATGAATTCCAAATCAATCCAAGCTTCAAAAGTATGAAAATCAAAGGGCTTACTAAATATAGTAAATCAAGAGCGAGCAAGCTGGAAAAAATGCCTAAGTCTGAAGAACTTCCTGCTCACCCCCTAAATGCACCCTCAGCTTGAGAAGTTGATGAAAAAATTTCTAAGTCTGAAGTTAAATCCTGCTCCTACCCCAAAATGCGCCCTCAGCTGGAAGAAGCCATGAGAAATTTCTAAGTTTGAAGTTTGTCTTGCTTGACCCCCAAAATGTGCCCATGACTGGCAGAAGGTTGAAAAAAAAATTCTAAGTTTGAAGTTTGTCCTGCTTGACCCCTAAAATGCACCCATCTTCTTTTCAGAGGAGAAGATGGATGAAAAAAGTTACCAAGGCATGGTTAAATCCTCCTCCATGTGCTAAATACGCCCTCATCTGGTCAAGATAGATGATAAAATTTTCTAAGTTAAAGTTAAATCCTCCATGACATGTGAAATGCGCCCAAATGAGCTAGGAAAAGACAAAAGGTGTTGACTTCCTCCTCCACCCTTTGAATGTGCCCATGTTGGAAAGTGAAGTTAGGAAACATAAGCTAAGGCGTTAATTCCTCCTTAGGGTCCAAAATGTGCCCAACTTGCCAGACTATTGGAGATGAATAAAAAAATATGCTAAGGCGTTGTAAATTTCCCCCTTTGACATGTTGTATGCGCCATGACTAGAGAAGGATGAATGGAGAAAAAATAATTCTAAGGAAAAATTCAAAATTTTCCTTCTAGACCCCTCAAATGCCCCCAAGCTGGTGATGATATGTCAAGAATTTTTCTAAGTATTAAAATTTCACCTTTAGAGAAAACACGCCCAAGCTTGTAAGGTGATGAAATTTCCTTGAGACATGGATAAAATTGGCAGTTGATATGTCAGAGGGCTCTAGCTTCATGAGGATGATAAAAAATTTCAAAGCCAAGCAAGAAAATATGCCAAGAGATGAAGAATGAGAATAAATTTGATTGAAAAATATTTTTCTAAGGTTAAAATTCAAAAATTAAATGTACCCCTTCGTTTGTAGACCCGTGGATTTGATGCTTTCTGAAGGGAATTTTCTTCTGTGTACTGGACGTCTTCAACAAGGAATTGATTTTAAAGTCTTCCACACTTCGCCAAGGCCTTCAAGATGAAGATTTTCCATGGGCACCTGATTGATGAATTTTCTAAGGGGAAAATTTAAAAAAATTCTAAGGCAAGAAATAAAATATGTTGTTGAAATAAAATGCCTTGGCTGATGAATTTGAAGTTGATTGCCTAGGTGAATTTGATCAAATTCTTTGTGAAAATAATCTTCTTGAGCCAGAGATGAATAAAATCAAAGTTGTCAACATTTCAACTGATGAAGTGAATTTCTTAAGAAGGTGCAATCGAAGTTAATATCTTCAAAAAGATGAGTTAAAAATGCTAAGTACGCCTTGACCAATGAAGTGAATCTTCTTGAAATTCTAGAAGGTCAAATATTCTAGATGCCAGATGAAAAGTGTTGCAGTTGCCAAAGGAGGGAAATCCGAATTCCTGCAGTGGAGTAGTGGAAATTTAATAAACTGGCTAACATTGGCTCCTTCTAGAATTTGAATTAGCTATATGAGCTGTGAAGTTCTTTCATTTCTCTCCATCAGTTGAAGAGATTTAACTTGAAGCAGTGAAGATTGCAATGCAAGCTAGAACTTGGTGAAGAAGTTCGAACTTGAGCTCTAGTTGAGAGATTATTGAAGCTAAAGTTGAGCTCTAAATGTGAAATAAGTTTGAGGCTGAGAAGTGGCTGAAGTGAAGTTGGTCGATTTTCTCTAAGTGTTGGAGTTGCTTGAAAAACTTTCTAAGTACTGAAACTTCAAAGTTGTTGCAAGAGGAGTTGAGGTTTGAAGATGGAATTCAGTGCTGAAGCTTCTCATTTTTCAAAATTCAACTAGCAGCCCCAATGAGATTTTATTTTTCTAAGTTAAATTGCTGATGATTGTTTGTTGTTTTTGCAGAATGGCTGAAGTAAGAGAAATTGGCAGAGATAATGCTAAGTCTAGCAAGGAAAATGCGTCTAGGCAGGCTATTATCAAGAAGTTGAGTAGGTCATTCCTATAGGAGTCAAAATTCTCTTCGAGGTGGGCAAGTTAGCTAATATAAACTTGGGTTCTTTCAACATGGAGGCTTTCAAAAGTCGAATGATGAGAGTTGGAAGCCATTGTACTTCAATCACTTCTCACAATATCGTCAGGAGTGGACTGTATGCAGCTACTAGTTTTCCCCCAACAATTTAGTGTTCGGAGTTGATTATGGAATGTGCTAATTGCTATGACCCTAATCACAGGTCTATTGTCTCACTTGATGGCAGATTGTTTTCCAACCTCACACCTACAGCTATCGGTGAGGCATTTGGAATTCAATCACACGAGAAGATGATCTACAAGACGAAGGAACATGTTGAGCAGATGTATGCCTCAACATTTGAAAGATGTGCTGATATGATTAACGCTCGTTGGATGAACAAGCCCAAGCCCTCTCGCATGAAATTGCCGAAGCAAATAATTTCAGATGATCTAAAATAGGAGTATTGTGATCTGATTATGATGCTCAACAGGGTTGGAGGCTGTCCTCAAGCATTCATCTTTGAGCCATGGATGTTCTATTATATCAACCTCATACTAGAAGGGAAGGAGCATATTAACTGGGCAGTGATGATTAGTGATAACTTGCACAAGCAGCTCCGGAGTTTGAGGAGGACGAAGACATTTTACATGGGCTCATATATCATCTACATGTTGGCTCATATGACAAAGTATAGGGGAATATCATACAAGGAGCCAATCGAATGTGACTCTCATCAGTTCAAGATTCATGAGGCTTGTCCACAGCTACACCTGACAAGCACATCCCATTACAAGTGAGTCAATGATGCCTTCACCATGCACATAACGAGATCACTTCAGCAAAGGACTCACCACAGGATCTCCAAGGAAGCTCAGGAATTGATAGAAAGGTACGGTTGTTGGTTCATCCAATTTCCAAAATTCACTTACATTGGGCTACAAGGATTTTCTTCATACCCATATAAATTTCCCAAATACCCCACAAACAGGATTTTTATGTTAGAGATATCTAGGCAACTCATCGCCTATGATAAGATTCAAAAGAAAAAGAAGGGGGACTGGACTTCCCAATCATCATGGGGAATTCAGACGAAGTGTGTCCACTATAGGCAACCAGGGAAGCTAAGAATGAGCTTCAGTTTTTCCACTTTTCTTATCACACCAGCAGGCAGCATTATGACCCCCACAGCAATATCAGATGGATACTGTTAGAAGAGTTCAGGCACAAAGAAAATATTGAGGATTACTAGGCTGGTGCGTTGGACGAGGCTGAAGTTAGAAAGAGAATCTTTTCAAGGCTACCTTTGAGCATGATCAAGGAGTGTGAAATTATTCCAATACCAGACCAAGTGAACGAGGACATGAACGTTCTTCATCCGGATTATGAGGCAGTAAGGGATACACCACTCCCACTTCCAAATTGGTTGAAGCCGGAGATTGCCGATCTAGACACACTCTGCATACCAGTCTTGACATTCACCAAAGGATGGGTTGAAAGGCATGTGAATAGGCTAAAGAGTAGGTCAATTCCTTTGACTTACAATTTGATGGGAGATCATTGGACGCCAACTGCCACCAGGAAGAAGCAGGTTGATCGAGCTCCAAAGTCTCTAAGGAAAGAGCCAGTTCAGCCAGAGCCTCCAAGAATTGTGGTAGAGTCACCTACGCCATTAGAGACATGTTCTCCAAGTATATAGGAGGTTTCACTATTTGTTGATCAAAGAAATGTCTTGAAACAAGAGCAAGAATTACATGAGGCAAATTAGCCACCACGAAGAGAATTAGTTGGCCAGAGTGTCAATGCACCTACCAGAGATGATCAGCAGGAAGAAGAAGAGGAAACTGCTACAGATACACACTTCCAGCATGAGTTTGAGGCGGCCCTAGAGGATGATACGATTACGGGACAGGAGGTCCAAGTTTCAGGAGATACTCAGCCCATTGAAGCCAATGAGCCCCGTCAAGATGAAATTAGAGTAGAAGTTCGTGAAGAAGAAGCAAGGGATGAGCAGCCATTTGTTATACAACAGGTAGTACCAAATTGGCTCAGAGATAGAATGAGGAGAAGCCCTAGTAAAGAGGTTGATCCAGCAGTAGAGATGGAAGAATTTTTTAGTAGGATCAGTGCACCTCTGATGAAGAAGAGAGCCAGGAAGTTTTTGAAGATCTCAACAGATGAGGATGGCTCTTGCACCCTTCATGTGGCTGTGCCAAGGGTCGAGTGTGATTGAGATGAGGTTGTACTAGAAAATTATATGATCACCACCTTAGAGTTAGGTCGCCCCACAGGAGCACAGATAATTGAGGAGTGTGATAACTCCTATCAGGCACTCAAAGATAGATTGCTCAAGACTGAAGGCAAGTACAAGAAATTGAAGAAAGAGCACAAGACTTTGATAGGTTACGTGCAGCATTTATCTCGTCCTTGTGAGCAGGAGAATCCAGCAATTGAACTTCCAACTGAGTTGTCTAGAGAATCTATTAGTGGCTTGGAAGATTTGAGAAAGATGGCACAGGAGGCAAATAAGTGGGTGGCCAACATTCGTGTTGAGATGGAAAAGTTTATGGAAGATCTTGCTCATGCTTATCAGCAGGCTTATGGCATTATGGCATAGATGGAGGTAGTCGATCAGGCCTGGGGTGATGCTCATATCTATCAGGGCAAGGTTATTCAGCGTTTGGAGGCTTTGATGTATACTCCCTTGCAGATGTTGATTGATGGAGGAGTGGTTTAGGAAGGTGATAGGTATGATTTTGTTAGTTGGTACTCTTCAGTAATCACAGGCCTTGGATTCTTCAATGCAGCATAGATGGATTCGGCCAGATTTAGGAAGACTATGATGAACATTATTGATGGAGTCTTGAACACTTTAGAGGCTATCTTTGCTAGGAGGCTGAATTCTGATGAGGTGATTGCTGACAATTTGAGGAGTAGGCTACCACCTTTCTTTTCAGAGGTGAAGACTTTTGTTCAAAATGACTTTGAGAACACCTCCACTTTCTCCAGTATTATTCAGAACGCTCAAGATGCTTTAGTTGCTTGGAGAAAGTCTTGTACGCAGCATGGGTAGGCAATTACAGTGTTGGAGTTCTAGCTCAATCACATTCCGCTGATCTCGATTCAGGAGGTTGAGGTTGTGCTTGCCAGATTCATTGATTTCGCAGCCAAGGAGAAGGAGAACGGAAATTCCCTTTTGGATGATGACCTTCTAGATGATTGATTGTGGGCATTAATTGCCTTTGCTATTTTGGGAGTGAGTGGGAATCTTGTGATTCATTTATTGTACCACTCTCCCTTCTGGCAGTTTTTATGGTTAGCGCTGATGTGGCTTAATTTGAACCCTTCATTTGATTGTAATTTGAGTCATCCATTGGACTTGGCCATTTATATAAAGGGGTATCCCCCTCATTTGTACATTATTAGATTAGAGATTAGAGACTAGAGCAGAGAGACCGATAGTTGTGGTAGTTTAGCATAGTTTGATAGCTTAGCATAGTTTGGAGAAGGAAATTTTTCCTTGAGAACTTTTGTAAGAGATTGTTGTGAAAACTATCATAATAAAGAGAGATTTCATTGATGGTGAATTCGTCTTTTGTTATGAGCAGCTAGCAAGATTTCTTCATCCCTTCTACTTCAAGTAGCTTAGATTAGAGTACTTTTCATTTTTATGCAAGTAGATGTTAATCGTTGATTGTGGTATTTAATCAAGGCAGCTTCATTTTAATCCATACCACTAGCAGCTTGTTGATGGCAAGTTTTCCTTGTGTGGTCAACTGAAAAACTTTACAAGCTTAACTTCAGTTATGATTCACATCTTGGCATGCATCATCTTGATGGTGTCTTTATGTTGAATTGTGACTTAAGCATTCGTTGCCGCTCCCTTGAAGATTGCACCAACTTTGTGTGAGTTGTCCAACGTGAGGCAAAGCAAATTATGGTTGAGGTCTGCTGAGATTGGTCCCATATTCTGCCTTAGGATAGAACTTAGATCTTCTAAACCCTACACTCTTATAATTTCAGTACATTTTTGGTTAGTTTTAGGAAAATCGTACCTTATTGTTGAATCATTCACAACGCACAAAAATCCCCTTCCAATCATTAACTTACTTTCAACTGCAAACATTCTGAACATTTGTGTAAGTGCCTCGTGTAAACAGCAAATCACAATGAATCAACTGAGGGTATTCCATTGCATTATCAGAACCTTGGAGTTGAACGTACAATCTTTCTTGCAATCTTAGTGTACGGAATACTTTGATCAAGAGAGAATGGAGTAGCCTTCAAATACTTTGTTCTGCTGATTGGTGCGGTCACAAAATCACATCAACAATTTTGACTTTTGAAGTTTCTAACATGTCAATTAATTATTTTGAACTTTTAGTTTGCATTTTGTAGATTTCATGCGATATGTTGATATAGACTCTCCTAGTCTTTGAGAGATATATGAGACATTTGACAGTATGCTTAGGAAGATCAAGCAAACAATTTTGGCAAAGGATCCCACTTTGGATTTATATGAGCAACACATTAGGCCCATTGTGATGCAAAGGTGGAATACAATGAACACCCCACTTCATATGGTTGTCTTTGCTATAAATCCCAAATGGTATGCACCAAGGAATGGTAGGGTGCCTCCATGCGATGACCCTGAGGTTTTAGATAGGTTCACACGGGCCATTGATAAGATGTATTCAACAGAGCAGGCTTCACTACTTTGGACACAATTCCTAGACTTTGCAAATCTTCATGACCCAAACTTGAGTAAACCGCAGGCAAGGTTGGATAGAGCTATATTTTCTCAAACAGACCCTATTGGATAGTGGACATAGCATGGGAGGGATACACCGCAGTTGAAGACACTTGCTACTCGCCTTCTTGCATATGTTGTCAATTCCTTTGTTGCAAAGAGGATGTTGGAACTATAAAAATTTGATGATTTTTACATATCTTTCATTCCCCTGAGTCTCCATATGGGTCCTACCTTAAGCACATTTTCCTCATTTCATGGTATTTTATTTGTGTTTTGCCTATATTTATCCCAGAATCCATCGAGTCATGCATTTTTCACGTTGTGGTCCATATCGGTGTAGGAATACCATTTTATCCCCGATCCATTTTGCGTTTTCTGCTAATATGAGTCTGTGTTGCCTATCGGCAAGACTCATTTGATGTCACAGCGATCGATGTTTACATGTAGGCTGCTTTTGGCAAGACTTTTTCATGGTTTCGACGACAGAGGATGATACTTATCGACAGGAGTTATACCGTCGGGAGGATGTTTCATCGAATTCAATGTCTCCCCGACTAATGCATGGAGAGGTTCATTGGCAAGCGCTAAGCGGTATCGGTATTATGTCTTGGCCAGTATCTTTTGTCTTATCGACCGGTGGCGGGAGGATACATATTGGTAAGAGTTGGAGCTATCAAGATGAGGTCTTGGCGAGTGACCTTCGATCTCACCGACATCACATATGGGGTTTCACTTCGGCCAAACATAAGGTTCTTCAGTGAGTGGTCACAGCGAAGTGTATAAGTCTCACTGACGAAGCATAAAAGGTTTCTCTCAAATGGCTTTCGATGAGAGGTTAGTTGTGTCTCACCGACCGACAACATAAAGGGATGCGATATCGGTATGAGTTAAGGTTTTTGGCATGTGGTCTCGGCGAGTGACCTTCGGTCTCGCCGATGGAAAACAAAAAGGACCTTGTCGGCATAAAAAATGATTTGTCTTAGCGACACTCAAGGATGGTTGAGGTCTTTCGATATAACAAAGTGCACTCTACGTGAGGTCTATCCGATATCAGAATGTTACAGCGACTGTGAACGAAACAAAAGGAAATACATATCGATGTAACATTTTCTAATATGTGAGATGTCTCACCGACATCACAGAGTCTGGGCGATATACAAAGAGCGCGGGCTAACAGCGATTGAATTGCCTTCAGCATAACTATCTAGGTGTCTTGGCGAATGATTAATAAGAATTCAAATACTGAGGCCGACATGTAAATTGATAAAATGCCATTGCTGGTCAACATGATTTGAGCTCGAATTCTGTGGAGGGCCGACATGGGATCTCAATATGATATGTTTTTCTCATGCTGGTGTATAAATAGGCATTTTGTAATTGTAAAATGATCACGAGCTATTAGATATTCGATATACAGTAGATTAGAGATGAATACAGTAGAATAATATTTTTAGAACAGAGGCTATGATTGCATGATTTCAGAATGGAGGTATTTATGAAAATCAATTGATGTTGTTGCACATTTCTGGTGTCAATTATCCGTTGAATTTAATGAAAATACTGGTAAGCTGTCTCCAAGATTGATGCTTTCTGGTTGTTTAAACTGATATAACAAGATTATATTCAATTCATCAGTGCACATTTGTTGTATCTGTGTGATTAATCAATTGGTTCTTTCAAGCAAAGATTAAATCTTTTTAGTTGATCACAGTAATCAGAGAGATTCATCTGGATTATTAAAGTAGAGTTTAGTAGTTACAGTCTTACATGTTTATAAAACTTGTAAACAAAATATATGCCAAATAATTTGAGTTTTCTCTAGAGAAGTGTTGCTCATCTTGATTTCATTTGAGTCCACATACCCAATAAGGCACTAGTCTATGCACTTCATCATTTGGATTCATTCAGTTTCTTTACATCTGTTAATTGAATATTTTAGAATTTAGATTAAAAGATTGCTATCACATTTTGTACCAAGTTTGAATTCATTTGTTCACTTCCATTTGCCATTGTGGACAAATCATTGCAAGAAAGATAATCATAAGTACATAAAGTCTGCTTCATTCAATTAGGTACACCCGCCTAGGTCTAGTAGCACCTGAAGAGTAGAAGGTTGAGTTCTCTTGACCTTGTCTATTACCCTGAAGTGTATCAAGAGATTGGAAACCTCTTGAGGCATCTTGCCTGTGTTTTTGAGAGCTAACAAATTGGCGACTCTGTTGGAGATACATTTAGAATCAAGGCATTAATCATAGATTCAGGAACTTTATACAAACTCTGCTGGGAATAAGAAACATCAAGTATTTTCTCACTTTTGACAAAAGTGAGTGGCGACTCTAACAGAATTTTTCAACTGTTCAAACATGAATGGAAGAAGATCTCGATACAGGGGAGGTCATACTGGAGCTCCTATTGGCAGCAGTAAGTGGACACACAAAGATGTCAAGGTTGATAAGGGAAAAGGGATAAGTGAAGATATGTTCCTAACAGATAAAAATAAAGCATCAAGAGCACATTGTGAAACATATGATCGCTATGATACATTGAAAAATGATTCGAGTGTAGAGCCTTGTACTCCAGAAGATCAAAGGAATCCTTTCTCTTTTCTCGATCCTCAGAAATAGGCTAAGTTTCAAGCTGCATTTGAGGCTGAAAGAATCAGAATTCAACAAGAATATGGTCAAAAGATGGAGGGTAATCAAAATGTGTTTATTGATCATGAGCTTCCTGAGGAAGTAAAAGCACAGTTTGAATCACAAAGGAAGGAGATAGAGGAACTAAAGGCTACATTGCTAGAAGTCCAAATTACTTCCCAGACAGCTAATTCCCCCCCGAAGTATGTACCACCTCATAAGCAGGGTAATCATGGTGCAGGGCCTTCAAATCCACCAGTGTCTCCTCACCATCAGACAGGAAATCACTATAATTAGCCAAATCATCCACCTCATGTTCCCACACAACGTACAAATATGCATCCACCTCCTGGTCAGCATTACATCCCACATCATAATGCACAATACAATAATCCCATGCACCAATGTCAATACCCACCTTTTCCTCCCCCTCACCAGTATACAACAATGATCAGATAGTTTGATTTGACAGGGTTTCATCTATACCGTTACCCTATGGATGGCAGTTGGAGAGGTCTGGTACCTAAATTTACTGGGAGTAATGTTGTTACTGCTGAAAAACATTTGAGGAATTTCAATGTGTTCATCCAAGACATAGGTGTGCCATATGAAGATTTACATATGAGGCTATTTATGATGTCACTTCTTGAAGATGCTAGAGATTGGTTCAACAGCTTGCAAGCATCCTCAATTAATTCTATCCAAATATTCCAGGATAGATTCCTAGAATAGTATGGGAATCTAAATGCACCAGGTGCAGCTCTTCATGAATTGATGCGAATTCAGAAAAATCAAAATGATTCAATTTATGATTTCAACCGAAGATTCAACAAGTTGCAGACTAGGGTACCTCCTGGATCAAGGCCGCCAAATTATGTAGCTTTGAGTGTTTATTTGAATGCATTTGATCCTAAAACAGGATATGAACTGAGAAATAGGTTCCCAAGAGATCTGGGCTCAAAAGATAGCACTGACAATTGAAAACAATAGGAAGGCTACAGGTATAATCAATAAAAGAGATAACCCTAGGGCTCCTCAACAAAGTAACAATTATCAGTACAAACAGGAGAACACATACAAAAATGAAAGGCCGAGGTTGCATGATATGCCTTATAATACAGACTAGAAGGACGGAAAACCTATAACAGCTAGGCCTAGGAACAAAGAGACTCCTGACCCATTGAGCCAAAAGGGAACTTATATGGTGAGTAACAATTACTTCTGTGAAGCTTCTGATAAGCCACATTCCTCATATTATTGTGTTGTAGCCCAAAGGATGCAAGAAGAGGGAATGTTGATGGAAAACAATGAAGAAGATCACACAGTGTATTTAACTTCAAATACATTTCATCATGTTCAGGAGAGGTACTCATCTTTAGAGGATAAAGGATATGAGTATGATGTTTCAAATTAGAAGTATAATGTCCATATGGTTGAACAAGTCTTTTTTGATTATGAGGAAGATTACACAGAGCCACATTATGTTGAGGTGCCTACTCCATGCAGTATGAGGAGACTCACTAAAGATGAAATAGAAAGAATAAATGTTGCTGCAGTTGAGGAAGCAAGGAGTAAATACTGGTTGAGAAACAGAAAAGTGAATGAGATGGAAGGTGTCCCTGGGGGAATTTTTATGAAGGATCAGAAGGAAACACAAGGGACTGTGAAGAAGTCAGAAAAGAGAATGCCTGATAAAGATGAACAGAAGCTTGTCCAAAAACGGGAAGTTAAGGAAGAAGTGAAGGAATTACATAAAAGAATACAAACGCTTGACCAGCCTAGTAAAAAAGAAAAAGAAGAAAACAAAGGAGAAACATTGGAGCAGAAGAAGATTGTTAAGGTGGAGGGCTCTTCTTTTGACTTCACTCAGGCGTTATCCTAAGTAAAAATGTTTTTCCCACTACTTGAAATGATGAAAATAAAATAATATAGGGACACTGTTGTTCAATTGATAACAAATGAAAAACATGTGAATTCTGAGAGTAGTGTAGCTATTAAAGCAGTCAATAGGTAGGAGAAAGTAAATATCTCAGAAGTCTGCTTGGGTGATGCATTAACAACTCCCCCTCAAGTTGATCATTTTTTCACTACATTGCTTATAAACAACAAACTGCTGAGGAATTGCATGATAGACTCTGGTGCTACTATAAATATCATGCCAGTAGGAGTCATGAAGCAGCTTGGCATGTGGGTTGATACATGTGAAGGAAAGTGCTATGCAATGGATAATAGACCTGTTCCTGTGGTAGGCATTATGAGAGGTGTTGAAGTCAAAATGGCTACTTATCCACAGGTGGCATATAATATAGATATAACAGTGATTGATACTCCTCAGTTTGGGATGCTTCTATCAAGATAGTGGATAGTAGCAGTTGGGGGAAATGTCCAGTTTAATTTATCTTATGCAACTATTCCAGTGAATGGTCAAGAAGTGAAATTGTATAGGGAGCCAAGAATGAACCAACTTGTTGACTGTGTACTACAAGATCAGATCAATTGTTTTTGTGATGTTGATCTTGGAAGTTTTAAGATTGAATCAGCCCAACCAAAATTAACCAATAGTGATCCAATTGAAAGGCATGTGGCACAAAGTTGCAATGAAGTGTGGAAGATGTATTTTGATGGAGCATGCAGCCAGGAAGGTAATGGTGCTAGGATTGTATTTGTTTCGCCAGAAGGTATTACATTTAAATATTCATTCTTGTTAGCATTTGAATGTACAAACAATGTGGCAGAATATGAAGCTTTATTGACAGGATTGAACATAGCTATGAAACATAAAATCAAGCTACTTGCAGTTTTGGGTGATTATGAGTTGGTTGTTTCACAAATCAAGTCGAAATATGCAGCAAAGCACAAAAGATTGAAGCAATATAGGAATGTTGTATGGGACACAGTTGAGTTGTTTGATGCATTTTCAATTGAGTGGATTGATAGATCAAAGAATATAATGGCTGATTTCTTAGCAAATGTGGCATTGAAAAGAGATGATATCACATTGGCTGGAGTATCACAGATTGAATTCAAGACAAGGCATGCAGTTCCTGATAACATTTATAGTTGGCAGGTCTTCAACAATGATACTGACCTTTTGAAATTCCTCCACTATATAGATTAGTATGAAGCCCAGGAAATTGATTTCAATGCTTTTGTTGAAGATGTGGATGGGAAGCAAACAATGTTTGGAAAGGAGATCTTGTAGCTCAAAAAAAATAAGCTTCCTAAGGGCTTCGTGGAATTGGAGAGGCTGTATGATGGAAATGATCGGTCCCTTGTGAAGCAAACACCAGTCAGAAGAGAAGATATTGAAGAAGTTAACTTGGGGACTGAGATAGCACCAAGAAAAATGTACATAGGCAAGAAGATAAGCTCTACAATTAGAAGAATGTTGATAGAGTTGCTGAGGAAATATAAACATGTGTTTGCTTGGTCTTATGAAGATCTGAAAGCATATAGGGAAGATTTGTTTCAGCATGAAATACCATTGAAGCCAGATGCTAAGCCATTTAGACAGAAGCAAAGACCCATAAATCCAACATTGGAGCCTAAAATGCAAGAAGAATTGACAAAGCTCAGAGATGGGGGAATCATTAAACCAATCAGGCATTCAACGTGGGTCTCAAATTTAGTCTCTTTGAGGAAGAACGGAGACATCAGATTATGTGTGGACTTCAGGAATTTGAATATGGCATCTCTCAAGGACAATTACCCTCTACCCAATATGGAGGCTATACTGCATAAGGTGACAGGGTATGAGCTGTTGTCCATGATGGATGGGTTTTCAGGGTATAATCAGGTTAAAGTCAAAGAATCTGAGCAATATAAGACAACATTTACAACTCCTTGGGGAACGTATGTATACATAAGAATGCCATTTGATCTCACTAATGCTGGAGCGACTTTCCAAAGAGCTATGGACGTGGCATTTGCATATTTGATCAATGTTATCATGGTAGTGTACCAGGATGACCTGACTACTTATTCGAAGAAGGCTGAAGATCATGTGCAACATCTGGAGAAGGTATTTATTAAAGCCTTGGAATATGGTATTAGCTTAAACCCAAAGAAGTGTCATTTTGCAGTCACAGAAGGTAAGCTCTTAGGACATATTGTTTCAAGAGAAGGGATTAGGATAGATCTCGAGAGGGTTGAAGCTATTGAAAAAATTCTTATTCCCAAAATTTTTAAGGCTATACAATCATTCTTTGGACAGATTAATTTCGTTAGGAGATTTGTTTTTAACTTTTCTAAGATCATTAAGCCCATATCAAAAATGTTGAAGAAAGGACAAAAAATGGAATGGACTGCAGAAGCCTTGGAAGCTTTTATATCCATCAAAAGGGCCATCAAAGAGGCTCCTATTCTTAGATCTCCAGATTTTGCAAAGCCTTTTCAGATATTTTCTTTTGCTTCAATGCACACAATTGTTGCAGTTATGCTACAGAAGAATGAGGATGGTAATGAACAACCTATGTCTTTCTTCAGTAAGTCATTACAAGGGTCTGAATTGAAGTATGATATAATGGAAAAGCAGGCATTTGCATTGGTGAAGGCTACAAAGGCATTCATACCATATCTTGTTGGAGCAAAGGTGATTGCTTATGTCCCTCATGCTGCTGTCAAGAATATTCTGACACAATCTGAGGTGACAGGGAAAAAATGCAAATGGATTAACAAGATCCAAGAGTTTGATATGGAGATACAGATTACTAAGCTAGTGAGAGGTCAAGGCTTGGCTAGGTTGATGGCAGAATTGAATATTGAAGCAAATCAAATTTGTAATGTAGAGGAAGGGACTGCAATTGCAAGCATTGAGCACACTCCTTGGTATACTGATATTATGCATTACCTTAAGTACATGAAATGTCCAAAGGGATTAAGTGACAACCAGAAAAGAACCTTGAAGTTGCAGGCATCCAAATATGTTTTCATGGATGGGGATCTGTTTTGGAAGAATAGAGATGGTATACTGTTATTATGTCTGGATGAGTTTCAAGCCAAGCGTGTCCTAAGTGAAATGCATGAAGGAGTGTGTGGAGGACATTACTCAGCAAAGACAACTGCACACAAAATTCTTAGGGCAGGTTACTACTGGCCTAAGGTTTTTAATGATTCTTTCACACATGTAAGAAAATGTGAAGCTTGCCAGAAGTTCTCTGGAAAATTGAAGTATCAAGGAGCTTTGCCACTTCGACCCTTGCAGGCTAATGCCCCTTTTCATCAGTGGGGAATTGATTTCATTGGAGAGATACAAGAAAAATCAAGTGGAGGATACAAGTGGATACTGGTTGCCACTGATTATTTTACCAAATGGGTAGAAGCAATCCCAACTAAACAAGCTACAAGAAAAGTGGTGACAAATTTCTTGATGGACAACATTATCACCAGATTTGGTACACCATTGAGGTTAATCACAGACAATGGGATGTGTTTCAGGTCTTATGAGTTCAGAAGCTTTTGTGACACATATGGCATTACTATTTCTTATGTAACTCCTTACCATCCACAAGCTAATGGTCAAGCAGAGTCTAGCAATAAGAGTCTTTTAAAGATTATAAGGAGGATGTTGAGTCAAAACAAGAAAGCTTGGGATTCAAAGTTGAAACTAGTTGTATGGGCTGATAGGATTGCTGTGAAAAGAGCAATTGAGAAATCTCCATTTGAATTGGTGTATGGGGTACAAGCTAGAATGCCTTTGCAGAATTTGTTACTAGTCTACAAGTTTGTCCTTCAGGAAGATTTGGATGTTCCTGAACCTATGGAGGAAAGAATGGAGCAACTAGCTGAACTTGATGAAATAAGGAGGGTTGCCCAAAATCAAAACATGAAGTTATAGACACAGATGAAGTGTCTATTTGACAAAAAGGAAAATAATAGAAAATTCAAAGAAAATGACTTGGTGTTGATGTGGAATGCAAGGTGTCAGGAGAAAGGAAAGCATGGTAAATTTGAAGCCTTGTGGCTAGGACCTTTTGTTGTTGTTGGAAAGAAGGGTGAAGACTCATACTATTTATAGAATATGGCTGGTGAAGATTAGGAATTGCTTGTTCATGGGCAATTCTTGAAGCTTTTTTTCTCATGAGCAACACAGAGGATTGAGGGTTGCCAGTGCATGGACAACTCTTGCTTATCCTCTTTAAAATTCTTTTCCATGCACAGTAGTTTAGGATTTTGGTCCATCTTCATCTTTCCATTCATTTCCATTGCCATTCATTCCATTTCTGCTCAATGGTTCATCTTTTTACGTCTAGTCTACTCACCCAAAGTTCTAGATCCTTGTAATGATCTTACTATCATTCATCCCCAGATGGAGCCACTGTTGGAACTATAAAAATCTGATGATTTTTACATATCTTTCATTCCCCTGAGTCTCCATATGGGTCCTACCTTAGGCACATTTTCTTCATTTCATGGTATTTTGTTTGCATTTTGCCTATATTTATCCCAGAATCCATCGAGTCATGCATTTTTCACCTTGTGGTCTATATCGGCGTAGGAATACCATTGTCTCCTCGATCCATTTTGCGTTTTCTACTAATATGAGTTTGTGTTGCCTATCGGAAAGACTCATTTGATGTCACAGCGATCGATGTTTACATGTAGGCTACTTTCGCCAAGACTTTTTCATGGTTTCTGCAATAGAGGATGATACTTATCGACAAGAGTTATACCGTCAGGATGATGCTTCATCGAATTCAATATGTCTCCCTGACTAATGCATGGAGATGTTCATTAGCGAGCACTAAGCGGTATCAGTATTATGTCTTGGCGAGTATCTTTTGTCTTACCGACTGGTGGCGGGAGGATACATATCGGTAAGAGTTGGAGCTATCGAGATGAGGTCTCAGCGAGTAACCTTTAGTCTCGCTGACATCACATATGGGGTTTCGCTTCGGCCAAACATAAGGGTCTTCAGTGAGTGGTCATAGCGAAGTGTATAAGTCTCACCGACGAAGCATAAAAGGTTTCTCTCAAATGGCTTTCAGTGAGAGGTTAGTTGTGTCTTGCCAACCGACAACATAAAGGGATGCGATATCGGTATGAGTTAAGGTTTTCGGCATGTGGTCTCGGCGAGTGACCTTCGGTCTCACTGATGGAAAACAAAAAGGACCTTGTCGGCGTAAAAAATGATTTGTCTCAGTGACACTCAAGGATGGTTGAGGTCTTTCAGTATAACAAAGTGCACTCTACGTGAGGTCTATCCGATATCAAAATGTTACGGCGATTGTGAACGAAACAAAAGGAAATACATATCGATGTAACATTTTCTAATCTGTGAGATGTCTCACCAACATCACAGAGTCTAGGCGATATACAAAGAGCCCAGGCTGATAGCGATTGAATTGCCTTCGGCATAACTATCTGGGTGTCTTGGCGAATAATTAATAAGAATTCAAATACTGAGGCTGACATGTAAATTGCTAAAATGTCATTGCTGGTCGACATGATTTGAGCTCGAATTATGTGGAGGGCCGACATGGGATCTCAATATGACATGTTTTTCTCATGCTGGTGTATAAATAGGCATTTTGTAATTGTAAAATGATCACAAGCTATTAGATATTCGATATACAGTAGATTAGAGATGAATACAGTAGAATAAGATTTTCAGAACAGAGGCTATGATGGCATGATTTCAGAATGGAGGTATTTATGAAAGTCAATTGATGTTTCTGCACATTTCTGGTGTCAATTATCTATTGAATTTAATGAAAATACTGCTAAGTTGTCTCCAAGATTGATTCTTTTTGGTTGTTTAAATTGATATAACAAGATTATATTCAATTCATCAATGCACATTTGATGTATCTGTGTGATTAATCAATTGGTTCTTTCAATCAAAGATTAAATCCTTTTAGTTGATCATAGTAATCAGAGAGATTCATCTGGATTATTAAAGTAGAGCTTAGTAGTTACAGTCTTGCATGTTTATACAACTTGTAAACAAAATATATGCTAGATAGTTTGAGTTTTCTCCAGAGAAGTGTTGCTCATCTTGATTTCATTTGAGTCCGCATACCCAATAAGGCACTAGTCTCTGCACTTCATCATTTGGATTCATTCAGTTTCTTTACATCTGTTACTTGAATATTTTAGAATTTAGATTAGAAGATTGCTATTACATTCTGTACCAAGTTTGAATTCATTTGTTCACTTCCATTTGCCATTGTGGACAAATCATTGCAAGAAAGATAATCATAAGTACATAAAGTCTGCTTCATTCAGTTAGGTACACCCGCCTAGGTCTAGCAGCACCTGAAGAGTAGAAGGTTGAGTTCTCTTGACCTTGTCTGTTACCCTGAAGCGTATCAAGAGATTGGCAGCCTCTTGAGGCATCTTGCCTACATTTTTGAGAGCTAACAAAGGAATTGGTCCACATATAGCTTTATCCACTCCCTCAAGAGGAAATGACTTACCTCTACATGAGCAGAGGAGCTAGTGGTTCATAGTGCTCTTCAACTTTAGGATCGGTAGACTCCAAAGTATCGACAAACTCCAGCTCTACGATGGGATATAGATATCGAGAATGTGGCACAGGTAGATGAGGAGGAGACACTTGAGGGTTTGGTTGGGGTTCCATTGGTTGAAGCTGAGGTGGACCATCGTAGTGGCAGTGACTCAGAGGATGACTCTGATTTTGACACAGTTATGGGAGATCCTACGGATTAGGGGCAACAGTGCTACTACTCTTTGTTTATTGTATTTTGATTTTCATATCATACTTTAAAACTATATGGCAGCAATGTAGCCTTTGGGAATTTTGATATAAGTTTATAAATTATGACTTGGAGGTTGTTTCATGATTCATGTATGTTAATTTTGAATTTTGAATGCGTATTGAGTATTGACAAATAATGTTGAACACAAATGTTATATGTTAAGGTTCTATAATGTATATTATGCATGCCTTAACCATGTTTTCATATAAATATTTAAAAATTTCCCTAAATATTTTAAATTTTGCCTATATTTTGTATAACCATCCCCCCACCGTCCCCAAATTTGGCCTCAAAATTCAGAAACTTGGGGACTTGTCCTGCCGTCCCCATCCTAAAAACTTGGGGCAACACTGCTAAAAATGCCTCCAAGTAGCCTATAGGACTCTCGAAATAGGCTATCGACCACTGAAAAGCATAGGGCTAAAAAGGGGCATTACAACTTCCCAATAATATTCTTGCTGAAAACAATATTTATTTCTAATAGATATCTTATAATCAAATTTCTTATTTTCCTTTTTCCAATCTCCTTCACTTGGTGCCTCACCACACTAATTTATTCTCCCTTTTATATCTTCCATGTTGGGGAGAGTCACATATTTTCATTAATATTTTTATCTTAGCAAGGGATACATCCCTACATAACCACACACTGCCCTAAAATCTTTTCAATTATTAATTTTATGCCTTTTGTGAATTGTTGCATTAATCAACCTTTCATCGATTCTTTTTTTGGAATGGCTAAGATTATTATTTTGGACAGCGATCTTATTTTTCTTAAGGTTGCAATTCCTTTGTTGGCGGGGGCATGATAAGGTCTTTTATTTTGAATTTAGTTTTGAGACCAACATCATTAAAAGGTCAATTCAAAGTTTGGCCAACTAGATTTGGTAGAAAGGTGATCTATTGAAAGATGTTTTTCTTAAAACCCTAAGTTCAGGGGTGTCCTATTTTTTGTTAAAATGGAGATGCATTAGAATGGTGGAGCCAATTTAAAAGATCTTATGGTGAAACCATCATATAGAAAGCATGATTTTCTATACATTTAGGAGGTGAGGCCAAGCAATAGTATGTGCCATTGCATAATAGCTTTTCTTATTTGGATGAACTAGAACAAGCTTTCTTAAATAGTTGGGCACCCAAAAAATTGTAGAAAAAGAATTAAGAGAAAAGGAAGGAGAAGTGGGAGAAGGGAAAAACGATGATGAAAGGAAAATGAAGGATAAAATTGTATGCATTTTAGCTCCAAGGAAGATTCAGTCCTCCAATTTCATGGATGTATTAAAAAGCAAGATTATTGTTTCTATAAATGCTAGCAATAAATATTATTTCATCAACATGGAATTAGCCAAGAAACTACAAGTACAAGAAAATCAAATCAAGGATATTCAAATTTTTGAAGACTTAAAGCTCTCTCAAGATAACTATGTTTTGCATTCAATTTTGTATGCTTTAGATATGGATGGGTTGGATATTGTTCTTAGTTATCCTTGGTTGGAATCTTTGAGAACAATAAACATTTATGTGCAAAAGAAGTTGATAAAGTATTGGCATAGAAGGAAAAAAGTTACAATATAGGATATTACGCATAATGAAAGCTAAAGGAAAGTCAAGACAGAGCAAGCTCAGGGATCTATTGAAGATTGCACTAAAGAATCAAAGGAGAAATAAGAGAAGTAAGATGTAGAGAAAAAATAGGAAAAGACTTTCATTTCATGAGCCAACAAAACAAGAGGCAACAAATGGTGAGGAATCAAAGATGGATCCAAATATAGCAAAATGTGCATCATATAGGCATCCATATCATTGTGAGGGGAAATAATTATGGAGGAAACCATCATCGAGGCATGATTATGCATGGAATCAACAAGCCAATCACTAGGCATTTGTACAGAATCAAAGGAAGAACTACAACCACCGGCATCATAGAAGTAATGGCTATTCATAGTAGAATAGAAGGGCACCTATGATGAAGAATGGAATCATATGGGTGAAACAAAATGTGGATCAAGGAAGGGTTCTAGATACTATCAAACTAAAATCACTACGAAGATCAACTATAGATTTTGGGATGATTGGTCATGGTGTCATATTGGTACGTCATGACTTGAGACAGTCATAATATTTGGCTTCTTCTCATGTTTTTGGGATGAAACGTGTCAAAGAGGGATGGAATGTTATGTACCTAGGGATATTATAGTGTATTTAACTAGATAAAGATGCCAACATGTGACACACATCCTTCAAGTTAGTTATATTTCAACATATTAGGGCATCTTGACCCATAAACATCTCATGTTGTGTTGATATTTCTTTTGTGTTATCTGATTGCAATTATTATATGTGAGGATCATAATACGAAGATAGAATGATTAGGCCAATGGACGAGACAACTACCAAGGAATAAAAGAGAGCAAATTGAACAAGTTGTAGAGACCAATATTATTATTACTGATGCAGAGCACTTTATGATTCCTTTGTTTTTTTCAATCAAACTTTAAAATTGTAGCAAACCAAGAACTCCATCTCAAATAGCAACAAATTTGTTCATGCCTTGTAGTAAACACATTTAATAAATCTAGACTACCACATCAACCACAGTTTCCAACACAATCAGTAAATATGTATCAAGTAAAGCAATTGAATTGCTATCTAAAAACTGATCTCCAACAGAAAGAAAGTATAACACTTGAATGCAATTGATATAACAAAGTAACATAGAGGGAACAAGAAAAGTTAAGTTTTTATTAATCAATACCCAAAAAAACCCTTCTGCTAAATCTATTGTTGTACTTTGTTTATCTGCAAATAGGAAACATTTTACCAAACTACCTAACTGATTATACTAATTTTAGCAACTTGCAGATAGATTTGTCTCTAAAATTTCTAAGCAAAAATCCTAGGGACTTCCCTAAAATTATATCAAAGGTAGATAGTTTCATATGGGGCAACCAAGTGTACCAAAAACTACTTATAATAGGATTGGCACATCACCAAAACTATGTTAGAATTATTGCCATTGATGTTAAAGGCAATTAGATGTTTGATGGTGAAGATCAATGACAGGTTTATCATGAAGCATTTGCTGATCAAAGAAGTAAAAATCACATTATTATTCAGTTGGTATTGTGATTTTTGGCCTCTTGATGCATTTTCTAGTGAGATAAGTTAATTTAATTTAAATAATGTTATATTTTGAGGTTATGACCCCTTGGCCTAGCTTTATCACTTTAAGTTGTTTTAAAAGGGGGATTTCAAGGGTGGTTATCTCATCAAGAGATAATATATTATTTCTATTGCCAGAAATGGAATTTACTAAAAATAGCAAATTCCCAAAGTTGCTCGGATCACCATGCATGTCATACCACTACGAAGCTCTCTGAAAACCTAGAAAGAATCCGTAATCCAATCTCCAAACTTCAAGCAACAACTCCCTCAAAAGCAAGAAACCCTAATTTTCTCCTCCGAGTAGCCTACGGATCTTAGGAAGAGGCTAATGGTCAACTGCAAGATTCACTATTGAGAAGGGGGCATTACAAAAAGGTACGATGAAGTAAGAAGAGGACATATCTACTTGGAGGGTCATCACTTTACAAAAGGATACATCTCTTCACTCAGCCATGAAGATATAAAAGCAATCAGATTTGGACAAAGAAGAAAGTGTGTGTTGGAATAAAAGATAAAATATACAAGCACAAGCAAAATTGAAGGAGAAGATTATAGAAGATAATTCAAGGCAGTTTTTGTGAAGGATTTATTGCAGATCTACATGTTGATGTGTTTTTCGTGACCACACCAACACAAAATAAAGTTACCAACGGCGACTCTATCCTCTCTTGAACAAAATCTCTTGCATGCTAAGATTGCTAGAAAGATCATGCATTCAACTCCAAGGTTCCTTCATGCAATGGATAGTCTCAGTTGGCTCAATGTGATTTTGCTGGTATTTCAAGGGGACTTACAAAATTGTTCAACAGCGGAGAAAGGAATTTGAATGCTCGAAAGGTTTGTTTATAAAGCTCTTGTTTCCTAAACTAACCAGAAAGTACTAAATTTAAAATGGTTGTAGAGATAAGAAAGCTCTAATCTACTCTAAGGCATGGGATATGGCGATCAATTCTCACAAACTTCAACCAGGCTTTGTTTTGCCTCACTTCGGACAGCCTCCACAGAACCAGTGCAATCTTCAAGGGGAGTAACTAGAAATGTTCAAATTACAATTCAACAATGGAGACACTGTCACAACGACGCATGCCAACATGAAGATCATAATCGAAGTTAAATCCGCAATATTCCAATTGACCACACAAGGCGAACCCACCATCAGTGAGCCCACTAGTGGTATGGATTTAACGAAGCTTGCTTAAATTAAACACCACATTCCACAACTATCACCTACGTGCATGAAATGAAACTTATTCTACTTTAAGATTCTATTTGAATTGGAAGGATGAAGAAATCTTGCTAGCTGCTCGCAACAAAAGATGAAATCATCATTAATGAAAACTCTTTTTATTGAGAGAGTGTTCACAACAACTTCTTACAAAACATTCAATGAAAAAGTTTTCCTTCCTCTTCAATCTACACTATCAATCTATACTAAGCTATCTCTAAGTTGTCTCTCTATCTTCCTATCTCTGAGCTAATCTAATGAATTGAAAATGAGTGGGGGATGCCCCTTTTATAGTTGGCCCAGTCCAATGGACAACTTAGATTCAATTACAATGAAGGGCTCAGATTGAGCCACATAAACCCTAACCCTAAAAACTAGCACCAAGAAGAGTGGGGTAATAAATGAGCTATTAATGTCCATCCTTCTAGAAGATCCCTGTCTGGAAATGTGTTCATATTGTTCTTGTTCTTCTTCTCAACTACAAATTTGATGAGCCTGAGTTTGGTCAACATTGCTTCAACTCCTTGAATGGATATGGTAGGCACATTCCTGATCTAACTTCAAGCCTACAACCTCTTTTCTCTGCTCGACGATGACTTTCCTCCTTGATGTCATCTTCTTGAACTTTGAAGTACTTGATGGTGACCATTAACGCTTGGGTTTCCATCCTGAGCTTTGAAGGATTCTCTTGTCTTGAACTCAAACATTTCTTCTTTGCCACCTGCCTGACTGCATTGGGTGCATTCAGATCCATGTGGAGGAGTTTCAACGCTTAGCCATTTCTTCCAATCATCTTCCTTCATGTTTTGGGTGCAACCGAGATCCCATGGAGGAGCTTGAAACACATAACTTTATCTACTTTCAAGGTTGTAATATCATCTTGGATTACTTGCTTCATTGCTTCAAGTCATCATGCTCTGGCCCCAGCGTTCATCCTACAAAATAGATAAAGAGAAGAGCGTCAGAGTGCTTTATAGCATAAATTCACTTCACTCAGCTAATCCCGACATTTTGATTTCCAAGGTCCGATTGGCCTCATTCATCATTTTCTCCCACAAATTTTTCCTTCTTTATGAACTTTCATCATGGGCGGATTTGATGGGCTCTGCAAATTTCTTCATCTTGATGGTGTAATTGGGATGGTGGTGTTTCATTTCTCCCTCAAAAAACTTCTCACCTTGATGTCTCTTCCTTGAAGATATTTCTCTACCCCTCAACCTTCCTAGGGTGCATTTGACACTGTGCACTTTCATTTTCAAACACTTAGAAAAATTTCCAATTGATTCTTCATGTTAGGCGCATCTAGAGGGTGATACTTCCATTTTCTCATACTTAGATGATTTTTTAACTCCTTGCCATGTTAGGTGCATATGAGAGGGGCCACCTCAAGTTGGAGGTGCATATGACATGGTGTACTTTCAATTTCTATGCCTTAGCCGAATTTTCATCTCCTCCATTGGCTTGGGCGCATATAGGGGTCTCTACTTCCAATTTTCAACACTTAGAACATTTTCCAACTCCCCCCACAAGTCAAGGCATATATAGAGGTAACTACTTCAAGTTTTGAACACTTAGAAAATATTAAACTTCCTCCTCAACTCTTAGGCGCATATGACCCTTCAAGCTTTGAGTTTATTTGCCTTAGAAATTTTCAACATTCTTCTTCTCAAGGTTGGGTGCATTTAGGACCCTGAGCTTCCAATTTTCAAAACTTAGAAAATTTTCCTATCTTCCTTCCTTGCTTGGGTGCATATGACTAGTTGAGCTTCAAGTTTCAAGTACTTAGACAAATTTCCAATCCATCTCTATGTTAAGGCGCATTTCAAGGTGTGTACTTTGAATTTCAACGCCTTAGTGAAAATTTCTAACTTCCAATATCCTCTTGGGCATATATAGGGGTCCTCACTTCCAATTTGCATACTTAGAGAAATTTCAAGGCTTCCTCCAAGTTTGGGTGCATTTGGGGTCATAAGGAGGAAGTTTCTAACACTTAACAACTTTTCCTTGATGCCTCTTGAGCTAGGGCACATTTGAGGTGTGGAGCAGGAAGTTTCATGCCTTGGCTTATTTTCCATCACCTTCCTTAACATGAGGGTGCATTTGGAGGCTAGAGAAGAAATTTCTCTTGCCTTAGAAAAAATTTTCATGTCCTTGATAGCTAGATAACTTGAGGGCACATTTTGGGGGTCAAGCAGGAATTATCAATAACTTAGAAAATTTTCATAGCTTCTTCTCCTTGAGGGCGCATTTGAGGGGGTGAGCAGGAATAAGCTAACACTTAGAATATTTTCCATCACCATCTCTCCTTGAGGGTGCATTGAGGATAGGAGTAGGAATTTCGACTTGCCTTGGAAACTTTTCTCAACCTCACTTTACCTTGGGCGCATTTGATGGGTCCTACAGGAATTTCTTCATGACTTAAACATTTTCCATCACCACCTTGAGATGAGGGCACATTTCAGGGGTCAAGTAGGAACTTTACAATGCCTTAGAAAATTTCTTCCATTCTAGTTTCTAGCATGGGCGCATTTGGACCAGGCAACAAGAATTTCTCACTTGAAACTTTTCCATCCTTCAACCAGCTTCTTCTTGTGCACATTTGACAGGGGGTGAAGGAAATTTCTTAGACTTAGGCATTTCCCTGGCTTGCTTGCTCCTGATTTACTATATTTAGTAAGCCCTCTGCTTTTATACCTCTGAAGCTTGGATTGATCCGAAATTTCAACCACAGGATCCTCATGACCTAGTTAAGTTGTTCACACTACCATCTCATGCTAACTTACTATTTATAGCATGTTTCTAGAGGTGTTTTACTATTTATAGTAACTGCTTGATTTCATGACTTCCACAACTCTGTTTAACTTGAAATCTGACTGGTGTGATCCTCATGGGATGACTTGCTTGTTCACACTGGCACCTGCTGTTGACTTACTATTTATAGCCTATTTCAGAAGTGGCTTACTATAAATAGTAAGTGCTCCGATTGCCCTCAAATTTTACCAATGGATAGCTCAAAAGATACTGATCGCAGTGGGATACACCGATTTTCAAAAATTCTAGCGTTTGACCCCTCATTTTGGGTCCCAAAGCTAGAAATCCTAATTTGACTTGCATGTTGCTCAAACAATCTCTGTTTGACTTTGTTTATGTTGCACTTGCCCTGTTTGTGATATTGAGGTACTAGGCAGCTGCCGAAGTGATCCTGCTAAAAATAGTAAGTTTGTGAAAAAGTGATCAACTCTACTTGCATGTCACATCATTGCGTAGCTCTTGAAAAACCCATAAAGAATAACCTAACATGCACTGAAAATTCCTACATGCAAACCCTAAAAATAGCCTTTGAAGACAACTTTTGAAAAAGGTCTTGATCCTGGTTTACATGTTACATCATTGTGAAGCTTTCGAAAAACCCACAAAGAATATCCAGACATGCATTGAAGACTCCAACATGCAAACCCTAAAAATAGCCTCTAAAGGCTGAGTTCTGAAAGTTATCATCTCACTTTGCATGTTACATCATCGCGTAGGTCTCAGAAAACCCAAAAATATTCTCCAGACATGCATTGAAAAACTTTGCATGTAAACCCTAAAATCAGCTCTTGAAGGTGAACTTGCTAAAAATAGAAAGTTGTTTGTTTCAACTCAAAACTTGTAGACAAATAGTTTGATGTGTTCTGGATGCAGTGTAATGGATAAAACTTCAAAAGGTGCTGAGAAAATGCCCCGAATCAATGTACTTACTAAAAATAGTAAGTAGTCAGAATTCAATGAAATTTTGTTGGGGACCTACTGGAAGTTTACTGACTGCAATGCCAAGCTCAAACTTCAATTTGCTTACTTGAATCAACCTCAAACTGGCATGAAGAGAACAAACCCTGATTTCTCAGACTTAGCCAAAATCTCAATTCAAGCTCAAAGACGGGCACATCCTCGGAAAGGCAGACAACAGAAAGAGAGACAACGACAAAACAACCCAAAAGCAAAGCCAAAAGACCTGAAATAAAGCAAAAATTAGGGGGTCCCCATTTTGAATGGGGTGATGTGTGAAAAGGTCACAACACTACAGAGAAAAATACAAGTATATTTTTGAACAGAAGAACTTGCTAAGTTAAATGAAATTGTTCATCATTCATTGAAGAAGACATTCATAAGAAGATAGTAATTCTATTGCATAGAAGGTTGGTTCCTTAACAAGAGATTGGTGTCTCCAGTGGGTTAGTGCTCACAAATTGTACAAGAGGGGATTGGTGTCTCTTGTAGGTTGGTGCCTACAAAGATTGTAAGAAATTTTATATATAGCATTATTTTGTTGTGGTTTTCTCTCACAAGGGTTTCCACATAAATTTGGTGTTTTTATTGTGTTTTTAATTGTTAGATTTTGCATGGTTGTTATTGTTGTTGATTAAGCTTAAATTGGGAGAAGTTTGCTTATACCAATTCACCCCTCTCCCCCTCTCAGTATAAGAGTGTGATCATCACACTGTGTCTCCCCTCATCTGAAATGCTTCCTTCGTCTCTCCTCCTTTCCTTCCTTCCCATTCTTCCCCATTCCCCCCATCAGCCCCCCAACTCCACTCACTCACACACACAAACATAAGCACATACACACATAAATCCTCACAAACATGTACACACCCACACCCTCACAACATGCACAAATCCACTTGCAAGCACACACCCATACACATAATGTTCCCTTCTCAAGTCTAGTCAGCTTGGTGACCGTTAGTCTATTTCCTAAGTTCTCGTAGGCTAATTGGTATTGGTAAGGGGACTCCACAGTTCTTGGAGAGCACATGTTCAACCTTTCTTGGTTTTCATTGTTGGCAATGAGCTTAGTTGACATTGTGGATTGCGTCGACACTTTCAGATGCATTTTTGAACCCTTGGGGTGTTCTTCACACTTCTTGGAGAGCACATCTGTTTATAGTAAATCTCTGGGCTGGCACCTATCATCATCTCTCAACTTCGATTACATCATGGCATGATTAGTTTTGGTTTCTGAAACCTCAATTGTGCTTTCCACAACTCGGGTGGAGCATTTAAATTATACACTTAAGTTCTAATGTTTAATGTTAAATTATTTACTTAAGTGTTATAATTTATTTAAGTTGCTTTATGTCCCCTCAAAGTGGACACCTAGGGAAATGTGGGAGGAATTAACACACGAAAAATCATTTTAATATTTCAAAAAGGACATTTGAGGGGAAGAATTATTTGTAATTTCAAATTTTCTCTTTTCCCTCCAAAGCTATAAAAGGAGGTTTTGGGGTCTCATTTGCATAGGTTGAAGATTACACATACCATTATGCTACCGAATTAAACATAGGTGTTGTTCCTTGAATCTCTTGAGGACAAAAACCCTCATTAGATTTCTAGTTTTGGATTTGGAAGACAATCCCTGGCTAGTTTGGAGTGGTTCTATTCAAAAATCACCACTATGCTTCACAGAGTTCTAGATTTGAGGTTTCAAAAATGAAGATTTTTTAGTGTTTTAATGTTGCAGATTTTGGAGTGTGGGTTTCAATGATTTTGCAAGGTTTTTTGAGATTGTGTTGAGCAATTGGAAGAGACCATCTGCTAGTTGTACCCTTCAATTTCCAGGCCTAGCCATTCATCTTTGTTAGGTATAAGGGTTTGCATTTAACATTCCTTGTCTAGCACTAATCATTCTTGACTTTGCTAGCTATACAAGTGTGGGCAGATTTATCAGTAATGAGGGTTGCATCATTGTTAATGTTGGTTGTACAAGCTCTCTAAGAAGGCATGGCATATGGTTCATAGGTTGTAGCCCCTAGTTTATTGGGGTTTTCCATTCACTCTTGGAGGCGCCTAGATGGAAACCATTTCCAAGTGCTTGACCATTGCACATGTAGAGTTATAAGGAGATTTGAATACTTTCTTGCTTATTGCCCCTATTTCATGCCATATTCAATGATGACTGAGACTGAAATTAATATCATAACAATGTAGTGTCATTTCTTGGTTATTCTGAGTCTATTTGATGATATTCATAGTGTATGAAGTAGTTGACAGTCTGGGAGGTGCTCTATGTGAGTTTGGAGAGAGTTCTTGAAGAATTTTCATTGTTGTTCATCTTGCAAACAAGATATACTTGCAAACATTTAATCAGTCATTTTCAGACCTGTTGGGTATGATTTCCTGTAATGTCCCTATTTACGACGACCTCTTTGATTTTGAGTTGATTCTAATACGCTTACTATTTTTAGTAAGTGCTATTTTTAGCGGGGGTTCTAGTATTGTGCTTCAGTCCTTGGTGAAGCCTTTTGAGCTCCTCAGTTTCTCTCTAGCTCAAGTTTTAGGGCACAACTTACTATTTTTAGGACTTTCTAAAAATAGTAAGTCATCCAGGATAAGCGGGACCTAGTCAAGGTTATCTCTCAATAGCATTTTTCAATAGAGGCATGGTTGAGACATTTTAATATTTAATCCCTCCTTCAAAATTGGATTTTAATAAAGTGACTTTATATTTTTTCGTTAAGGGTCATGAGGGGGACTAATTTGTACCTTGATGCCTAGTACAATGACTTTAAGTCGTTTTAAAGAGCAACAAAAGTATTTTAGAATGCTCAACATGAGGTGGACGCCTGAGGTGAGGAATGAGTTAAATTTTTGTTAAAAAGCTAATGTTTGGAATGCAAATCAATTAAAATAAATGGCAAAGGAAAAAGTGGCGTACTTTCTCAAAGGGGTTTAGGGTTTTGACTTGGGTCGCCCTAATTTGGATCTGCAAACTCATAAAAGCTAATTTTTGAAGCTCATTTCTCTATGGAGGATTTGATGATTTAGTGAAGTGCTATTGGTTTGCTACCAAGGGACTGATAAATGGATTCAAGGATGAAAAGCCTCGTTACCTAAGACCAGTTTCAACAATGAGAGACCTATTCAAGATGGTAAAGGGGTGATTTCATTCAGAGGTCACCATTAGAGCTTCAAAGTTGTAGGTTACAGTCATTAGAGATAACGATCTTTGATGATTTTTTATGTGGGGTTTGTTAGTTTTGGCTTGTAATGGCTTGGTATCGGTTTTTGTGATGTTGAGTTGTATTTTGATGATAAATTTCATGGTTTTTGGGAACTTTGTTTCAGCACCTGGAACTCATACTTTTACTCATAGCACTGACATGAAATGAAATGAGGAGTTCAAATGGGTATTGCTTTAATGAAAGGTTGTGCTAAAGACGATTCCAATGAGTATTAAATTTCACTTTTTGAGTGAGAATAGAATTTTAAAAGGAAGATCAAACCTTCTCTTGGGAGACATCCTTTTGGTGTCTTGTTCTCAGTTGTAATTTGTTCGTAGTTTGGCTACTATTGCTGGTAAATGATGATTTGTTGCAGTGATTTGGGGGTGCTTAAAAAGCAAGGAGATTAGGGCCTTTTCTAGCCTCAACTCATTGCATCTTGGAGGATTTATAATTTGTTGCTAGGCATCTTGCTTCAAATTTCTCCATGTTGGTAATGGTTGCTTCTGATCACCTTCATTATGTGGTTCTATGACACCTTTCTGTAGCTGTTGGAGTTAATTTTGGGTGAGCTTATGCTAGGGTTTTGTGAGTCCATCATATTGGTGACTGTGAAGTTTGTAGAAGACTCCCAAATGGCTGAGTTGGTGACCCAGTCTAGGTCTGAAAGCTTTTTTCTAAGAAAGTTTATTGTAACTCATGAACTATTAAATTCTGCTATTGAAATCAAATTATGTTAAGCCTAGAATTTGATCCCAGCTAGTATGTTTTCACTTCTATCTATATACTTGTTATATACATTTCTTGCAATGGTGAATATATGAATGGTGTATGAAAAAACAAAGAAAAAACTCTCAAAACAAATACAAACCAGCAAGTCAGAAAACAAATGGAAAAAAAAAACATTTGGGGGTTGACCATTATAGTGGTATCGGAGTTAAACCATCTTGCCAGCCAGTGGGTATAATCTTCTATGAGCCAGAGTGATAGGTCAAGAAGGTATTTAGAAAGAAGTAGGATAAAAGAAGAGAGTTTTTGGGAACATTGGTCATCCTCAAAAGAAGGGTAGCAAACAAAATCATCATCCAGTGGGTCTTCTAATACTGGAAACATGGGAGACAGGCGTGGTGAAGGTGAGAGGAATGATGGACCTCCAAATAGGTTGATGCTCCAGTTAGGGGTCAAGGTAGGGCAGAACAATAGGCATAGGAGACTAATGACAGGTTAGCAAGTTTAATACAGAGAATGGAAAAAATGATTCAAGGAAACAGGGTAGGATAGCAAGGAGTTGGTAATCAGGGAGCTTTCAAGGCCTCTTATGCCAAACTTCCCATTGAGGGTAGAAGTACCTGTGAATCCTAAGCTTACTTTGTTGGAATAGCAAGATTAGTTTAGGCAAGATTGGCTCAATGTAGGGCCTGGTTTCCAGTAGGACATATCTCTCAGAGACTCCATTGACTTGAGGATGAAACACTCTAACAACAAGGGGAATAGAGACCAACAAAATGAACTTCACAAGAAAGTGGGGAAACTTACTTTACCATATTTTGTTGGCTCCGATAAGATGGCAGTGAGAGCCTGGGTTCAAAAATTAGATACTTATTTCACCTTAAATCTTATGCCTAAGTTAGATTCCATTCAGTATGCATCTATACATCTAGATGAAGTTGCTCACGAGTGGTGGTATAACGGTATGTTAACTTTGGGGTATGCTCAAATCACTTCATACAGGGAATTCACTGAGAGGTTAATTGAAAGGTTTGATAAGAAAGATCCTGAGCTGCATTTTAAGGAGTTAGCCCAACTTAAACAATGGGGTTCAATGGATTCATACATATCAGATTTCCAAAAGCTATCTGTGCTAGTGATTGATATTTCTAAGAGAAGATTGATAGTGTTGTTCATAGATGGATTGTATGATCCTTTAAAGGGTTGGATAAAAGCTTTTAACCCTCTTAGCCTTCAAGAAACCATTAAAAAGGCTAGAGACATGGAGACATCAGCTTTCAAGAACAAATTCCAGTCCTAGGACTCGCAACCCAAAAAGGAAAAAGACAAGAAAATTGAAATCAAAGAGCAAGAGCAACCTAAAACAAACTACACAAGGATAGACAGTGAAACTTTGAATGAACTCAGGAAGAAAGGATTGTGTTTTACATGCAAGGAACCTTACACCAAGGATCACAAATACTCAACCAAGGCTAAGGTACTGCTAATAGAATACCAAATTGAGGAAGATGGTGAATCAGAAAAATCAGACCAACAAGTTGATTCCGTAGAAAGTGAAGGTGAAAATACATCAGAAGAAAGTGGTAAGGTGTGGGACCATGATGGGGCATTTGCCCAACTCCACAACTTTCATGGGAATCAGTCTTTACGTATTAGAGGTGTGATACAGGGGTAGTGTATGTTGGCACTGATTGATACAGGAGCTACCCATAACTTCATCGATGATGGTTTAGTGGCACGAAGAGGGCTTCAGACACAAGAGGTTGGTAGTTTTAGAGTTATGGTATCTGATGGATTTACAATCCAATGTACCAGATGGTCCCTCAATTGAGTGTACAATTGGGAGGTCATAAAATTAAAGAGGACTTTTATGTGGTGAACATAGAAGATACAGATGTAGTTATGGGGCATTCAGTGCCTACGCACTTTGGGGGAGTTTACTCTGAACTTTCAAACATTGGAGCTGAAATTTCAGTCCAAGGGTAAGAATGTGGTTTTGAGAGGGTTGTCACATGGTGGGCCACATGTGGAGTCTAGTGAAGGGAAGGGAAAAGATGTGGCAGCAACCTTTAATGCATCTTTGGAGCTGTCCAAAGTACCTGTGAACACTAGTATAAGGTTTGGTAACATTGAAAATAATAACACACTTTTGGGAAATGATTTATTTGTAGAGACAACATCACAGGATGAACATAGAACAAATCAATCCGCCTTCTAATACATGGAATCTTGGTGAGATGGTACCAAAATTTGACAAAAAACCTAATTGGGATGAATTTACTTTTGATTATGGAGCTATTCCAATTTCCACTCCGAAATTGAGCATGGTTGATGGCATTGATTACGATATTGATCTTGATCTTGTTCTTGTGAACAAATCAGATTTTAACTTGCATATAGTTGAATATGATCAAGGACCTAGTAGCTTTGCTGATTTGGATTCACAATCAGCTCTTGAGGGTGGTCAATAGTTGTTATTTGATAATCCTTTGTTTGAGATAGGAGCTGATAGGGTATATGACAACCCACTTTTCGAGTTGGATGATGAGAGTACTCCTAGTTGTAGCACTGCATTGGATAAAAACAAGAAGGTTTGGGACCTAGGTGCAACTTCCAGTCGTGAAGTGTTGTCGCAAGAATGGACTAGTGGGGCTACTTCCAGTCCCAATGCCCAGGCACACTTTCCAATCAGTTTACATACGATTTCGATTTGGAAGCAATAGTTGAGTTGTACCCGTTTGTGCTTGGGTGTCAATCATGATTTGGTGTTAGGGGATGATTCTTCAACTTATTCCTTGCTTATCTCTCCTACATATCCAATGGAATCATGGATTTATTACTACTGCCCACGCTTTCTTGAGTTAGTTATGCAAACATTTATCAGTGAGTTGATTGATTTCGAGTTGGGGTAGTTGGTTGTGAGTACCTTTCCGGATACAGTGCTTCATTTATCTACTTCCATTTTGGTGAGTGACGATTACTATAGTTACTTCATGGCGTGGGCATACATTGTTCTGATTGATGGTTTATTGACTACTGCAGTTTGGGATAGAAGAGTACAGTCTGAGCACATTGGGTTGACAGTGATGTTCAATGTGACACAATTTCAGCATGATGGTTCCTTTTTGAGATTCACTTGGAACCGGGGATTCACACTAGGTTTTAGAGCAACTACTGTTTTAGATGAGAGAGCTAGTGTGGATTTTCTTGAGCTTACTCCAGTGGCACCTCAATTTGGTTCTCTTGAGGGACTTATTTTTGAGGAGTGGACTGCGTTTTGGTGGTATTTTATCACTCTTCTTATAGGTGACTTTCAGAAGGCCTCATTTGTTGGTATCTTGTAGGACAGGGATTTGAGCAATTGGAGCTACAAAACCCCTAGAATTATTTGGGACCCTGGGATCATTTCTAGTTTCAGTATGATTCTAATTGTGGTTAGCAGGGCTTTACTATTATTGCTTGAGAACAAGCAATCTTTGGGAAGGGTGGACTATAAAGTCCCCATTTACGACGACCTCTTTCAGTTCAAATTGATTCTAATACACTTATTATTTTTACTAAGTGCTATTTTTAGCAAGGGGTTTGGTATTGTGTTTTAGTCCTCGTTGAGCCCTTTCGAGCTCCTCAGTTTCTCTTCAGCTCTAGTTTTAGAGTGCAACTTACTATTTTTAGGACTTTCTAAAAATAGTAAGTCATCCAAGATAGGCGGGACTCGGTCAGGGTTATCTCTCAGCAACATTTTTCAGTGGAGGTATCAATTTCTATGGTTGAGACATTTTAATATATAATCCTTCCTTCGAAATTGGATTTTAATAAAGTGACTTTATATTTTTTCGTTGAGGGTCATGAGGGGGACTAATAGTGCAATGACTTTAAGTTGTTTTAAAGAGCAACAAAAGTATTTTAGAATGCTCAATATGAGGTGGACGCCTAAGGTGAGGAATGAGTTAATTTTTTTGTTAAAAAGCTAATGTTTGGAATGCAAATCAATTAAAATAAATGGCAAAGGCAAAAGTGGCGTACTTTCTCAAAGGGGTTTAGGGTTTTGACTTGGGTCGCCCTAATTTGGAGATGCAAACTCATAAAAGCTAATTTTTGAAGCTCATTTCTCTATGGGGGATTTGACGATTTAGTGAAGTGTTGCTGGTTTGCTACCGGGGACTGATAAACGGATTCGAGGACAAAAACCCTTGTTATCTAAGCCCAGTTTCGACAGTGAGAGACTTGTTCAAGATGGTAAAGGGGTGATTTCATTCAGAGGTCGCCATTAGAGCTTCAAAGTTGCAGGTTACAGTCGTTAGAGATGAAGATCTTTGATCATTTTTGATGTGGGTTTTGTTAGTTTTGGCTTGTAATGGCTTGGTATTGGTTTTGGTGGTGTTGAGTTGCATTTTGATGATAAATTTCATGGTTTCTGGGCACTTTGTTTCAGAACCTGAAACTCATACTTTTACTCATAGCACTGATATGAAATGAGGAATTCAAATGGGTATTGCTTTAATGGAAGGCTGTGCTAAAGACAATTCCAATGAGTGTTAAATTGCATTTTTTGAGTTGAGAATAGAATTTCAAAAAGCAGATCGGACCTTCTCTTGGGGGACGTCCTTTTGGTGTCTTGTCCTCAGTTGTAATCTGTTCATAGTTGGGCTGCTATTGCTGGTAAATGATGATTTGTTGCAACGATTTGGGGGTGCTTAAAAAGCAAGGAGATTAGGGCCTTTTCTAGCCTCAGCTCATTGCTTCTTGGAGGATTTATAATTTGCTGCCAGGCGTCTTGCTTCAGATTTCTCCATGCTGGTAATGGCTGCTTCTGATCACCTTCATTGTGTGGTTCTATGACACCTTTCTGTAGCTGCTGGAGTTGATTTTGGGTGAGCTTATGCTGGGGTTTTGTGAGTCCACCATATTGGTGAATGTGAAGTTTGTAGAAGACTCCCAAATGGCTGAGTTGGCGACCCAGTCCAGGTCTGAAAGCTTTTTTCTGAGAAAGTTTATTGTAACTCATGAACTGTTAAATTCTGCTATTGAAATCAGATTATATTAAGCCTAGAATTTGATCCCAGCTAGTATGTTTTCACTTCTATTTATATACTTGTTATATGCATTTCTTGCAATGGTGAATATATGAATGGTGTATGAAAAAACAAAGCAAAATCTCTCAAAACAAATACAAACTAGCAAGTCAGAAAACAAACAGAAAAAACAAACATGTGGGGGTTGACCATTACATTGCCAATCATTTCATGGTCCTTGTTAGCCTTTTTGGTGGCGCTAAAGGTGAATGTTGCTGATTGACATCTTGGGGTGGTGTTCCTTGTGAGTGTAGAAGGGTTTATAGTGTTCTTTGAGGCCAATTAAATTGCAACAGTCATATTGACGGCCTGTCATAGCCCAGACAAACATATCAGGCTTGTTTACCATCATTCCAGCGAGTTTGGAGAGTGTTGGAGTTGATACTCAAGGTGTTGATCCAGTTTAAGGCCATTTGAGTATTGCGGGTTTGCGATTGGAAGCTAGCCCGGTGATATTCCTAGCTGTTCTGTGGATGACAGCAAGCTTACAGTCTGCTTTCAGACCTGCCGTTGCCTTCCAAGATCATCTATTTAAGGTAATTTATCATCATTTCCAATTGGGTGTTGGTTTATTGCATTATGGGCAGTTTTGTGAAGTAATTTCTACATTTCTATTCTGCTCCAGCACTTTGTATCAGCATTGTAATTCCTATCAGCACTTGTAACAGTGAATGCATCATTTTTGTTGTGTTTACATTGAGTTTTCTTATTGTCAAGAAAAAATGAGGCTGGTTATTACACAACACAAGCATATCTGAAGGGCATACATGAATACCCATACCCCCCACACAAACACACCTACTTCCAAGCAACACACCAACACACACATGCATATGCCTAGGGGCACACATTCACATATGCATGCTTTCAGACCTGCTGTTGCCTTCCAAGGTCATCTATTTAAGGTAATTTATCATCATTTCCGATTGGGTGTTGGTTTATTGCATTATGGGCAATTTTGTGAAGTAGTTTCTACATTTCTATTCTGCTCCAGCACTTTGTATCAGCATTGTAATGCCTATCAGCACTTGTAACAGTGAATGCATCATTTTTGTTGTGTTTATATTGAGTTTTCTTATTGTCAAGGAAAAAAGAAAAGAAAAAATGAGGCTGGTTATTACAACACACAAGCATATCTGAAGGGCATACATGAATACCCATACCCCCCACACAAACACACCTACTTCCAAGCAACACACCAACACACATATGCATATGCCTAGGGGCACACATTCACATATGCATGCATCCACACACCCAACCATGCACATGCGCAGACACCTACACACCCACACGCAAACCCTGCATGCACATGTGCACACACATAACCACATGCCCCCAAATGCACACAAGCATGCATGGGCACTCACACCCACAACACCTATATCTTCAAGTGCCATAGCCTATAAATTTCAAAAATCATTTTTAGCAGGTTGGAAATCCACTTTTGTGGATCTAAAATGTTTCCCTCTACAATAAACTCTTGGGGAGGTTCAGAAACTTTAGCCAATGTTTTCAACATTATTTGCCCACTCCCGAGGACTGTATACAATTAGAACTCAGCTTCTAGGATTTTTTGAATTCCAACACTATTTCAAATGAATTTCTTCTATTTCCAATGTATTTTCCTACTAATTCTCCATCCTATTATCTACTTGAGAAGTATACTTCAAAATTTGTACTATTCCATGATCTAGCCATCCCTGCTCCAATAATGTTTCCGACCTTCCCTAGGTATCCATTCCCAATTCTTGGCTCAGCATAGGCCATGACATCTCTTTAGCCTTAGGGAAACCCCTCATCTTGAATGAGTATATGTTTAGTTGTTATACACAAAAGATAGATTCGATTTATTTTTCAATGAGAGTGAGGAGTGCAATATGACCATCAGCAACTATACCATAAATTACTGCTACTTGGCATTCATTATAAGCCTCATGTTAAGATTTTGGCATAATAATCAATAACTCAATCAACTTGCCAGATTGTTGGACCACGATTTAAGAAACCCAGCCAATTCAATTACAAACTCTAGGGTACACAATAGAGATTGGGAATAGTGATCATCTCATGACAGGTTCTAAAACAACCTTTTATATAGCATGGGCAAGAGGTCAAACCAAATAAAATGAGGATCACAAGAGATCAACTCAAATGCAGCTGATGGTTACAAGAGATCAACTCATAAGCAACTTGTGGTCACGAGAGATCAAATCAAGTACTGGGGAATCAAAGAGGATGACCAAAATATATAGAGCAGGCATGCCAAACAGTTAATCACACACTCTTACATAAGAGCTGGTCAAGGTATACGAAGAGACAATTTGCATTCTAAAGAGATGATTCTTTATTTACATATTGATATTATGAAAACTTGTAAGAGATTATCTTTTTTAATGTCCCTTTTTTAATTTGGCCTTCTAGTATTAAGGAGTAAAAGTATTATCAAATTAAAAGAGTTCAAAAAGCCACTTTATTTTTATTATTGAGGGGAAAAATGAAATAAAAGAGAAATTATTTTAGTTGCCCTGAAAGTGCCTATAAAAGGAGTTTTTGTGAAGTGAGGGCATTATTGGCATTTGTTTTTTTATTGAAACCACAGTTGTGAAGTTGAGCAGATTTCTGCCACCCTAGGACAAAAACCCTTAGACAAAGATTGGTTTCGGGAGTGAAAGATCTTCCCTAGCCAATATGGATGGATTCACACAGGATTCACATTGGAGTTGAATGTTCAAGTTTGAAGATTCATGTTAAAGCAAAATAATATCTTCCTAAATTTGCATTTGTGCCGAAGTAGAGATATTTTTCCATATTTGTGTAAGATTAAGGGGAATCCAGCAAAGTAGAAATTTATTGGAATTTGCAGGGCAAATAATAAGTTTGTGGAGTTTGTGTTGTAGAGTAAGATTTCTAGTTATACTTGCTAGCCGCCCTTATTTTGCATATCATGCTTTTGTATTTGTATGGTAAGAGTGGTGTGGAGTTTCACTACTTGAAGATCTTGAGTATAGTCTTTGAATTTTTCATTGACTACTTCCCTTCTTGCTAGCCATCCAAGGGAAGAGGGACGTGGGTAATATTTGGATGAAGTGTAACATTCTTTGTGACAATTGTGGTCACAAATTGCTCACTATTGTTTTCACGAATTGCTAGCCTTTAAATGCACATGGTAATACCTTTGTTTGTAAGGTGGATCGAGTCAGTTTTGAAGAAATAATGTAGTATCTGCTGAATAAACTTGTATTCGTAATTTAAGGTGGTATGTTGCTCTAAGAAGAGTGAGGTGCGGCCTTAGTGAGGGAACTTTGGACCCCCATTTACAGTTAACAGCAACAATAATAAATTTTCTTTAACTTGATGAGACATCAGGGCTGCATAGAAGGATTCTTATAAGAGAAATACACCTGCAATAATATTATCTATTGGAAACCAATGTAGAAAAGCTACAATAATAACTTATACAAAATGATGCAAATATGAAATTATGTATCAAAGATTATCCACTTAGATGATTAAGGTGATTGCGCATTCAACATAAAAGCATAAAATCAGCAATACCATAGATGAAACCAGATTTACTTGGAGAAACTCTTTTGGGAAAAAACTCCACAAGAACAAGAGGACAAGTATATTATTAATCTTCAAGGAAAGATGTACAACAATACACTTCACTACAATTCTCTAAGCAATCCGGCAGCACCCTGTTACCTACAACTGAACATATGAAACCATTGTCGTATCCCAAAACAAGAGGTAGAAACCACTTGCAAAAACCCATGCCATTCTTAGTGGACAGCCCCATAAAACATAATAAAATGTAATAAAATATCACATGGCGTTGACATGGGTGCCTAACCCACAGCCAATCAGATTTGGTCAAACCCAAGTGCTCCATAACTCTCCGACAGCTTCGATGGCTACAAAATATAACATGCACACTTGGGCACCCAACTTTGGAAGATGTGCAAATGACAATTGTCAACATGCATTGACATGCACATAGACATGTACCCCACTCCCAAAATGGATGCCACAAAAGAATATTCCTCCTATATGCCTTGTAACCACCACCGGCATGTGTCAACCTCTATGGAATGCAATTACAATAAATAATATGAAATAAATATTAAATATTTTAACTTTCATGTCCCCTAAAACACTTTCCAAGGAACACAGAGACACATGAAAATGACTTAAGAATGCAACGTTAATGTCACCTATCCTAACATTGTCAGCACTCAAGAGTAATCAGTTTGAAATTTGGAGTTAGTTTGGGACTATTTGACATCAAATAATAAGGATGTTGCTTTGGAGGACTGTCTACAGTGGTGAACAGCACTTGTATAGTAAGTTGAATAAATATTAAATCCATTTTTTGTGATTGCTGTTAAAGACTTATTCAGTTTGTATTTCCCTGCCAAAACTTGAGTTTAGAAATTAAATGCATTTCTGTTATGTATTAATTCATTGCAGCAGATTAAGACTGTGTTATATGTTGAAATCTGAGTGTATTATAATCTGGAATAATCTTAATTGAAGAGCAATATCAGCTACTATTTCAGTATTCTGTTGCTAAGTCACAAGGCTCAAATGCAACAATAAAATTTGGATGAAATTCGGCAAGAGTGAAAATTTTGGAAAAAAAATCCAGCATTAAATTTGCCTTAACTAAATTTTTTTTTTTTAAATGTAAGTAATATATCCACAAAATTATCAAAATAGTTTAACATTGCTAAATAGATTTGAAGTCACCATAAAAAGATTGACACATTTATAAAATATATACCATAAACAGACTGTGTGATTAGACTGATCCACGAGCAGTGATTTATAACAAAAATAGATTGGAAACCCTAAAAATTGTTTTCGAAAACCTTAAATAACACTTTTCCACAATATATTTTGATGGAAAAACACATGCTTTATTATATACGATTTTTTTGCTGAATTTTAATGAAGTATGAATTACTTCCTTGCAAATCTGTCAAATATTGTTGAAATACACTCCAAATACAGTTTCCTGCCAACTGTTTGACGAAATGTTTGTGAGTGAAAATTCAGATAATTGCAAGTGTGTTTAAAATTTATTGGTAGGGATATTACATTTTTCAAGCAAACTTATCAGTTTTATGTAACAATCAACTTTTTGCATAAGTTTGCCTCCATTGAAATATTTAGAATTACTAAGACACGAGTAATTTGTTGTCATCGCAAGCACCTTATCTTCTAGCAAATTAATTTTACTTAGTCCTTTTTTAATTTTCCCAGTCCACCAGATTTTCTTTCTTTTTTAGATTAAATAGTTAGGGAATCTAGAGGGGCCTCCACATAGGAAATAAGAACAATACAAAAAACTATGGCTGAGAAGACAAAACATAAGTACGGAAATAATAAGAAAATCTAAAAATAGTCCACCAGATGTTATCAAATGAAAGTTATAAGTCGTTTCAGCAACCTTAAGGGGGGAATATGATTTCTTACCTTTCATTTACTTATAATTTCAAAGGTTCCCACAACTTGACTTTTGGTGAGATATCTCAATCAAAACGATTGAAGGCTTGCTGAGTCTAGATTTGCAAGAAAACCATAGAACTGTAGTGATTAGACATATGCTTGTAACCACTATTCTTATCACCAAGATATCTATGTTTGTGATACTCTTTTCCCTTTTATCTTTAATACCACCATTTTAACATCGACAACACTTATATAATGAGCATGGGATGTATAATGACTTCATAGTAGACTGGAAAAAATTCTTGTACATAGGAATCCTTCATCAATCTAGGTCAAGAATGGTTTGGTGAAATGCCCATCTGTCAGTCCTCATTTACTAAATTAAAAATTGTAAGCACTCAAATCTTGGTTCCTTGGGATAAAAGTAAGCCCTAGTTTGATGGATTTGGAATTGCAGTCATTCAAATTTTGCTGAAATATTAATATTTTGATAGCGATTGTGATGTCCATGTTCCTTTGTGCCCCAACATCTGGTATGTCAAATCTCATGTGCCAGCCAAACCACTTCCTCCTTTCTAACAAACTATGATATTCATTTGAAATAATGACAACTGTTCAGAAACCCTAAAATAATTGTTTTGTTGTCAAAGTTCAAACAGATTACTAGGTTTGTGGGCTGCAGTATGGTGGGGCTTTGTCATAAGTTTGACACAATAAACTCTCTAATGGTAGAAAATATGTAACTACTCTAAGCAGAAGGGTTGCAACATCATTCACCCTATGCACTTGCCAAAAAAAAGGTGCAGCCTTCAAGATAGGGCACTTGATGCTTGTAACCAAAAGTAGGCTGCCGCTTGGATCAAAATGAACAACTGGAGACTTGGAAGGAGATGTAATATGAAAAGATTTTTGTACCTTAACAAATATACATATAGTATTACACACGCATATACATAGGCTATAGCAGAAGAAATCGAGACTCTACACAGATTTTGTATACAAATTGGCTTGAGTCACTCCAGATCCCACCATTTGGCAAAACAAAAGCCTGCTGAAGCCTGAAATAGAGAGCAGGGAACAAGCAGAAAAGGTCGAGGAATTTTAAAATAATCATTTCAACAACAAATATAATTATAGTATAATACTATTATTCACCCACAAGTTATTAGCTAGTCATGATCTGACGTTGTATTTGTCTTGAATATTGTTTCCTACTAACATCATAAAAGTTAAAAGTTAAAACCCCTATCTCAGATCCCTCGTTGCTAAAAATCTACTCTTAGTTTTTCTAGAAGATTATCCATGCATTGACTCCAAACGTTCAAACCATTATAGCTCTTCTTCTCATGAAGTTTTATGCAATCTAAGATCCCAGTCGAAGTTGAGCAAAGATCGCAGGCTAATATAAACTAAATAATGACAATATTACCACTAGCTGCATATTTGTACAAAAATCCTGCAAGGTGAGTAGGTGTCAAAAAGTTTATGCAAGCATTAGCTTTAAACCATGGTAACCTTCAAATGAAATACTATGATGACATGCAATTCTAGTTGGCTCTTAAGCAATGCAGATGCCAAGAAACTGTGGTAATTTACACTAAAGAATACCAATGTGACCACCACTGTCTGCTCATGTATACAAGAATCATGGAGAGAGAATTGATGGGAAGGAACGTTGCAGAGAAATTCATTGAAATCCGTGGCAGCAACAACAGCAACAACAATGATAATAAATTTCACCCCCAACTCAAATCCCTCCACCGAAATAAGATTGGCCATTAATCTAGCATACATGTGAGGTTGCAGTGTTACGATTATGAGGTAAATTAAAACTCAACCCATGTTTACAATCTCAAGAATATAGTCCAAGCTCAACCTGCACTGCAATAAAGGGAGCCTATAACCTTACCCATAATTTACTAATTAAAAAATAATCATATTTTTTATCTATAGGTGAACTGTGAATCTGCTACATTCAGAATGAAGGGAGGGGAGCAACCAGAATGACGCCTAATCAGCTGGGACAAAATCTCTTGCTGGATATGCAGAGCTGAAATTAATGAGCTTTTTATTAATTTGTTTAAGAGTTGGATTGGTTCCTCCTGCATTAGGTGTTATCTCTGTGGTCACCCAGATCCCCTGGCTTTTGGTAAGCAGGGTGTAACCTCTGGTAAGAACTTCTCTACCGTTGAGTTTTAGACTTGGGCAGGTAATTAGTTAGTGCTTTATACCCTTATCAGGTCAAAATTTTAATCAAGCAAGCAACTACAAACTGTGATGAGCTTATAAGGTTCTATGCTACAAGAAACATCCTTGAATAGATGGCTTATGTGAAATACTATTCACCCAAAAGCAGTTCCAAGACAATCTATACTTAGTTTCAGAAAAATAAAAAATAAAAAAACGTCCTAATAAAATTGGGGCCATACAAAACTGCTCAAACCCAAAAACCAATCTCTGGTTTGACTCCATTTGATATACAGCAGAAAGAGAAGAAGAGAAAACAAGAAGGCGAAGAAGAACTTGGAACTGATTAGTGTTCGATCCCTTAGCCTTAACAGCTGAAAAGTCCAATCAAGCAAACAACTACAGTAAGGGATAGATTTATGGGTTCGTGTTAGTCACTTAAAATAGAAAAATGTGCACCGAAAAAAGCTTAACGGTAAGCTCGAGTAACAGTCAGGAAAATAAAGCCCATAATATAGTTACTTGCCAGGTTTGTCTGCAAACAATTCATCTTCAGCAAGCACAAGCATCTCTAATTGTACTCCAATCAATTTGACAGAAAAACAAGAAGAAGAGGGACTTTTGAAAAACAAAGAAGGAGAAACAAAAGGGTATGCTTACTGATCCAGGGGTGAAGGGAGGGATGTATGAATTGTGGTAGTTTCTCATTCTGCCTCTCATGTAAGGATCACAGGACAGGAACAAATTTTTGACTAGAACATCCTGTGTACCTTCTTTCACCTCCAAGGCAATGGTGCTGGACTTGAGCTCCATATCAGATTCCTTCGGTACAGTTTCAACATAATTTTTAAAAAGCACTTGCTTGTTCACAACCTCTTTTCCCATTTGTACTACTGTTTCAGTAAATTCTATCAAACTGCAAACTAAGCCGAACTTGAATAGAAAGAAGCTCTTTGAGACTTGTCAAACTAGAGAATGTCGTTTTTATTCTGTCGGTATGAACGAATCACTACTGCATTCAACGACGCATAGAAAATAAATGTATGTAGATTATAACTGTGATAACTCGGCTTCTACGGTATCGAGATAAGAGTTCGAAATAAAACAACTGATCAACGGGTAAAACTTATAAAAGACATGAAAAGGAGTTTGTTGACTTAACATTCAACGAGGTGGTAGTAGATGTACCTTGCAGTGCGCAAAGTAGGTGTTTACTCCCCGTGTCTACCATTCCCCGCTATTATGTCCATCCATCAAACTCCTGAGTTTTAAAGTTATTTTAGGGAATAGATTATTGTGGTTTGAAGCTCAAGGACTTCTACACCCAGATTGTAAGGGTAAAATTTTATTTTTTAATTATATAACTGTAAATAATAAAATACAAATTAATTTAGGTAAATATAGAAGTTGGGACTTATAATTACAATGAGTGTAATAATTGAATAAAAAGTAGAAGGGTGTATGTTTAGAATTGATGATGGAGAATAATTATTAATGATATTTTAAATTGATTTGCTATCTAAAAAAGTAAGTCTTGGTATGCTGATTGTTTTAGAATCAAATCAAGCACAAAAAATCTTATAGTTTAATTTTAACTGTTGCGAGTTTGATTTTGATTATTGCAAGTTTTATATATGATTCATAGATATAAATTGATAAAATACAAATTGTTCGGAACCTATTTGCTCTAATATTTGACTTTTTATAATCTTGTAAGAATGGTGGTGTCTATAAATACCTTTGGGGAATTTGTAGGGTGCCTAGGGTCAAGTTTTCCTAATTTAAAAATCTGGTTAGATTGACTTTACAACTTGGAGCAAAGATTGAAGACCACATTCACCAATATATAAATGGCCTATATGCAAATGAGTTTTTCTATCTCTTAGAAAATTGAACTGTGCTTTGATTTTGTGATTCTATATGCCAAAGAATAACAATTGTGTGTTATGTTGGCTCATAATGGCTAGTAAAAAGAGGTGGGAATCTTAGCCCTTGATTTGAGTTTGAATTTGTTTTCTTGAATTTCATTTTCATGCTCTAGGATTGATCTCAAGGAACCTAGAAATCAACAGTGGCATGAAAAGTGTTAATATCGAGGCACTTAGAAAATGCTTATAAGTGGGTGCAAGTGTGCCTACAATAAATGAGGGGTAAATGGTGAATGTGCGGGGTTGTGTGAGTGGCAGCAAATAGGGATAGATAGAGATTGGGGCATAAGAAAAACTTAACACTAGAATGTGTCACTTGTTAATAAGTAATTGTATTAAGATGTTCCAAATCAAAATGAGCCCAAAACTAAATGGAAACTAGCATTGGTATGTTAATTTTCCCCACTTTGAGGTGAATGAATCTAACATAAGCATGTTTTTCAAAGTATATGGTCATTCGTAGCCAATATGAAAAATAAATATATAGACACTCATAAAGGATATTATCTTAGAAGAAGGATTAAATCATTATCCTAAGTGATCCATTGGCACTTGTAAAATAGAGCTTCTATCACATGATTGAAGTAGGCAAAATAATGTAATTTAATTTAACTATCTATGAAAATAAAGAGAAGAGAGGTGGGAGAAGGGTTAAAAAATTATACATGTATAGAAAGTGAAATGATAATATTCTATGTAATGCAACAATGCAATATGGTCAAGTAATCAATCTCCATGTGATGTGGTAGTGTGATTCTACATGATCTAATAATAAGTCTCCTCATAATGTCGTAGAAATATTCATATGATGTTGACATGTCATACAATAAAAGTTATATGTAATGTTCTAGAAATAATTGTCCATGTGATATGTTATAAATCTTTGTGTGATGCAAGCATGAAGTGCAGGATGAAATTTCAAAGTTGTCACACTTTAGGACAACTAAGACATTTGAAAGGCCAAAACATTTATGGACCAATTTTTTGTGGTACCTACATGGAGGGAAAAAAATTGATTGAAAGTGATTTGATTGAAATATTTTCAACTAGAAAGTTTCAACCATACATAGAGGTAGGTTTTCAAAGAGATACTAAGAAGTGGTTCTAACTAGAATGGTTTCACCTAAAACTATGTGGCACCAATTTTCTTATATTTTTTAATTCTTTTGGATATTTTTTTTCTTTTTTTTTCTTATATTTACATATATGTGTATATACATATACATACATACCTATATGTGTATATGCATATACATGTACATACATGTACATATATGTACATATATACTTACATATGTATATGTGTATATTTATACACATGTAATTTAAGAAAGTATACATGTATGTATAGGGTATGTGCACCAAGTTGTGACACAAAAATGGCTCTTAAGATGCCACTTTTTTTCTAAAATCAACAAATTCTAATGTTCATGAGAAAATAAAGATAGTTACACTCAAAATTTGAAGATGCAACAAGAACAAGAGTTGTAGTGCTCTAAATATACTTTCTAAGCTACTATTTTTTTTTGAAAATAATGAAAATTAAGGATTTGAAAAAGGGGGCCACCAAAAGTGGTCATGTTTTTATCAAAAAATAGCATAGCATCTATTGTGGCCTCCCTAAAAAGTCAACTTTTTTTTAGAATTTTAAAAATCGCTACGGTGAGTTCAATTAGCTAACACCATGTAGTTTATCCTAGTTTTTTTGACTAATTTTCTAATGAATATAAATATTTTACTAATTTTTGAAGTGGACACATCCTGAAAAGTTGAAATTTGAGCATGTTGCCCCCCTAAATTTTTTGAGAACTAACCAAAAATCATTTTTTCATTAGGTGTAGAATGGAGAGTCTAGTTTATAAAAATGTGATTTGTTTCAAAATTCAATGAATGAGTAAAATCTATATCAAAACTAGCACATGTTGGTTATTGACAAAAAACGAAGGCACTAACAAGAGAAGTTATAGATGAAAACTTTAACATAATCAAAACGTTAAAAAAATTATATGGTTATATAGGTAGAGAGAGCCTAACGTCATCACATTTTTTTATAAACTTGCATTGGAAAACATACAAACCTGATGGATAGCATTACTAGAAATGTGTTCAAAATTTTGTTACACTTTCACAAAATCATGTCCTTGGCATGAAATGGTCAGCCCAAGGAAAAATCCAACCCTTTGGGTTGGTATTTCCCAAAGCAATCAATTCGGCATGCGCCAAATTTGGTGCTCACCAAATTGATTGCATTGGTTAATGTTAAATCCAACTTTGATTTCTCTTTGTCTCTCTCTCCCCCACTTTGATAAGTCTTAGAGTTTACGATTGATGATTGATGATGGATAGTCAAGGTTTTACCTTTCACTCCATCTCTACCTCCTTCCCTCTTAACCAATACTTACCCTCTTCTCTCTCAACCCTCTCTAAGTCTCTACCTTGCCTTCCCTCCTTAACCCCATCTCCATCCTTGCCTCCCTGGCATCTCTCTTCTTCTCTCTCCCTTTGTTACTGTTTCTCACCCATCCCTCTCCTTTCTCTCAATCGCTACCTCTCCCTGCCACCCTCTCTCTCTCCCCATCTCCAAGTCTCTCCCTCCTTGCCTCATAACCCACCTCTCTCCCCCTCTATCTCTCTCTCACCTCATTCTTCTCTCTCCCTCCCCTCTCTATGTCATCATCTATCTATCTCCTCCTCCTTATGTCTCTCACTCCCTCCATGTATACCTCTCCCCCCATCCCTTGTTATTCCTCTACTGATACTTCCCTTTCTCTCTCCCTCTCTTCTCTCTCCCCTCTCTAGGTCTCTCCCACTCTCTCTCCCTATCTCCCTCTCTACCTTGTCGTCCTCCTTACCCCCATCTATATCCTTGCATCCCTACCTCTCTCTTCTTCTCTTTCTCTCTAAACTATTGTTTCTTTCCCATCTCTCTCCTTTCTCTCGATCACTACCTCTCTATCCCCCCCTCTCTATCTCCCTCCTCCAGGTCTCTCCCTCCTTCCCTCTTTACCTCTCTACCTCTCCTTGTCTCATTAACCACCTCTCTCCTCCCTCTGTCTCTCTCACCTTTATCTCTCCCCTATGTCTCTCACCCCTCTCTCCCTAACCTGTAGGTCTCTCACCTCTACATCTCTCTAGGCTCTCCAGTTATTTCCCTCCCTCTCCACCTCTCTCCCTCCTCCTTACCCCTCTTTCCCTCTTTGTGAACTTCTCTCCCCTCACCTCTCTACCTCTCCCCTCTCTGAGTATTTGAGTCACTCCTTGTCAGCCTCTCTATCCCTCCTTAGCCATCTCTTTCTCTTTGTTCTTCTCTATCCCTATGCCTCTCACTCCCTCCATGTCTACCTCTCTCTCCATCCCTTCTTACTCCTCTACCAATACTTCCCTTTCTCTCTCCCTCGTGGCTTAAGTCACTCCAAATCCCACCATTTGGCAAAACAAAAGCCTATTGAAGCCTAAAATAGAGAGCAGGGAACATGCAGAAAAGATCGAGGAATTTTAAAATAATTATTTCAACAACAAATATAATTATAGTATAATCCTATTATTCACCCACAAGTAATTAGCTAGTCATGATCTGACGTTGTATTTGTCTTGAATATTGTTTCCTAGTAGGCATCATAAAAGTTAAAACCCCTATCTCACGTCCCTCGTTGCTAAAAATCTACTCTTGGGTTTTCCTAGAAGATTATCCATGCATTGACTCCAAACGTTGAAACCATTATAGCTCTTCTTCTCATGAAATATTATGCAATCTAAGATCCCAGTTGAAGTTGAGAAAAGATCGCAGGCTATCATAAACTAAATAATGCCAATATGACCACTAGTTGCATATTTGTAAAAAAATCCTGCCAGGTGAGTAGGTGTCAAAAAGTTTATGCAAGCATTAGCTTTAAACCAGGGTAATCTTCAAATGAAATACTATGATGACATGCAATTCTAGTTGGCTCTTAAGCAATGCAGATGCCAAGAAACTGTGGTAATTTACACTAAATAATACCAATGTGACTACCACTGTCTGCTCATGTATACAAGAATCCTGGAGAGAGAATTGGTGGGAAGGAACGTTGGGGAGAAATTCATTGAAATCCGCTGCAGCAGCAACGGCGACAACAATGATAATAAATTTCACCCCCAACTGAAATCCCTCCACTGCAGTAAGATTGATCATTAATCTAGCATAGATGCGAGGTTGCAGTGTTATGATTATGAGGCAAATTAAAACTCAACCCATGTTTACAATCTCAAGAATAAAGTCCAAGCTCTAAACCTGCACTGCAATAAAGGGAGCCTAAAACCTTACCCATAATTTACTAATTAAAAATAATCATACTTCTCATCTATAGGTGAACTGTGAATCTGCTACACTCAGAATGAAGGGAGGGGAGCAACCAGAATGACACCTAATCAGCTTTGCCAAAATCTCTTGCTGGATATGCAGAGCTGAAATTAATGAGCTTTTTATTAATTTGTTTAAGAGTTGGATTGGTACCTCCTGCGTTAGGTGTTATCTCTGTGATCACCCAGATCCCCTGGCTTTTGGTAAGCAGGGTATAACCTCTGCTAAGAACTTCTCCACCGGTGAGTTTTAGACTTGGGCAGGTAATTAGTTAGTGATTTATACTTGAGCCTTATCAGGTCAAAATTTTAATCAAGCAAGCAACTACAAACTGTGATGTACTTACAAGGTTCTGTGCTACAAGAAACATCCTTGAATAGATGGCTTATGTGAAATAATTCCAAGATAATCTATACTTAGTTTCAGAAGAAAAGAAAAGAAAAAACGTCCTAATAAAATTGGAGCCATACAAAACAGCTCAAACTCAGAAACCAATCTCTGGTTTGACTCCATTTGATATATAGCAGAAAGAGAAGAGGAGAAAACAAGAAGAAGACGACGAAGAACTTGGAACTGATTAGTGTTCGATCCCTTAGCCTTAACAGCTGAAAAGTCCAATCAAGCAAACAATTACAGTACGGGATAGATTTATGGGTTTATGTTAGTCACTTAAAATGAAAAAATGTGCACTGAAAAAAGCTTAACGGTAAGCTCGAGTAACAGTCGGGAAAATAAAGTCCATAATATAGTTACTTGCCGTGTTTCTCTGCAAACAACTCAACTTCAGCAAGCACAAGCATATCTAATTGTACTCCAATCAATTTGACAGAAAAACAAGAAGGGGGACTTTTAAAAAACAAAGAAGGAGAAGCAAAAGAGTATGCTTACTGATCCAGGGGTGAAGGGAGGTATGTATGAATTGTGGTAGTTTCTCATTCTGCTTCTCAGGTAAGGATCACAGGACAAGAACAAGTTTTTTACTAGAACATCCTGTGTACCCTCTTTCACCACCAAGGCAATAGTGCTGGACTTGAGCTCCATATCAGATTCATTCGGTACAGTTTCAATATAATTTTTAAAAAGCACTTGCTTGCTCACAACCTCTTTTCCCATTTGAACTAATGTTTCAGTAGATCTTGTCAAATTGCAAACTAAGCAGAGCTTGAATAGAAAGAAGCTCTTCGAGATTTGTCAAACTACAGAGTGTTTTTCTTCTGTCGGTTTGAACGAAACACTACTGCATTCAACGACGCATAGAAAATAAATTATGCAGATTATAACTGTGATAAATCGGCTTCTACGGTATTGAGATAACAGTTTGAAATTAAACAACTGATCAACGGGTAAAATTTATAAAAGACATCAAAATGAACAATCCAGAGTGTGATTCCAAACTTTGATGCAAAAAAACAACACACAGTTGAATCCAAAAAAATCTCTCTCAATATCAAAAGGAGTTTGTTGACTTAATATTCAAAGAGGTGGTAGAAGATGCACCTTTCAGTGGGCAGAGTAGGTATAGGTTTAGGGTAAGGTCTCATGGAGGGGGCTTTCTTAAAAATTTCAGAGTATGCTGTTTATCTTTTTTAGGACTATTTTAAAGTTCTTGGCTCTATGAATTTAATCTTGTAATTCTACTTAAAATTTTAAGCTCCAAAATTTATGGAATGAACTGTAGTGCTTTGATAAAAAATAATAAATAAATGAAAATTATCTCATTTTTATTTTCTAATAAGAATTTAAAATTTTAGATGAGATACAAGTGGCATAAAAAACTCCTAAGTTGTAGAGGCAATTTCTAGCCCTGCAAAATATTCATTCCTATATTGTAGGGGCTCCTTTTTTTTTTCCCATTGGACCTCCTGCTTCATGGAAATAGAAGCCCAAAACCCCCATGGGACCATGTAGTTACTCCCATGTCTACCATTCCCTGCTATTATGTCCATCCATGAAACTTACGAGTTTTAAAGTTATTTTAGGGAATAGCTTATTGTGGTTTGAAGCTCAAGGACAACTACAACCATTTTGTAAGGGTAAAAATTTATTTTTAATTATATAAGTGTAAATAATAAGACAAATTAAGTTAGGAAAATATAGAAGTCAGGATTTATAATTAAAATAAGTGTAATAATTGAATAAAAAATAAAGGCGTATGTTTAGAATTGATGATGGAGAATGACTATTAATGACACTTTAAATTGATTTACTACCTTCAAAAAAGCAATAGTCTTGGTATGTTGATTGTTCTAGAATCAAATCAAGCACAAAAAATCTTATAGTTTATTTTTAAGTGTTGCAAGTTCAATTTTGATTATTGCAAGTTTTATCTATGATTCATAGATATAAATTGACAAAATACAAATTGTTGGAACCTATTTGCACTAATATTTGATTTTTTATAATCTTGTAAGAATGGTGGTGTCTATAAATACCTTTGGGGAATTTGTAGGGTGGCTAGGGTCAAGTTTTCCTAATTCAAACATCTGGTTAGATTGACTTTAAAACTTGGAGCAAAGATTTGAAGAACACATTCACCAATATATAAATGGCCTATATGCAAATGAGTTTTCCTATCTCTTAGAAAATTGAAGTGTGTTTTGTCTTTGTGATTCTATATTCCAAAGCATAACAACTATGTGTTATGTTGGCTCATAATGGCTAGTAGAAAGAGGTGGGAATCTTAGCCCTTGATTTGAGTTTGAATTTGTTTTCTTGAATTTCATTTCCATGCTCTAGGATTGATCTCAAGGAACCTAGAAATCAACAATGGTATGAAAGTGTTAATCTTGAGGCACTAAGAAAATGCTTATAAGTGGGTGCAAGTGTGCCTACAATAAATGAGGGGTAAATGGTGGATGTGTGGGGTTGTGTAAGTGGCAACAAATAGGGATAGATAGAGATTGGTGCATGAGCAAAACTTAACCCTAGAATGTGTCTATTGTTAATAAGTAATTGTATTAAGATGTTCCAAATCAAAATGAGCCCAAAACTAAATGGAAACTAGCATGGGTATGTTAATTTCCCCCCACTTTGAGGTGCATGAATGTAACATAAGCATGTTTTTCAAAGTATATGGTCATTCATAGCCAATATGAAAAATAAATATATAGACACTCATAAAGGATATTATCTTAGAAGAAGGATTAAATCATTATCCTAAGTGCTCCATAGGCATTTGCAAAATAGAGCTTCTATCACATGATTGAAGTAGGAAAAAAATGTAATTTAATTTAACTATCTACGAAAATAAAGAGAAGAGAGGTGGGAGAAGGGTTAAAAAATTATACATGTATAGTAATTGAAATGATAATATTATATATGTAATGCAACAATGCAATATGGTCAAGTAATTGATCTCCATGTGATGTGGTAGTGTGATTCTACATGATCTAATAATAAGTCTTCTCATAATGTGGTAGAAATATTCATGTGATGTTGACATGCCATACAATAAAAGTTATATGTAATGTTCTAGAAACAAGTGTCCATGTGATATGTTATAAATCTTTGTGTGATGCAAGCATGAAGTGCGGGGTGAAATTTCAAAGTTGTTTCACACTTTAGGACAATTAAGACCTTTGAAAGGCCAAAACATTTTTGATCAAATTTTTGATTGAAATACTTTCAACTAGAAAGTTTCAACCATACATAGAGGTAGGTTTTCAAATAGATAATAAGAAATGTTTCTAACTAGAACAATTTCACTTGAAACTATGCGGCACCAATTTTCTTATATTACATATATGTGTATATACATATGCATACATACCTATATGCCTATATGCATATACATATGTATATATGTACATATATATTTATATATGTATATGTATATATTTATACACATGTAATTTAAGAAAGTTTATATGTATGTATAGGGTATGCGCACCAAGTTGTGACACAAAAATGGCTCTTAAGATGCCACTCTTTTTCCTAAAGCAAAGTCTAATGTTCATGAGAAACTAAATATAGTTACACTCAAAATTTGAAGATGCAACAAAAACAAGAGTTGTAGTGCTATGAATCTAGTTTCTAAGCTATTGTTTTTTTTAAATAATGAAGATTAAGGGTTTGAAAAAGGGAGGCCACCAAAAGTGGTCCTATTTTTATCAAAGACAACTTGAAAGTGGACAACCTAACCACCTAAATTGAGGAAGCTAGGCTACGCAAAATGACAACTCTTTTGGTCAAGATCCTAATTGAATAGATTTCTTGGTCTCATATTAAAATGTTTCATTTAATTTCATTTGATATTTCAAATTTTATCATTTGACAATAGATATTAATTAAGATAGTGCCAAGTGATACCTTAAATTAAGCCACACTTCTATTAATAAATGCATTATAATAAAGATAATGAAAACAAAATTTTATTCTAAAGAAAAGTTATTTTCATATAAATAGATGTGAAAAATAGTATTGTAAGATATTTCAAATTAAAAAATTAAAAAAAATAAAAACTAGCACTTGCACTAGAAGGAGGTGCAATGATTACATTGATTGTTTTTTATATTTGTGTATGTCAAATTAAAATACCTTTTTTGAGTTATTTGTTGCTTGAAGCATATCAAAACTTTTTGTTAGTTTTTAATTTAAGATTTAAGCACAATTGCATGTTAGATTTAAGCATACAGTCATAAGAATTCCTATAAACAATCAAAGTGGACTGTGCTACTCTTGAAGAGCAGTCCAATGAAAGAGCAACAAAAGATAGTCATATGGAATAGGTTTTAGAGGTATAAGAGCCTTGTCCAAAAGATTTATAAACAAACACTAATAAAGAGCAACCATCAGGGTAGTCCAAAGAAAGAGCAACAAAATATAGTCATATGGAATAAGTTTTAGGGGTATAAGAGCCTTGTCCAAAAGATTTATAAACAAACACTAATAAGGAGAAGATAGAACACCATGTAAAGATGACAGTCTATGTCATTGTGTTTTGTGTAGACAAGAGGCTATGACAATTAGATCAGCTTATATATGCTTCTAATAACTCAAACCCTAGCTTGTGGGATAAGGTAGTTAATTTGAGGCAAGGCAACAAACAAGAAATGACAAATTAAATGAAAAGCATGATGCAAATGGAATCTCTAGCTACATGATCACCCAAAATGCTTTGGGTTCAAAATTTGGACTTTATTTTTTGCAATGCTATAGCTATGGTGTCATTTTGTTGGAGTTCCTGACAGGTAAAGAACCTACATGTACATACTTCAAAGAAGCAGAAGGTGGCAATCTTGTTGGATGGGTGTCACATATGACCAAGATGGGTCTTGTAGAAGAGACCTTGGATCACTTCATTTCTAATGGATCTTGGTAGTCTCAAATGGCACAAGTGTTACACATAGCAGGATTGTGCACATATGAAGATCCAAGGAAGCACCCATTCATGCTTGAAGTTGTCAAGATTTTGAAGGAAATTGAGCAACTTGATCAAAGATTTAGCATGGATGGAGGTGTCACTTCTTAATTGCTATCATTACCATCCTTTCAGAGTTAGCAATTCTAAAGCAGAAATGGAAGGAGGACTATGCTTTGGCTCCATTTACTGAGGTTTCCTTTAAGTGCACAATACGATAGAAAAATGGATTCCCAACATTGAGGAGAGCACACAATTGTGACATCAACCATTTGATTGATCAATTTGAAGCATAGTCTCAACAATTGCTTGAATTTGTCAACCCTTTGCTGGTTAAATTCCAAGCATTGAGGAAAGAAAACAATTTTACCATCAACCACTTGAATTGATCAACTTGAAGCATTGTCTCATCAATTGCTTAAATTTGTCAACCCTTTACTAGTTTAATTTCAAGAGCAGTCATATGCTAACCTTCCATTATTTGTATAAGAAATGGTAAAGCTCGATACATAGGACTATAAGAGGATTTCTAATATCACATAACATTGTCTTTTAATCTTTGTATCCCAAATATCTAGGCAAATATGAGCTAAAACATGTGAAACAATTTGTGATCCTCGTATTTACTTATGTGCAACTCTAATGAACAATGACATCAAGATTCTAGACTATGCATGAGATGGAAGATAAGCAATCACGACACCAATATGTTCTGATAACACATATTCATGAAATGCTAGAAGACCTATCAAATTTTGGGGTGATCCCACAATAGTGGTTTACAATTTTTGGCCAAACTGGACACTGAAATTATTATTTTTAACTAAATCTTCACATTTGGGCACCTATAGCAGCTAAATCGTGAAGAATTTGAAGATGATGTGAACTAGAGTCTCATCACATTTTGTTTGTAGATTCTAAAATTATTTTTTTCAAATTTTTTGGAATCAGATTGCACTTTGTTTTCCATTTCCCATGAAAACTGATTTTTTTCAAAAAAATCATTTTTAAAAAGTGACGCACACCATATAATGCACAACTTTTTTCCATGAAGGATAAAATTCTAATTATTTTGAATTTAGATTCATAACTTTGATATCTAGTGCTTCCACTTGGTTAGATAGTTTTTTATTGAATATTTTTTCTTTAATCAAGTTTCGAAGTCAAACCAATTACAATTCAGACATAGTGTGACCATATAACGATAACTTTTTTTGTATATATCAAAATTCTTTTTTTTTGGATCAAGGACTTCAATATCTAGTGCACTCATATTTTTCAAACTTTTTTTTTGATAATCTGCTATTTTTCCACATGTGCAAAACAAAGACCTTCATTTTTGATGAAAAACTATGTTTAATAAAACTAAAAACAAATACATAATTAAACCAAAACATATTAAAATTATATTCATTGGATAACTCATTCGAGGACTACTTGATTCTAGTTGGGTTTGTGAAGATTCATCCATTTTCATTCTCAACTTGAGCTCAGGTGCTTTCAAGGTTTTTGTGTCTCGGGGGATGAGGAATAAGGGGGGTTCGAGAACCCCTATGGGTTTGCTCAAACTAGGGTTCATTCAACCCCCCTTTTATAAGGGGTTTTGTTGGATTTTTTGGCAAGAAAGCATTAAAAGGGTTCGCTCGAACCTAGGTTCTAGCGAACCCCTAAAATCAAGTTTTTTTTCCATGCATTCATTTTTTATGAGTTTTCCTTCCTCACTTCAATTGTAAACCACTATTGTGGCTTCACCCTTCGGATTATGCCCTTATATGGACAAAGATATAAAATTCTTCAATTGATTTTTCTGATGCAAAATTCAATCTATATGCACTTCCATTTGGTGGTGATAATCCCAATATTTAGACAAATTTTGACTTGATTTCTACAAGTGTTCAAATGGATGTATTGATAAGACATGAAGCAAAACATTATGCGGGATCAAAAGGATTGTGTCTCTGTTCCGCCAAATCATTCATATAGGCAACCAAAGAAGAAAATGGACAGTTGAATGAAGCCTCTAAAGCAATTTCAAGATATTTAAAGATAATAAACTTCTCAATAGGAAAGGACAATGGAGCTGTACAAAATGAGTTATGCTTTTAACCATCAATTTGAATCTAATGCAAAGTCATCCTTAAGCATTAACTACTAATGTTTCAATGTACATGTCTAGCTCCTGATGGAGAATTGCTTATGTGACTTGTCTTTGCATATATCATACAATTTATAATCTGATCAATTAATCATAACAAATTCTCAACATACAAAGCTCTACAAATATATTTGAGGGCTCTCGACCCTTTGTCTAATTTACTATTAGGAATAAATCAAGCAAATTACATTAACCTATATGATGCTTACAATGCCGCAATCGAACTCCATAGAGAGAATTGTTACATTTGATAATGATTGAGGTTTAAATCAAAGGACCATGACTCTAACCCATACCCAAATTTGTCAAAGATAAACCACAGAGTATGAGACGTGGCCCATAAGCTGGCCAAAGGTATATCAAAAAAATAGATAAAATTAGAAAAATAAATAGATAAATAGTGATGGCTATAGCAGGGAAACAAAAAGTAGCTCAAGGTTCAAGGTCTAAAAGGATCTAGATGAACCAATATACTATATACCAAAAAGTTGCTTAAAATAATAATAAATATTCATCTTCCTAGCAAAATTTATTAAAAAAAAGCATAACAAAACAAAAAAAATAAAAACCTCAATCCTTTGTTAAATCCTAAATTTTTGCACAAAGCTTACATGGAAAAAAAGATCTTTGAAACCCCCATTAAGATATAATAGAATTCTCTTACCAAACAAAAGGTAAATGTATTCCACTTGCAAAAGATTGTACTCTACTGCAATCCAATATGGAAAAAATAGAGAAATATTGGTTCAAGGGTGATCCCACAATAGTGGTTTACAATTTTTGGCCAAATTGGACACTGAAATATTTGTTTTTAACTAAATCTTCACTTTTGGGCACCTATAGCAGCTAAACTGTGATGAACTTGAAGATGATGCAAACTAGATTTTCATGAAATTTTGTCTATAGATTCTAAATATATTTTTTTCAAATTTTAGAATTAGATTGCACTTCTTTTTCCATCTCCCTCAAAAACTATTTTTTTCAGAAAACAACATTTTTAAAAGGTGACTCACCATATAACACAACTTTTTTTCCATGAAGTATAAAATTCTAATTCTTTCAAATTTATATTGTTCACTCGATATCTAGTGCTTCCACTTGGTTAGATAGTTTTTAATGAATTTTTTTTCTTTAATCAAGTTTCAAAGTCAAACCAATTACAATTCAAATATAGCACGACGTATAACACGTAACATTTTTTGTATGTATCAATTTTTTTTTTTTTTGTTGGATTAAGACTTCAATATCGGTGTACTCATATTTTTCAATTTTTTTAATAATATTTTATTTTTCCATGTGTAGAACGAGAGAGTCCGATTTTTGAAAAATACTCACAAGAAATAAAAAATAAATATAATAATAAAATTAAATTTATTTAAGATTATACTTTTGGGAAGCTTATAATAAGGACTACATACTTACAAAAAATAAATTTTAAATGAATTCATTTGATCCCCCAAAAGGTAAATCAAAAGTGGTTTTTTATCAACATTTTGATAGGTGTAAAGGAGATTCCATTATAGGTATGGTTTAAAACTAGCGGGATTCTATCCAAGTGGGTTTGATCTAAGGTAGTTTAATCAAACCCTGCTTAATTGGAATGCTTTAAATGGAACTTTTTAAGGCTTAAATTATTATATTTTCTAAAAATATGCGATTTCAGTAAAAATTAGAATCTCTTAGAAATTGTAAACCAACTTTGTGGGATCAACCTCAATGTATAAACGAGTTAAGGAGAATGATATTCTTGTGAGTCTCAATAAAGAGGTTAAGGGAAGGGTGTCACAATGATCCAATGATTGATATGAATAGTAAAAAGCTCAGGGATTCAGACAATATTCAGTTCAAAACGCTACATATATATGCTATTTAAGATTCAAAAAATTAAAAATCAATGAAATTGTGGTGCAACTAATTTACCTCAAGATTCTACTCAAATTGTGTTGTGGTGTGAACGATGTTGACGAGTAATAATGGGGAAACCATACCATAACAAAATATTGCCAAATGAAATGACTCAAAACCTATCTCCTTTCAGTTGCTACTTCAATCTGTTCACAATAAATGGTAGTACATCTAAAAATATGACAGTTTGAGGGTTAATGGTGTTCAATTTTATGTGTAGTTTTTGTGGGTTTTGTTGTAGTTTTATTACATACCAATGGCAAGAACATAATGGCGGTCATGGTCGTGGTGAGTTATTCTGTGATTTGCTACAACAACAACATAATGTTGGTTGTGGTTGTGGCAAGATTTTGGGTGCTCAATGAAGTGTCTAATGTGTTTTGTTGAGGATTAGAAACACACAATTTTCAGTCAAATTTTCCACTTGGCAAAACTCTTTTTCGACGAAAATCATTCAGGCGTGAGACAAATTCAGTGGGTTGTGCCCACAATAAAAGGACCTAGCTTTATGGAAGATTTTCTCTTCATGTCAAGTTCTAGTAAACTCTTACATTCATTTCATTTTTTATCTCTTGATTTGTATATACTAGATCAAAGATCTGCATCTTCTTCATCTTGAGTATATGCCCTTCCTCTCTTCACCTTAGAATTCTTCTATGTGTAATTTCTTAATTTAGGGACGACGGATAGTACTAAGACAACCTTCTACATCGAGGTCTCTTTACTTTGCTAACTCAAATCCTTTAGCTTTTTTGCATTCTAACATTGTTGTTTGGTGTAGGTTTTTCTTCTCTAATGCATTTGTTTTGTAGGTCTTGAGCCTGGAGGCATGCTTCCATGGTTTGAAGGATTATCTACTTCTTCTATAGTATCCTTTTGGCATATGATGTTATTTATGTTTAGTAGATTTCCTTTAGCGTGCATATTAATGTAGACTCATATGCCCACTAAAGTGGAGTCAAATAGCCTATTGACTAATAACATTATATACATACATATATAAGTGAGACTTACTCAATAAATTTGTTATATTATAATACATCATTTCTTAAATAATTTTTTTAATAAATATATATTTAAAATTGTTTTAAAATATTTAAACACTTCTTACTTAAAAAAAATATTATAACAAAATCATATAATTTTTAATCATCTATTCAAAATCTCTTCATTTATGTAATATAATTTTCTCAAAATTTTAATTATATTTTACAATAAAAATCCCTCGATACAACTGAGTACCGGACCATCAAATTTAAGCCCCTAATTTCGCAGTTATTGCATAGTGCAGACAATTATAATCAAGAATTCTATTTTATTAGGATTCTACATGAGTATTGGTGACGTGGAATTATCATTTTACACACACTTACCAATCTACTTCATGTATTTTCCATGAGTTACGTACTCGATTTGATTTGTGGGACTCAAAATATCAAACCACAGAATGTTTTAAGCCACGCAGTGCCGAGTACATGGCTAATCCATAAGTTACGTACTCGATTTGATTTTTGGAACTCAAAATATCAAGCCATGGAGTGTTTCAAACAAAAACCATTTTCAATTATCAGTTTTTGTAGTCATAACTCTGTACAATCGTATCAAATATGCAGTTCTTTAATAGCTGTAAAAATCATATCAAATGGTATAGGAAAATTCATTGTCAGCAATTCATCTATGGAAAATTTATCGTCAGTAATTCATCGTCATGCAAAATTGACCGTTAGTAATTAACTGCAGGAAAAAATAATAATACAGTTAATTTTTGACCAGTGAATTATTAGTGATGAATTTTACTTGGTGAATTTTCTGTCGATGAATTTTCCATGACCGTGAATTTTTCGTCGGTAAATTGCTGACAGTGAATTTTCCTAGAATTCGTATCAAATATACAATACTTTAACAGCTGTAAAAATCAAATCAAATCTGTAGTTCTTTAAAATCATATCAAACTTGCAGTTATTAAAAATCATATCTAATCTGCTTGGAAATTGAAAAGAATGTAGGAGATACAATATTCTAAGATCTAAATTTCGTTCATTGTGAATAGATTGAAGTAGCAGCTATAGCAAGATTGGTTTTGGTTTGCCTCATTTGTTAAAATTTCTTTTATGGTAGGGTTTCCTAATATTTTTCCTATAAATCCTGTCCATTTATTTATTTATTTTATTGCCGTCGCTGACAGCATGTCACAAGGTTGTTAAACATTCCTCGCGCCTCCTGCTTGAAAACAAATTATGACTTGCAGTTAATATTTCCATTTGAAAGCTGCAAAAAACTTGTGTTGAGCTCAAGAATCTATTAGCTCTAAACCTCGAGCTCTTTAGATACTTTTCCTTGTAATAGATTAAAGCAACAGCTGTAGGGAGATTTGTTTTCGTTTGTCTCATTTTTCAAAGAAAAATCACAAAGCAATTGCTACTTCTCAATCTACGGCTAGCCCCAAGGATTTTCAGGTATTTGTCATTGCTCTTGTTATTTTACACAAGAATATTTATACTTATTAGGCAACTAGCCACTTTATGCTGCTTTGCCTATTACCAAGTATTAGGAGTAGCTTGATACTATTTCTCCATAGTTACTATCAACAAAGATTATTTTTGATTACGGAAAAACTAAGCGAGTGTGTTGGAAATTTGTAAACTCTGTCGTCATTTTGGGTTTTATGGTGATGATTAAAAAAAAAAAAATCCCGTAACTTCTCCATAGATCTCACTCTACACATTTTTCTTCAACTGTTTTGAAGTGTGCACGTATCATTCTCAGCTTCGAAGTGTGAATTCCCCATAGATCTCATGCTTTTCTGATTTGACTTTCGCTTGTCATATGCAGATTACTAACATCACCAATCCTTTGGCTGCTTCCTCCTCATTTTTTGTGCAGGAGTAGCTTGATGATGATGAATTACTTCCCCACAATTATGGAGAAAGCTAACTCCTAGACAAAAAGCACCTATGTATGTGACATGATATCGTACCCCCAATCAACCATTCCACGCGTTAGACAAAATGGCCCCGACGGAAAAGGTGGTTGAACAGAGTAATTGCACCAACGGAAAGACTTGATGATTGGGTGTTAACTCCAACACCCATCCCCTGTCCCGTCACTGGGAAAACGTGTCGATGCCGTGGGTTTTCAAAATAATTTTTCAGAATGGACAAAAACCCAAAAAAATGTGGCATTTGAAACCATTATTTGCAAATAGCTAAAAGCCCAGACGAGGCCCCATTTTTGCCGCCATTTTCCATAGCGATGTTTTGCAGGTTGTTGGAGCAACAAGAAGGAGTTGCAGGTGTTTAGAGGTTGAAACAGTGTGGCCACCCTCCATACAAAAAACACATTTGACAGGTGTGGGCAACTAGCTAGCTAGTAGGTATGCATATCCACTAGAAATATATGCCATTTTTCCATTTTTCCTAGAAACTGTGAAGAAATGAATAACTATTCGTTGGGAAGATGGGTTTTCATTGATGTGAAAACAAAGAGTTTTTCTTGGGAAATGGAGTTTCATTTGAAATGCAAAGCTATTTATGTGTTTTTCTGTTGAAGGTTTATTAATTTTTGTTTCCTCTCGTCTGCTGGTTTTGAAATTTTGTGCTTGCCAAATGAAATAACTGACAACGCATTGTGAAAATATGAGTGAAATAACTAAATAATGTTTACAAAAAACACAAACCATGCGAAATATATTATGACATTGGAAAATGCAACATGGGTTATGCAATGAAATGATATATTTTGAACACCACATAAAGCCCAAAACGTCGCCATTGTTCACATTCTTATTTTGAACATTGTAGGGTTTTCGTTGGGAAAAGGGGTTTTTATTTGAAATGCAAGGCTACTAATGTTTTTTTATGTCGACGGTTTTTTAATTTTGGTTTCCTCCCGTATGCTGGTTTTGGAATTTTGCCATTGCCGAATGAAATAAATGACAACCCATTGTGGAAATATGAATGAAATAACTGAATAACATTTATAGAAACTAGAAACCATGCAAAATATATTATGAGGTGGAAAACGCAAAATGGGTTCTGCAATGAAATGATATATTTTGAAAACCACATAAAGCCTCGAACATTGACATTGTTCACATTCTTATTCGGAATGGACAAAAAAGCCCAAAACGTGGCATTTGAAATCATAATTTGCAAATAGCAAAAAGCCCAGACAAGATCCCATTTTTGCCACCATTTCTACATTGTCGTTTTGGAAAACACATTGTCTCCTAAAACCCTTACTGTTCTAAAACCCTTCAGAAGTAACAACCCAATTGGTTACTCACACCTAACCTCAATTTGGTATGTTTTGTGATTGTCTTGAGAACCTTTTGTGAATTAGATAGTACTAGAATGTAATGAAATTGGAAAACAGTAGCTATTATGAAACTTGCAAGGCACATTGTTGTTATACATTGTTTGTAGTGTTGGAGAACACACTATCCCATGTTAGTTAGTTTGTTATGAAGAGCTTTGTTTCGTTATGCTCCAAGAATGTAACAAAGTCCACTTTTAAATTTTTGAACAACTTTTTGCTACAGTCCAAATGTCATTTCACTTTCTTCATCTGATTGGAATAAAATGCCTTGACAAAGAGAAGGTTGGATGGACAAATCACACTGATGGAAAGACTTGATGGTCAGACATTAACTTGGACTTGTCATGGCCTATGGAAAACATGTCAACATCGACAGGTTTTCAAAATCATATTTCCAAATGGACAAAAACCCAAAAAAAGTGGCATTCAAAACCATTATTTGGAAATAGCAAAACGAGGTGCCAAGAATGTAATGAAATTGGAAAATAGTAGGTATTATGAAACTTGCAAGGCACAGTGTTGTTATACATTGCTTGCAGTGTTGGAAAACACACTGTCCCATGTCAATTAGTTCGTTATGCTCCAAGAATGTAATAAGTCCACTTTCAAATTTTTGAACAACTCTTTACTATAGTCCAAATGTCATTTCGCTTTCTTCATCTGTTTGGAACAAATAAAATGCTTACATTATTTATAGAGTTGAAAAACACACTGTCTCCTCTCAATTGCAAAGGGTTTTACAACACTATATGGGTTGCTTGTTTCTCAACACCTTATATTGAGACTGTGTTTTCTAACAATGCAAATAATGTGAGCATTTTATTTGGTTGAAAATTAGATGAGGGAAGTGAATGCCATTTTGACTGTACCAATCAGAAGAGAAAAAATAAACAAAAATAAAATGCTAACATTGTTTGTAGTGTTGGAAACACACTGTCGTGTCTCAGTTATTAACTCATAAAAAGTGTTGGTTTTATACACTCCAAAAATGTAATGAAGTCCACCTTGATCTTTTAGAACAATTCTTTGGTGATGTAAATATGACATTTACCTTTTTTCATTTGTAGTGTTGGAAAACACACTGTCCCATGTCAGTTAGTTTTGTTATGAAAAAGTTTTGTTTCATGATGCTCGAAGAATATAATAAATACCACTTTGAAGTTTTTGAATAACTCTTGCTACAGTCCAAATGTCATTTCACTTTCTTCATCTGATTGGAACAAATAAAATACTTGCATTATTTGTGGTGTTGGAAAACACACTGTCTCCTCTAAGATATTCCCTCACAAAAAGTTTTTGTTTCATGCGCTCAGAAAATGTAATGAAGTCCACCTTCATATTTTAGAACAACTCTTTAGTGACATAAATATGGCATTTCCCTTTTTTCATCTGATTGGAACAAATAAAATGCTCACATTATTTGGAGTGTTGGAAAACACACTATCGCATGTTAGTTCGTTCATTATGAAAAGATTTGTTTGAATATTTTGGAGATAAAAAAAAAATCTATTTAGAAAAATCATTGTCCTGTGTCAATTAGTTTTGTCCGAGCATTTATTTGTTGGCAACATATATATATATATATATAGTACGTATTGTTGGAAAACATAGTGTCCCATGTCAGTTTCTTTAGTGCGAGCATTTTAATTGTTCTAAATTATTTTCTGCATTTATTTTTAAAATCATATGAGGAAATTGAAATCCAACTTTTAGTGTAAGTAAGAATTGTTTTAACTTGTGAAGGTCAATGGACTTCACTACATTCTTACTATCTACAAAACTAAAGGTTTTCATTACACTCATTTTGTCTACATTTAATTATGTGAAACTAATAACTTATAATTTTCCTGGGACACAAAGCACCTAAGTTGTCTTGTCCATAAAATATTTTTCAAGAAATTCCATAACATTATTGTCCTTTTTAGAGAGAGTAAAAAAATAATTTGAATAATCTTCCTCTTCAAGCGCAACTCTTAATGCACTTCCAATCAATGTTGACCAAAATTTGGCTAACTCCTCTTTTATCTCATTGAATTGAAATTAGGAAAGCGGAGTTATCCAATGTGTGTTCATAATTGAGTGGAATGCATTAAAAGTCGCTTGAAGAGAAAGAATATTCGAATTCCTATGTACTATTTTTGAAAAGGATAATAAGTTAGGGAAGTTCAAGAAAAAGTTTTGATGGACAAGACAATTTTGTGCAATGTGTCGTAGGAAAATTACAAGTTATTAGTTTGGCAAGTGACACTTATGAAGCTTCAAAGCTAATAAATAAAATAGTTATTACAATTCATAGTGGAAAATATACTGTGTTGTAGAAGTTATTCATGATAGAATTTACTTGTTCAACTCCACCCATAGCAGTATCTCTGAATTTCTTTATGTGCACAAATTGTTGTGCACTACAAAACCTCTTCAGTTTGTCCACTTGTGCATTGCCATTTTCCCTTTTCTTATATTGTGCATGCACCTTCCTCATCTTGTCAAGAGCATGGAGGATCTTTTTAGTTAGTACATTATGTATCTCACTCATACCAAGTGTTTTTAGAGAAGATTCATTTTTCATTCCATGCACTCTAGTACTTGTTACCTCCAGTTTTGTGTTGCCATTTTCCCATTTCACATAGTGCACATGCTTGTTCATCAATTTTTGAAGAGGAACAATCTCTTTAGTCAATACATTATCTATCTCATTCACTTTGGTTTGCTTCTTTTCAAGTGTTTTTAGAGAAGATTCCTTTTTTATTACATACTATCTACTACCTATTGGTCGAGTTCTGCATTGCCATTTTCCAATTGTGCATATTGCACATGCACCTTCCTCAAGTTTTGAATAATAGGGAGAATCTCTTCACTCAATACATTATCTTTTATCTATCTCATTCAATGTGGTTTGCATAAATTTCTAAGGTGATCTTCATTACATTCTTATTTTGTACTAAACAAATCTTTTTCATTACGTTCATACGGTCTATATATAACTTCATGTTGGAAAAAATTAGATGTGTAATCAAATTGAGGTGAGAGATCACAAACCAATTGGGTTATTACTACATTAATCAGAAAAAGGTTTTGATTACATTCTTATTATTTTCTAAAATTTTTGTTTGGAAAACACTAGGTGTTATAGAACCTGCATATTTTTCTTCAACTATTTTGAAGTGTGCACATATCATTTTCAGCTTCAAAGTGTGAATTCCCCATAGATCTTATGCTTTTTTTATTTGAATTTCGCTTATCATCTGGAGATTACTTACATCAGGTCAATCCTTTGGCTACTTCCTCCTCATTTTTTGTGTAGGAGTAGCTTGATGATAATGAATTACTTCCCCAAAATTACTATGGACAAGGACAAGTAACTTCATTTTTAATCCAACTGTCCAAAAGAACAATTTAACATATCTTCAATTACTAAAATAACTAAGTTGTGCAATGCAATGGAAATTTGTAAACTCTGCTCCTATTTTGGGGTTTTATAGATGAAGAGAAAAATAAAAGATTTTTTTTGTATTTCTTGTAAATTTCACTCAAATCTCATTTTGCATATTTTTCATTGACTATTCTAAGGTTTGCATGATTCATTTTTAACTTTGACTGGTTGTTATTAACGAGCTCCTCTCACAAGATTAACAAGTCTAGAATTTTCCCAATTAGTATATTGGGGTTTGTTTTTCATAGTAAGTAGGTTTGCCCCTACCAATCATTAATTTAAAAAAGGGGCAAACAATTTACAAATAAAGAAATATTTGATAAGCTATGGGGTTTATTCAAAATTTCCCACTTTTCTGAGGTACTTTATTTGTATATTTGTTTGCTTTCCATCCTTAGTAGGTACTGCAAGCTACTTACTCTTTAAAGTACACATTCTTCATTTCCTTATGAGTTCATCTCATTTAATTGAATCTTGTTTTCTCACCTAGATCTTGCTAGAACTTATCAATTAATTTTTTTACGTCAATTCCATAATGGCAAATAGTTATTCGAGTAAATCTATGAGTTCAATGTGGCTTGTGGACTGGGCTCAATGTTAAAGCTTCGGAACCTTGACCTAGGTTCTAGCCACTGCCTAGCTCCCAAGTGATGGCCTCCCTTCCTAGGTACCCATATTAAGGCAACATTTTATAATATTAAATCAATGTTCTAGAGCCCCTACCTATGGTAATTTTCTATTTCAATCATCCAATATTTTTGTCATTTTGTATCTATATGAACTATTTAAGTTTCAAGGCTATGAAAAAAAAGCTAAGATATATGGGAGAGAGGCCCAAAGTAGGGCGAGAGCCTATACTGGGGATGAAAGTAGTCCCACATGGGCCCCACACTAGACTGCCTTAATATGCAATTGTCAAACAGTTTTTACCCACAAAGTCAACAAGGGTACTCGAATCATTGTACCACCAAAATTGTATTATAATCGGTTTATATTTGTCTCCAACACAAATAATTATTCAGTCTTACATGTCAATGAATATTGAAAGAACATCTAACACTACAAACATACAAGCCATATTGATTGTTACTGACCCATAGTTTTAAAACATGCACCCAAAATATAAAATTAGTATAACCCATGCTCCCCTATAATATCACCACTTGCATTACATCACCGCCAATATTTTAATACATGTATGCTGAGGAGAACACCTAGGAGCCAAGACTGTCCCATTACCAAATCCAATCGAACCCACACCCTATCTCACTGTGCCAACAATACAACATTGAAAGGAAAATCAATCATTCATAACTATCCCATCAGTCAAATCCCTGCACATGACAACTGGTGCATTCTCCTCTTTTGCCACCTACAACCACCAAAACAATGGTGTTACGGCCACCAAAATCGCCTGAGCAACAAAAAAACACTACACGCCATAAATACATACAAACTATGCAATTGAAGCCATCCAAATATATTTTCAAATTTGAAAAAGAAGGAGCAAAATTAAATACTCCATACCAAACAAAATTGAACATATAAAGAGATTTTCAAATTAAAAAATGCATTTACATTTACCACGTCTCACTTCCATATTCAGTGCTACATTTTCCTGAAGGCAAACAAACAAAGAGGAGAAGAAGAAGCAGAAACAACATGCTATCAAGATATAGGTACTCTACACAAACTTATTGCTTATGCCTATGAATGCCAATCTGTTCAATGCTATGCAAATGTTTTTCACAATATTGTAGATACCTTTGGTTTTTCATTTAAATTCTTTATGTCCCAACAAAAATATGTTGTATGTGATGTTAATGTTTCTCACAAAAACCTGTAACTCAACATCTGGGGTTTCAACTTACACTATTTGTGAATGTCAAGTCAATTTTGTTTAGTTTTTGGGTTTTTTTTACATTCTCTATGCCTACCAATATACATCTGTTCTATGCACTATAATTTTTTTGTGATCCACAAACCTGTAACTCAATATATGGGGTTTCAACTTACACTGTTTATGTATGTCAAGTCATTTGAGTTCGTTTTCTAGATTTTTCTTATGCTCTATATGCCTGCCAATATAGTATAGATTAGTTCTATGCACCGTAATTATTTATCAACCACCAATTTGTAACAATTATATTTGGGGTTTCAACTTTCTCTATTTATGAATGTCAAGTCATTTTAGTTTAATTCTTGGGTATTTGTTATGTTCTATATGCCTGGGTATATAAATCAGTTATATGCAGTGTAAATGTTTCTCACCCACTATCCTCTAACTCAATATCTGGGGTTTCAACTTACCCTATTTATGGATGTCAATGCATTTCAGTTCCTTACAATGTGATTGTTGCACAAGACCAGGTCATTTTTTTGAATGACAATGTGATTGTTGCAACCTATCCTTTCTAACTCATTATCTAGGGTTTCGACTCATATTTTGTTTATGAATGTCAATGCATATCCACTTAAATTCAATGTCATTGTTTCACCCAATATGCTCTAAGCACATATCATCAATTGCTTTTAGTTCAATTTCAACATTTTCATATATCATCTATATGCCTTGGAATTCCAATATGTTCTATGTTGTCTAAATGTTTCTCACACAAACTTGTAACTCAATATCATGGGGTTTCATACTTAGTAACTATTGATGAATGATAATGAATTTTAGTTATCTACATTGTTAATTCCAATCCGCTGTATGTCATAAGACCGACTCTTTTCATCTCAATCAAAAAGGTTATAAACTTGTGCAATTCAAACAAAGTATTATAATCGCGTAAAAATTCAACAATTACCAAATTTACCATTATAAACTATCAACTAACACAATAAAGAAAAAAATAGCTCATGCATCACTCTATCTTTAAGGGTGTTCAATGGTGGTTCTTATCATTGTTTGAAACATGTCTAAATAATGTGTGTAGGTGCAATATAAAGTCGATATGAGGTCCATGCCAATGAAGAAGAGAGCTATGATAAGGTGGCCTGCATGTAAAAGAGGGGTTACATTCCCTCTGAAGAAGAACTAAACGTAGAAGCGAAGACAGTTGTGGTATTTAGTCCTCCATCAGGTAGGTGGACAACAACATTATGACATTGTGAATTGGCAATGAATCAAATAGTTAATCAACAAACAAATGACACGGTGGATAACCAACATGAGGAACTTAACGATGACCTAAGTCTTCCCTCAGCCCGTACCACACTGTATACACTCAAAATTGGTCTAAAAAATATTAATTAAATATTGATTATTTAATTAATGAAACCTTTATTCTTCTACTATTTAAATAAATTGCAAATTTATTTACGTAGTTCCTATTTTCTTAATTCCTCTATTCTAACTCACCCTCTTCATGATTTAATTAAAATAAACAAATCTAAATATTTTTTTTTATTCTAATTAATTCCCTCTCATTAAATTGAAATTTTTAAATTCTAATTTGTCACATTTCTACATATCTCTCTAACTACCTTCCACCTCACCCTCCAACTCAACATGTGTCACATGAAAATAATTATTCTTATTTTCATAAATTGGATATTTACTCTCAACAATTTAACAACCTTCAAGACACATGGCTTCATCCTCCAATTGATTCCTTCTTACACTTGGCAGGATGGTTTTACTAAAGGGAACCATTGCCTTGTTTTCTCCATCCTTTTCATTCTTCACCGTCGATTTCTCCAGACCGAATCTCAATTGTTCATGGCTGCCAACTCACCCAATGCCTTAGAAAAATATATAAATTGAGGCCCATTTATAGCTTTTCAACAAGGAGAAATTGCATAATCTTACTCTGTAGAATTTCACTTGGGTTTTTAGAGCTTCATTTGCATTTTTAGCTTAGCATTTAGGATTAGTTATCAATTTTGTTTGGATCATGGCTCCTTTAGGCATTTCATAGTTTAATTCAACATGTAGAATCAATTCTAATCTCATTAGCATTAGTATAGTTTTGCATTATCTCCCATTTCATATCATTTTGTGCATATTGGCTCATATCACCATGTCAATTTATCATTTCATACAGTTGGATCTTTTAATCATATAGATGTAGGTTTATAATCTGCATTGTAAATGGATAGGCTACTCGTTTCTTAGATGAAATCTTAGGGATTTGTGTAGGAATGAAATCTAAGAGCACAAGTTGCCAAGACATTTAAGATTAGAGGAGGATGCGAAGTTTTTAAAGAATTATGTTGTCAAACTATGTTTGATTTAGATAGATTCTTTACTATAATACTTCCCATCTAAGTGTGTTTGTTTTAATATAATTCATGAATATTTTAATACACACGTAAATTGGTGCCCACCGTGGGGCCAAGCCCCTATTATTTTAATATTTTTTGGAAGATTTATTTTATAGGCTCGAACAAGTAGTTTTTTGGCACAACCGTGTAATTTTTTGGTGCTTCTGAAAGATTCTCTGGCACTTACACCAACTGTTTCAATGCTTCAAAGCATTTATTTGGTGCTTCCAAGCCATCCTATG
>VDFB02000363.1:89975464-90271669 GCA_007258455.2 Sequoia sempervirens
AAGGGCTTGGGCAAGCAAAGTGCGGGAAATATCAATAGAAAGTTCGACATAGGTAGAAGAGGTGGGTGGATGTCACATTTTCGAAGGAGCTCTTGTGTCGATAAATACAAAATTATGGGAGAAATCCCTAATTTGTAAGTTTTGGGAATTTCTTCCTTCAATTGAGGTTTTAAAGAATTGGGTCTATGAATCTTGGGTAGGGCCGAATCAAGTCTTTTATTTAGACTGAGGAAATAGGTTCCTCTGTTGTTCTTTTTGCCACAAAAGAGGAGCAGGATGATGTTCATAGGGTAAGTCTTTGGGTTTTGAGGGGTCAGGTTTATTTGTACAACCTTGGTATCTAAACTTTAACCCTAGGCTATCTAAGATTAAGTTTGTGCCATTTTGGGTTCAAATGTGTTCACTATTGAACCAGAGTACAGAGAGCTAGAAATTGTGGAGATTCTAGCAAATCGCATAGGAATTTTTCTAAAGCATGATCTTAGTTTCTTTGAAAATCCAAAAAAACCAGTAAGAGTTTGTGTCCTTTTGGACATGGCTAAATATTTTCCCAAGAAAATATGTATCAATCAAAGCTAGGAGAATGGTTGCAAGATATTGTGCTAGAAGGGCCATCAGGATAGGATGTGTGTAGGTGCTTCAGTTCAAACATATAGCGAAGATTCATCTATAACGGATTCCCATGCTCAGCCCTCAAGCTCAGTGTCTGAGCATCGAGGCATATCAATGGGGGATGTAGGCGCATTAACTCAATTTGGTATGAAATATCCATCAACAATGGAAGGTCAAGTTTGACCTTCACACTTGGTATGCGAGTACCAAGACATATTGATGGAGATAAATAGCCCTTCAAATGTAGATCCTTTGCAATTTGTACGTCAGTTGATAGGAATAAACTAAGTATATGTGTCTCAAAGTGGCCTAGATATGCCTAAGGAGGTGGAAATTGCTACTCGTCAAGCATCTTGTTTGGTGGTTGCTAACACACTACTGATCAAAGCCACTATGGGGTTTGTACATATCTCTTTAGGTAGGGAAAGGAATTGTGTACTGAATATCTCTAAGGATTAGTACAGGAGGTGGTTTTCTCCTAGCAAGATCATGGATAGGGATTTACATTTATATGTGTTGTGTCTCGCTCCTATCACAAATCAACATATTTAGGAAATAGCTTCTTCTCTGGTTCGGCGTAGTTATATGTGTGACGTGTCAAATGGTGAGTTTGGAAAAAAAATTCTGATGTGTTTCTGATATTTGGAATGATGGCCATGTTAAGGGTATGCAAGATTAGACATGCCCTATGAATGGGGGCATGATTGGGGACCAACAGGTTGATTTAGTTGAATTATAGTCCATGTTAGAAGTAGGCGATTTGGAGGGTTTTCTATACCAGATTGAAAATATGACTACCTCCAAGCTTTCTAATGAGATTACAGACAAAATTGAGAGGGAAGGCAATATTTCATCTCTTATGGATTCCCTTGTGACTACTAATGGAACTTGCAAATTGAATTTCCATCTCAGATCCTTGTCACTTTTGAATGGAGGACTGGTATTTGAGGGTGTAGGATTCATAATTAAAATGGGCTCAAAATATTGCTCACTTGGGGAAGGAGTAAAGTAAGGCTGATCAACAGGGTCTTCCTCAAGAGAAAAGTGGACTGGCTCAAGCTCATCAAGAGATTTACCTTGTGGCTTAAAATTCTTTCCATTAAAAACAGAGCCAAGTCCAAGAGTCAAAGGCTCAAAGAACTTATTCTTCTCCCAAAACTCCCACCTATCTTCCTCTCTTGAAATGTTTTGCTTAGTGTCAAATACTTATTCAACATGAAAACTTCCTTGGTCTATGTTAGACACTTGAACTTCATGTCCATCTTCATGGAAACTAGCACTACTTCTATCAATATTGAAAGTAGGAGATACATCAGGATGGGAATCAACAAACTTACTTGATTCAGAGCACTTCCTGACCCATTCAGGTTGCTTTTCCTTTGTACGTTCAGATTCTTCCTTCTGCTCAGGGTGCTTCTTCATATAACTTCTAGTCTTCCTCATAATGTTGAGTATTGCAAAATCCTTCTTATTTTCCTTTTGAGAACTAATCATCACACTTGTACTAGAGAACTCAAAGTTGCCACCCAAAATACTGTGAAACAAAAAGTGATTACACTTTGATTTTGTACTTATTACTTCAAAGAAGACTTTAAACATTACCCAACAAAAGGTGGCAAAATGGAATAACACTTGACACATAAGACTTAGTATGATGGGACCAGTGCAATAGGTTTAAAACCAATTATTCTTGAAATAGTAAAGAACATCTCAACTAACAACTGACGACTATACCAAGTATTGAACTTAGAGACTTTGGACTTAAATAGTCCCCAACAGAGTCGCCAATCTGTTGGTTATTTCATAAGAACCAAACTAATCTCAAGAAATACTTATGGACTTTTCCATTTCCAATTATTAGTACTTCCAAAGGAATTGGCCAATGAATGAATAGAGGTTACAAGACTTCTATTCCTACTCTTTGGGCTTTGTGAAACCTGGGAGGGTGATCCCACAATGTATACTTAAACACTTAGCACAATCACAATCAAATACATTGTAAATAATAGATATCTCTCATAAAACCAATCAATAATATGAATCAAATAAGTTGGTAGCTTATTTATATCAATGTTACACATATTGAGCATGAGAGAGTACAAAACAACAACTACAGTATCTCTTTGAGACTTATATGATTTAAACATTCAATAGCAAATGAATCAACACTAAAAGTGAAACATAAATACTTTGCATGAACCAATGTCTTTAACCCAAGCATGGAGTCAATACCATTCAATGTGACCTAATAACAATTCAAATTCAATAACACCTATAACCTCAAAAATTATTGCATTACAACATTTCTCTGTGATGTTCATGATTATTACTACTTATAGATATCCTAGCACCCAATTCTTATAAGTCATTAATCTCACACAAGAAATTTCATTAATTCATTGAATCAACAAGCAAACATGAAACTAAACATCCATCAAGCAAGCGATGGAGAAAAATGAAAGAAATCCTTGATTACTTTCACTCATAACTCATAATATGTATACAAGGAGAGACAATAGCCATGAAACTAATATTACTCTATATTATAAATGCTATATCATTATTAGATTTACATCCATAAGTATGAACTCCAAAATAAACTTAAAACAAAGACTCTCAAACTTGCTTCGCATTATCTTGACAACTTCATAGTATTAACTCAAAAAAATTCTAACTCTCATGCTTGTGGCCTTGATTCCTTCTCATAGAGATGAAGGAGGAAACAAGCTTCAAACCAGATAGCACACATGTCATGATTTCATTGGAACACTTGTAACAATATTCCACTTTCAATTATACTTGAGTAGATTCAGGCAAGGTAAATAAACATGAGGCAAAATTGCCCTCAACTCTTTGTAGAAAGTGGGTCCCGCCTCAGAAAACATCATTAGTTTGTCACAACAGTATCAAAATATTCTCCATGCGCTCAAAAAATTCCAACCATGGGAAAATAAAAATAGCAAAACTTATGAAGCAAGACAAGGAAAGTAGACAAAAAGTCAAAATTCATTAATCCACACTCTAGCACCACATGCTATTCATTTGAATTTGAGAAGAGAATATCATTCTACCATATTATACCAAAAGCCTAACCTGTACTATATCTGGTCTATGTATTATTCTCCTCTTGTCCATGATTCTTCTTATTTACTAATCCCTACACACATTCATTATGTGTATTTCTCCAACAAAGTATTGTATTCTTCCTCAGTGGGCCATTTTACATTCAATAAATTCTGCACCTTAGTGATGTATTGAGAATACCTGGCATCAATTAAAATCCTAATGTCTTTAACAAATATGTCCATCTTTGATTCAATTTCCACAATTGTGTCTGTGTCATAGAAAAATGGCCCTTTGTCATGTTCATGGTCTTTTAGGTATTGTTTCATGGTATTTGATCTATTTTGCTATGATTTTATGTTGTGACATGGCTTGAACATGCATATTTAGGTACCAAAATTCAAATAATGACATCTTGTGAAGGTGTTGTGAAGTGTTGTAAGACATTTCTACATTCTTCTAGACTCTATTTTTACAATTCACCTAAAAATCACCTTTTTATTCATTATTAAGTCCTATTTTGAAGTGTTGTAAAGTCTTGTAACAAAATTTCACACTTTTCTAGGCACAACTTCATTATTTATCCTTTTCTCATGCTTTATTTGGCCCCTTTATGCCCTCATATGCTTTAATTAAGTGTATTTTTTAATATTATCTCGACAAACAACATTAAATGCAACATATTTCCTGACACATATTTTCAGGTCCTAGGTGAGACCCATTCACCATGGGTGGTGAATGAGTCCCCCTTGGCTCCAAATTCAAAAATTTTAAAATTTTCTTTCGGGTTTTTATTCAAAATCACTTGATGTTGCCATGTGATGAGGTATAAACGGTTTAAAACTAAGGCACACGTGTGTATAAATATGTGATTTTCACCTCATTTTACATCTCCTCATTCATTCAAGCATTCCATCTCACATCTCAAGCATTCAAGCTTTCTACAACATCAATTCAAGCAATATTCAAGCACTTTGGAGCATCCATTGACATTACTTCAGATTTGCGGCATTATCAAAGGTTTGAGTAAGTTGATAGCTATTGCATGTTATTAGTTTATCATTCTCTTTCTTTTCATTGTTTCATTAAGGGTTTGATTATCAAAAGTAGGGGTTTTGCGACCAGCGCCGACCCTATTTTTCTAACCCTCAACCATTTTCTCCTCCTATTGCGTATTAATGGCGTTTTACCAAACCCTAGGTATGCAAATTTAGCAAGATTTTTATGTTGAAATTGCTAAAACAAGTCAGCTAGGGGATTCAAGTCAACTCATTCATATTTCAAGTTTGGAGAGGTTTTATGTTTTGTTTCACCATGGGGGTGACTTGAAACCCAACCTATGCTCAGTTTCCCGGGATCTGGTGTTGCAGAGTTTGTCTCTAATTTTTTTTTTTTAGAAATTTAGAGTGATTTTCACCGGTGGCAGATGGAGTCCCACCTTAGGACTAAATTTTTTAATTTTTTCAGATTTTGGATCCCGACAGTCACAAACTAGTTTCTAACACTTTTTCACCAATAGGAGGACTAATTTGCCACCCTGGGTGAATGAGTCCCACTATGAAATTTTAGTAATTCTAGTTAGCATTCAGAACATTCTAGATTCATCAAAAATTTCCTAGGTGCACTTTGTTTCATCCTATTTCTTTTTGTTCGCGCATATTTTCTTCCATTTACTTCATTTGTTTACGCCTATCCGCGATTATCTGAAAACGCCAAGCAAATCCTCACTTTTTGCGTTCATTTTCATCCATTAAATGGAGTCAATTACGTTTAGTTTTGAACAACATCACACGCATAACAATTTTAGAATGAATAGTTTGCATTTTCCCCTACCTCACTTTTAGGTTAGAAAACCCTAGAAGGAGTTAGAGAAATCCCTAAAAGAACCAAAATCCAGCGAGTTCATTTTGGTGAACCCACATTTTGAACACTTTGTTTTTCTAATTTCATTTGCATATTGCATCCTAGATTACTTTTGCATCAACATTCAATTAGGAAATTGTTTTTTTTTTTTGCATTCTAGAAATTTTCCTATTGCATTAGTGAAAAATTCATTTAGATTTCATTTTTGCATTGCATCTCATTGAAAAAACTAAAATTCTGCATTTTTGCATCTTTGATTGCATTATGTAGAGCACTAAATTCATCTTCAAATTTTTGAAAAACAAAAAAAAAAACATCATACTAGGACTCATTCGCCATCCTGGGCGAATCAATCCCTCTACACATTTTAAACAACATTTGTGACATCTTTTTGACATTTTTTTGGATTACACTTTATTGTTTTTGCATTCTATTTTCATTTACATATTTTATGTTTTTGATCATTTATTACACCTTAGTTTATTTGCATAATGGCATTTTCTTTCAATAAGTTTTGGAATTCATTAAAGTCATTGGTAGACATGTCCAATTGTGCCTTTGGTTATGACCCTAATGACCTTGAACTCACACATGCTCCTTCAACTCCTCATGATTTTCCTCCTTGTTATGTAGAAATCATTGGAGAAGATGATGCTAGCATGAACAAGTTCTATAATGATTGCCTTGACAACCTAGAAGCCAATGCAGCCTTTTATCCATCCATGAAGTCACAAGATCTACCTACTATTGTACCTCTTGATCACTTTGCATATTTACATCCTAAAATAAATGAAGGACCTAAGGTTCCTCCTTCAAGTAGACCTAGTTCCTCTAAACAAACTCACTCACACCCCTTTTATCATTGCAAATTCACAAACACTCCTATAAACCTTGAAGAAACATATGGTAAAGGCTTCACTATCTTAAGTAACCAAGGTTGTGACACAAAACATGAACATGACATCCATCACCTTCTTGAACAACATTCCACTGATGCACACACAATAGGATTAGGATACCAAGATACTTCTCATCTTGATAGACATCCTTTTCAACCTAGGAGACTTTGGGATAATAGTACAGTGACCTTGGATGCTCCTCCTAACTTAAAAATTATTCTTCCACATGAAAAACCATTCTCTCCTTCTAGTGACAAGGATGTTATGATCTCTGTAGGTCACCTTCCTCCTTGTATTCATGAAGAAGGAGAATCTAGCAAATGAAAATGACCATACAAATTGAAGAAGCTCAAGTTTCCTACACATCCTCCACTTGAATGTGAAAGGAGACTTTAATTCTTTTAAACAAAGGTCTTATACTTTTACCACCTATCAATAGGTTGGTTATTCATCCAAGAGACTCTAATATACCATTTTGCAAATATCATTGTATTCTTGGACATCGAACCGAAGAATGTCAGACATTGAAGGACATACTAGACAAGTATCACTTCACTGATACTAATTATTTCCCTATCATACCTTAAAACACTCAAAGTCATTCATCATGCCATAGTTGTAGAATTTTTTATTCTCATTATCGAATGATCCTTTCCCATCACTTATCATGACTCATTCTTTCCTTTACATTTTGTGGGGGTCCAAGAAGTTGTTAGCCTTGTCCTTGTAATGCATTTTCCTTTTGTCTCTTAACTATGTTATTCATTTTCTGCTTAACCATTTAATATTTTGAGACCAATAACTTAGTTAATGGTTGACTTGCATTTGCATTACTTTTTCCTTTTTTTTCCTTTCATGTGTGTATCATGTTCCACCGTAATGTGTGTTTTATGTTTCCTTCTCTTTGTACACTTCTTCTATTTGTATCTCTATTCCTCTCTATGTTGTACATTGCCTTTTTCACTTTTGTTTTTTGTTCTCCTTTTGGGGATGATGCAAAGTGTAGAGACACCATATGTCTCTTCCATGTTGATCCAAAAGGTCCTTGTATTTTTCATTTTTGTTTTGTGTTCTCCTTTTGGGGATGATGCAAAGCATTGAAACCAAAACGTCTCCTTCATGTTGACCCAAAATCTTTTTCCTTTTCTTTTTCCTTTTTGTTTTCTTTCATTTCGCTTGTATTTTCCTTTTGGGTATGATGCAAAGCATTGAGACCACAATGTCTCTTCCCTATTGACCCAAATAAAACTTTACTTTTCCTTTGTTTTCGCTCTCTTTGTGTCATTCTTCTAATTATCCGTGCTTTGGGGAATGATGACTATTCTATGCTCTTTCATAAACACATTGGAGCAACAAACATACTGACCCAAAATCCATAGATCCCTTATGTATTTGGTGTGGTTTCTTTTCTAAGGGGCAACTCCCTTTTCTTTTCTTTTCCTTGACATGACGTAGCCTCACTTCGAAACATATGACTTGGCATAGGGCTTTCCAAGTTGGCTCTCATGTCTTGTTTTCTTTTTTCTTTCCTTCTCTACTTTAAAGTAATTTCTCCACCAAAGATGATTATTGTATTAGTTCCTTTGCTTCGAGGTGGGAACATCCCATTCTCATTATTTCATTTTCGTTCTTGGTTCCTAGTGTAGCCTTGTCATTTGCGTGATGCATTCTCCACTTTGTGGATGAAATTGGGTGTGATGCCCCTCATAATTGTGATCTTTCTTAGCATATTGCATTCCTCTTGGTGGCTTGATGTGACACGCTGCATCCCCTAAGTTGTGAATATAATATTATTTGAGTTGGTCCTCCCGCCAGGACATTCTGGAACACCATATTCCCTAAGTGGTGACCTTGCATGAGCCGAGACAAAGAAACTTAAGTGCAGACATATTTTTTGTTTTACAGTTTACCGCATTACATTTTGCATTTTATATTTTTCACCTTTTACCACCTTGCGCCGCGCCAACTTGCATACCTATGGTACCTTTCTTTTTCATGACGGTTTTTTTCTTTGTGGCACCTTTATTGTTAAAGTTAACCAGCCAAGTGTAACTTTAATATGGTTGGTGAAATGATAGCGGCATAGATTTTCCCCATAGCCACCTTGCTTGTGTTTGTGAGATTACGCCTGGCTGGCGTGTATCTTACCTTTTTGGGATTTCTCACTCCTGATGGGACAATTAGGATGCAGCTGACCCCAAAGTGGAAGTGGGTTAGGCTTTCTCACCTAATGAGGATCATCACATGTGTTTTATCTTGGTGAGTATCTCTTTTTCAAACAATTAGCCTAGATCTAATCCACAACTAGTTAGATAGATGATCAAAGCTTCATCTGATTCTCAACACTTGTGTGTTCCTTTGTTATTATGCTTAGTATGCCATGGGATCTTCATCCTGGGGGCTTGAACATCCCTCTTGATGCGTTGTCATTCCATCTTGCTAATGTAAGTGCATTTCAATCCCTCCTCTCGATGTTCATGGCTACTTTGGTGTGACTTTGCAGAGGCATTTTCATCCTCTCACTAAAGTGGGGGCTAAATGTCTCATGAGAAAAATGGCCCCTTATCATTTAGCCTTTTTAGGTCTTGTTGTTTCATGGTATTTGATCTATTTTTCTCACGATTTTATCTTTGTGACATAGCTGGTGTATACATATTTAAATTACAAAATTAAATACTTGGCTTATCTATGAAGGTGTTATAAAAGTTTATAAGACATTTCTACATTCTTCCTGAATTCTATTTATTACACAATCACCTAAAAGAAACACATTTTTATTTATTATTAAGTCCTATTTTGAAGTGTTGTAAAGTCTTGTAACAAGATTTCACACTTTTCTAGGCATAACTTCACTATTTATCCCTTTCTCATGCTTTATTTGGCCCCTTTATGCCCTCATATGCTTTAATTAAGTGTGTTTTTGAATATTATCATGACAAACAACATTAAATGCAACATATTTCGCGACACATACTTTTAGGTCCTAGGAGAGACTCATTCACCATGGGTGGCAAATGAGTCCATCTTGACTCCAAATTCAAATTTTTCTTTTGGGTTTTTATTCAAAATCACTTAATGTCGGCCTGTGATGAGGTATAAACAATTAACTAAGGAACAAGTGTGTATACATATGTGATTTTCACCTCATTTACATATCCTCATTCATTTAAGCATTCCATCTCACATCTCAAGCATTCAAGCATTCTACAACATCAATTCAAGCAATATTCAAGCATTTTGGAGAATCCATTGACATTACTTCAGATTTGCATTATCAAGGGTTTGGTAAGTTGATAGCTATTTCATGTTATTAGTTTATCATTCTCTTTATTTTCGTTGTTTCAGTAAGGGTTTGATTACCAAAAGTGGGGTTTGACCAAGGCAAACCCCTATTTTCTAACCCTCGACCATTTTTCCCCTATTGCATGTGTGTTTGCAAACCTAGGTATGTAGATTTAACAAGATTTTTGATGTTGCAGAATTGACTTCGACAACCTGACACTCAGAGATTTCCAGATCTAGTGTTGCAGAGTTGTCTCTTGATTTTTTAGAAATTTGGGAGAGGAGAGATTTCCAGATCTAGTGTTGCAGAGTTGTCTCTTGATTTTTTAGAAATTTGGGAGAGGATTTATTCTCCACAAGTGGTGAATGAGTTCCACCTTAGGATTGAAAAATTTGAATTTTATTAGATTCTGGATCCCAACAGACAGAAACTAGTTTATGCTAGTTTTTTACCAATAGGAGTACTAATTCACCACCCTGGGTGAATGAGTCCCACTGTGAAAATTCAGTGATTTTAGTTAGCATCCACAACATTCTAGATTCATTAGGCATTGCTTCGGTGCACTCAAATTCATCTTATTTCTTTATGTTCTGCATATTTTCTTCATTTACTTCATTGTTTGCATATCACAACGTGTTTTCAAATGTAGCTTAAATCTCACTTTTACATTCATTTTCATCCATTTAAATCAGTTAATTGCATTTAATTTACTTCATTTATTTTAGATAACATCACACATAACATAATTTGAATGAACTAGTTTGCATTTTTTTCCCTACCTCTCTCCTTTTATGTGAAAAAATCTAGAAGAGTTAGAGAAGTCCTAGAGACCCAAAAATCAATGGTTCAATGTCAATATTTGAATTGAGAAAAATATAATCAGTGACACTCAAGGCCATCATAGCTGCTCTAAGCATTCCTCCTAAATCTTTCTTCCAAGTGTTGAAAATGGATGCAATTCACCTTTTTGATCCAACATTTGAGGCATACCATGTTCCTCTATCTCCTTGAATATATCATGAACTTACTCTGGAGCTATATACCTAACTTTCCATGGAAAGTTGTTATCTCATTTATTGTTTCAATAGTTTGCAAGATGTCAGGAATATTGGTAGGTGCCTCAGGGTCTTCTTTCATCTTTGTCATCATTTCTTTCAAAGCATTTACCCTAGCAATCCAATTATTCCATTCATTCCTGATGGCCTCCTATACTTGCAAATACTTTGTATTTGCCTCATGAATATTCTTATATGTGGCCCAAACATCATTAGCCTTGTGGACCAACTTGGTCACCTTATATTTCAACACATCCTCAAAGATTTCATTTGCCACCTTGACAGTTTCAAGCTTGGCCTGCCTGAAATTTTCCTTTTCAATAGTCAATTTACCATTCAAATCATCAATTCTTAAGGCCAAGGTCTCCCTATCCTGTGTGGACATATCAAATGAAGAAGAAGAAGAATAATAATAAAAAGAATGATTTATTGTCTTCTGAGCAACTTGAATAGTAGCTCTCATTTTATTCATCTCAGTTAAGTTCTTATTATATACTTTAACCAAAGATTCATATTTCTTCTAAGAAATATGTGCAGTATCCACACTAAGCATTGCAGCATGTGCAATTAACTCAGCTACCTGAATAAGAGTTATGTCAGTAGCTCTTTCGACCACTAGTGAACCAATAACTTCTTCAATAGGCCTAGCAACCTCATGTTTATTAGTATTAGGTTCCATAGACCAAATTTCAAGAGTATGCAATTTTGGACTATATCTAGATCTAAATACTTTATCCTCAAATTGGTCTTTAGATATCAAAGCTTCAGGATCTCTTCTAACTACATATTCTATGGCAGCAGTGATAGTACACCCTGTTAACAACATGATTCCACTATCCTTAACAATTTTTTGAGCTTTAGTGGGAGTAATAGCTACAATTTCAGCCCTAATTTTATCTCCCTCTTCCTTTTCAGCTTCCTCCTGATGAGAAGGTTCAACATTAGCTCTGGCTGATTCAAGTCTCTCCTTTATCTCCTTACTCCATTGTTGAATAATAAACTCCTGAAATTCCTTGGTCTGCACAATTTTTTCATCAACAAGAAACTCATCACACTCCCTAATCCTAGGATCATCATCACTTTCTCTATCATATTTTCATTTGACAATTCTATCACGGGGAACATCTAAACTATGAGTGGGGAAATGTTTGCTCGACCTCTTCATTTCCTAGCACATATTCTACCACTTGTTTCTCCTTAACTTCTTGATCATCTACAGACTATTTTGGGATATCCATATCCTATTGTTGTTGTTGTTGTTCTAGGAGGACATGTGCTTTGTTAAAAGCATCCTTTACCTTTACTTTAACTCCCTAGACTGGTAGTCCCTAATCATAGTGAAGGCTCTTTCCAAGGGATTTGCAATTACATTGTATAGGCTTATGTAGAAAGCATTCCTTTTCATAATCTTTTCCTCAATGTTTGTCATTGTTGTCCATTCTCTTTTCCTAGTGATGACAACCTCATCACTTATATGATTTCTTAGTACATCATCTTTATACAAAAATTCATGACATATGATGCTTAAGCTCTTTTATCTTCTTCTTCCTACCACAAATCCCTCTGGATCAAAAACCCTAATCTCATCAATAGGAATTCTGAGATTATTTACCATAATGCCAAGATTTTCATATCCTTCAAGAGAAGTAACTTTGAAGTAAGAAAAAGCACATTGGGGATGTATCATAGTGCCCTTTTCATCCTTTCTAAAAATTTCATAATCCATGACATCAATTTTCTACATGAGTTCCATGAAATCCAATCTATCTGAAACATACAAAGGTAGACAATGAGGTGCCACCTTAGCTCAATAGGCCCTGATCAAAGTGTACCCAGAGTGTAGAAACCAATCTGCCCAATTATGTTTGGCCTTAGAACCTGGTTCATCTTTTGGGCACATAATACTTTTGATCTCTGGAGAAATTTTGAACCTAGTTGCTAGACCCAATGACTCTAAGATACCATATCTTACAACATTAGCAAACAATGTGTAATTGGAATTGGAGAAATATTGATCCCAAATGTATGTCCACATTTGTAAAGGTATAGCATTATTCTCTTTTTCCTTAATCTTTAGATTTAATTTCCCTTTCCACTCATAATCACCCTCCCATAAGAGCATATGCATCAACAAAGAGTAATGGGGAAAATACAAAGGGAGCACCTCCTTTTTCAAATTGAGAAATTCTTCTTGCATCTGTTCAACAACAAAGTTAGCATAATCAAAGCCAATGTTTCAATTATGACTTTGTATATTCAACACCATCACCAGTAAATTAGGAGCTATCCTAACCTCAAAGTCCTGAGCTAGTACTTGATTTAAACAATAATAAGTGTTTTTGAAATAGTCTTCAAACTCCTCGCACTCAAAAGGCTCAACATCCTTAGCAGTGAATCTCTCCTACTCCTTCTATGTCGCACAAGAAATGATTCTTTAAATGCAAATTTTCTCCTCTCATACTCAACATACAATTCAGCATGTTTGAACTTTGTAGTATAATTGGGATTCGACCCAAATACATCTATCATCTTATCCTTTGTTACCTCTAGAATTAGATCACCATTCTCACTTCTAATTGTCCTGTCAGTAGGGTTATAGTGCCTTTCCAGTTCCATCATTAAATCCACTTCTACAAATACATTTGGGACCACCAACTTTTCAAGGTTCAACCCCCATAAAAATGAAGGCTTGCTATAATTCTGCCTAATGAAAGCATATCAAAAAATTGCCATCCACTTCAGGGTTGGGGTTTTTTACCAATTTTTCAAGCATTATCAATCAACCTAGTGGTCACGACAACTTGACCTGTGGGCCTTTTACCAATTCATGACCCTCCCTCTTTGACATGACTAGAGGCCTCTTGCATAATTTTCTCTATATCTTTCTTTGCACTTCTAGACCTAGTGGTGTTGTAGGAGTACTTGGAAAAGGGTTGGGAACTTCCACTAGCTTAGACTTAGCTTCAGTTAAAGCATCCTGAGTTTTAAGTCTTTTAACCCTCTTCTATTTTGGTCTCCTTTCAGGTCTAACACTAGATTCACTAGGTTCTGGGTCACTCATGTTTGCAATGCAAATGAAACTAGGGTTTACAATTTCTTACGACCAAAAGGAACCCTTTACAATTATAATGGAACAAAACACTACTATTGAATATGACACTTCACCTCAAAATTTATGCAGTGTTCAATTACCAAACTAAAATTACCAATAATTGAACAAATCGAAATTACCCAATTTCCTATCAATTCTTCAAGACATTCACCTCAATACTTCAATTAGAAGGAAATATTAGTTCTACTTACCTAGGTGAAAATTATGTGATTCTGGTTACTAGTAGCTTTTGGAGCTTGCCTCATAATTTCTTCAACTTCTGGTATCTTTTCCACTAGCCAATGAATTCAAATGCACAATCAACCAGGTATCTACTTTCTATTATGGCCAAAGGAGAGAGGCATGCCAAAATTAATACTTGATAGTAAGCTCACACAAGTGAATTGACAATTAGTCATTCAGGTTTAAACCTTGATCGTTGATCCTTCAGCTTTAAAACAATATCAATGGTTACTAATTCATCTCGCCACCTTCCTCTTTTCTTTATATGAAATCCTTAGGATTTTTCCATGTTACATCTTCATGTAGCAGTTGTCGCTCATCACTAATGTACTTTATCCTCGCCCAGCTTCATTAGTGATGCAAGTATTCTATGCGATGAAATATCAACCCTTGGATTTGTGGCCCATTCCCTGATCACATTCATTTCCATCACTCCTTGAAGATCCAACTTGGCACCTAGGGTTCTATCAACGATGGGAGATTTAGTGAAAGCATCTTATTTCAACATGTATACCTGCATGAAAATCAATGGCACAAAATTATCGCAAATAAGATGTACCTAGATTAGCGACATAAACCTTTTTAAAAATGAGTAACTTTGTCACTCATCGCTAATCAAAACTAAGGCTTTAAAATGGATCAACGATAAGAAATAAAATATCAGGCCATCGCTCATCACTAATCCACTTTATAAGATTTGCAAGCAATTGGAAATGAGAGATGATCGCAATGTCATTACATATTGCATATCGCTAATTGAAAAATTAGCGCTCAAAACATATCTGCGATAGGCGACGAAAATAAGATCATAAGGCCAGAAGGCATCACTCATCGCTATTACAATATTGAGGGGTCGAAAACAATTAGTGATGAGTGATCCCTCAATAATACCGAGAACATCTCTCATCGCACATTAAAAATGAAACTCTAGCAGTTATTTGCGATGAGCGATATCAAAGAGACACCACCTCATCGCTCATCACTGATTTAGAACATACATCTCAAAAGTGATCAGTGATGAACGATAAAGATAGAAGACCGATTGAACTTAAGTGGAAACCTTTAGGCATGTGCTCATGAGTTGTTTGAATGGAGGGGACTCTCTAGGGTGATACAAAAGAAAAGACTTAAGGACTCCAAAGCCATAATAATGCAAAGGATAAATTTTTTTAGAAAATGATCGGCAGTGGGCAATAGGGAATCAACATCAAAATATAACATTCTAAGAGCTTATGAATTATGAATCCTAAACCCTCAAATACCAGTCCTCCATTAAAAAGTGACAAGGATCTGAGATGGAACATTCAATTTTCAAGTTCCATCAACTACCTCCAAGCTTTTTGATGAGATTGCAGATGAAATTGAGAGGGAAGGCAAGATTTCACCTCCTATGGATGCCCTTGTGACCATAGAGGATTCGTCGCTAAGAGGGGAGTTGTACAAATCAATGAGTGTTATGAAGTCTTCTTAGAAATTAAAGGAGGTATATAATGATGATTTTGTAAGGGTTAAGGGCACTGAGGTTTATGATTTTTCACACATTCTATCAATAGTGCAGTCTCCCTCCTCAACTTTGATGACACAAAAGTCTCGAAGAAAAAGAGAACAAAAGCCACATGCAATCAAGTTAAAAGAATAAATTGAGGTAGGGATCCATTCAACGTTGGATGGAAACATCAAGAAAATATTGAGGAGAGCATGTTTCTCTTTGAAGCTTGCATGAAGATTATTTCTTGGAATGTTAGGGGAATTAATCCTCCTAGCAAACGAGCACATATCAAGCAACAAATTAATGTTTGTAGTGTTGATATAGTGCTACTACAAGAAACAAAAATATTGCGGGAGGTTTTTTATTCAACTATTATTAAATGGTTGAGATGGGAGTTTTGTCATATGCAAGCATAGGGTGCATCAAGGGGGTTGGTGGCTTTGTGGGATCAGAAAATAGTAATCATAGAGCTCACATATAGTAACCCAAATTTGTAGCTATTAAAGGTGTCCAATTTTGATCTTATATTCTAGCTTCTAAAAATTTGCTCCCCATCCTCTACAGTTTGGAAGAAGATTTTGTGGGAGGAGTTGAATCAAATTTTGGGTCCGTTAAGTGAGGATAAAGTGGTATTTTCTAGGGACTACAATGCAATTTTTTCTTTAAGTGAGAAGCATGGTGGAATAATTCCACTACCAAAAGTGATGGAGGATTTTATATCTTTCATTCAGGATAATGCCATGTTTGATGTGAAACCACTCACTGGTAAATATACCTAGATAAACAAACACAAGGATTTTTTTAAATAGTGGAAGGATTGGATAGATTTCTCACTACGTCAAATTGGTTAGTTGAAAAGTATAAATTTTCATCAAAAATATTGTCATGGGTAGGGTCAGATCATTTTCCAATATTTTTGTGTATTGGTATTGGGTAGTTTGTTGCAACACATAATTCTTTGTTTAAGTTTCAAATGATGTGGTTTCTCCACCTTGAATTTATAGACTCGGTAAAGTTATGGTGGTAGCGAGCTCATTAGGTGGTAGGAACATTCATGTTTAGGTTTTGTAAAAAGATAATGTATGTTAAAAGAAGAATCAAACACTCGAATATAAAAGTATTCAAGAATGTGTTTCATCAAAAGGAAGTAGTATATAAGAAATTATCATAAATAAATGCAAGAAACATATTAGAAGGGATAACTCTAGAAACATTTGCACAACAAAATAAGCTGCAATATTAATGAGAGGAATTAGAAATTTGTGAAGAGATATATTGGAGGAAGAAGTCAAGGGGGATTTGGCTTAAAGAGGGGGACAAAAAAACCAAGATTTTTCATGTCTTTGTGCATGTTAAGAGAGCTAAAAGCACAATTTTCTCCATTAAGGATAGTGAAACAAGGGTAGTTCTAACAAATCAAGAAGACATTTGAAAGGAAGGTGCTAATTTTTTCTCTAGCTTTCTCTCAACACCATCTGGTAGGCTAGTTGGGGTTGATGCAGACAGGGAATACTTTTTGGAAGCAATACCAACATTAGTGTCACATAGCAATAATGAGCAGTTCATTAATCCATTCACTTTGGAAGAAATAAAGTTAGTAGCTTTCTCATTAAAGCCAAACAAAGCTCCAGGGCCTGATGGTTTTAATGTTTCCTTCTTTTAGAAGTGTTGGGAGTTTAATTTTTAGAATCTCCTGAAGGCTATGGAAGAATCTAGATGTTCAAGAAAAATGTTAAAGTAGTTTAATATGACCCACATTTTTTTATTCCAAAGGTCAATAGTCCCACTTCCTTTTTGGAAATTAGACCCATATCCATCTATAATATAGTATATAAGATCTTCGCAAAGGTGATATATTTGCACTTGCAGCCCATTATTCCCAAAATACTCTTTGAGGAGCAAGGTGGTTTTGTGTTGGGGAGGGTAATAGTGGAAGGTGATTTGGTAGCACATGAATTATTGCATTCAATATTAGTGCATGCAATACCTTCATTAATTTTTAGGTTTGATATGTTGAAGGTGTATGATAGGGTAGATTAGAGTTTTCTAATGCAAGTATCAAAAAATTTTGGGTTTCATGAAAAGTGGTATAAGTGGGTTCTCTCATGCTTGTCAAGGGAAAGTTCTATGTTCTTATTAATCGCTCATCGGTAGGTTTCTTTATTTCTACCCAAGGGATAAGGAAAGGTTGTCCATTGTCAACTTTTCTATTTATCATAATGACCAAGGCATTGAGCATAGTGGTTCAAAATGTTCACAGCTAGAATCTCTGGAAAGGTGCACGAAGATTCGTTCAACATGATATAATTGCTACCCACTCTTTATTTGCAAATGATACTTTACTATTTGGTAGTTCAACAGTGGTAGAGGCAAGGCAGATTAAAGTTATGTTGGATGAATATACTTTTGCTTTAGGTCAAAGGATAAGCACATGCAAATCAAAAATCTATATCTTCAACATAGATGTGGTTCTAAATAATTAGATTGTCAAGGTCCTGGGATTCCAAGTTGTAAACCTACCTTATAAGTATGTGGGAATTCTATTTTTTGCAGGAATTAATAGAATCTCGTATTAGGATAAGGTTATTCATAGCATACAATCCAAAATTTTGAGTTGGAAGGGTTGGTGGTTATCTATGTTAGGTAGGAAATAGATGGTTAAAGTGGTTATGTCTATCATTCCTAACTATTACATGGCTATCTTGAAGGCTCTTAAAATGGTCATTGTAGTAATTGAAACAAATGAGTTAATTATGTGAGTTAATTTAATTATGTATTTTATTTTAATTATTTCATTAGTGGGATGAGGATAGGTGCTTTAGCTTAATATTTTATTTTATGAGAGGATTTTATTTCTTTGTTTTATTTTGGAAAAGAAGATTCTTTTGGGGAAAAAGAAAGAAAGTTACTTTTTTTTTGTTTTTCTTTCTTCTTTTTTTGAATTTAATTAGTTTTATTTATGGAAAAAAAATTGGGAATTGGATTTTCACTTTTTTTTTGTTCTGGAGTTCATGTTTGATTTTCATTCTTTTTTTTTGAGTTCTTGCCATGCTTGTGAAGAGAAAAGAGCAATGAAAGAGATTTCTTAGAGAGTTGTTGCAATTTGGGGGGTTTTGAAAGTTGAAATAATTATGATGAATTTTGATGTTTTGGTGAGATTTCGAGCAATTTGAGACAAGATTTGAAAGGGTGATTTGAAATTTTATTTGGGAATTCATGAGAATTTATTGTTACTGGTGAATGGAAATTTTGGCTTTGGATCATGGTTTTTGATTGGTGATTTGAGCTTGGAGGATCTTTTGGGGTTTCAACTTCTTTTTCATTATTGTTCTTCAAATTTGAGGTAAGGATTTTCTTGATTTTGTTAATTTATGCATTTTAAATTCATAGGTATTTGAAAAGGGTTAAATTAATTAAGGTAGGTTTTAATGTTTTTCAATAATCTAAAAAATATTTGATTGTTGGGTTTCTCATTTTGTCATTTGGCTATAATCGGGTATGTCGAAAAGAGGGTTTTTATGGGATTTGTTTGTTGTTTCGCATTTTGTGAATTTATGAGTCATTTTTGGTCAATTCTGCTCACATTGCTAAGTAGTTGAGGGCCAAATCTAAAATGGGTTTTTAACTAATTTGGATTTTTAGTTGATTTGACTATTTTATGGTTGGGAGATTTGACTGTTGTCAAGAGGAAATTAGTTCAATTATGAAAGTTGTATAGGAGGATATAGCTCTATCCTTTGATATGTATTGTTTTGTATCATTTGTGTTTGAATGTGTTATTGTATGTATGTTGATAATCCCTTCCTATTTATGAAATCTTGTGTTGGGTCTTCTATTATGTGTAAGGATCAATTGTACCAAGGATATGCATTGTTGGTCTTGATTATGAATTGTTGAGAAAGAGAAATTAAAAGTTGGTTATCATGTTATAAGATTGTGAAAATGATGTAATGTGCTTCATTGTATGTTTTGTGGCATAATGATCAACTTTTGGGTTTCCTATCCATTTGTGTTATGTGTTGGGCCTCTGGAAGTATCTAAAAGTCCTTGTGATTTTTGGTTGATTCTTGTTTTTAGGTAGTCTTCTTTGGATATTTAATTTCAACCTCTTGTTGTTTCTATTACTTGCTTGTGTGTGGGGCCTAGTGTTGTCTCCTAGCATGGAGGGAGTGGTCCTCAGGGATCCATGTGGAAGGGTGGTATTTCTCAACCATCCATTGGGGTTTAGGTGGTGCAGTTCGTATGCAACTTGGAGCCTTTCCTTCCAATTCATTCCAAAGCTAGTTTTATGGTGTAGATGATATTTCTAAGAAAATTGTGTCCAATATGTATATATATACCTCCCAGATGAATGAATCTTGTACATTGTAGCATTCTTGTAAAGGAAAAGTAAATGAGTTGATGTAATCTTGAAGATATATTTATTGTTGTTTATTATGTAATGGAAAGGTTAACATAGAACATTGTATTTATGATGCATATGAACTTAATTTAGTAGTAGATGTGATATATCTCTGTGTACCTATTTCATGGAGTTGATTAAGATTAGGTTCATATTGGAATAGTATTAGATGAGGTTTATTTATAATTAAGTTATGTTAAATCATATGTAATTTGATGTATGAGATTTAATTTACATAAGAAAAAAATTGACTAGATGTGTTCTTAGAGTATTTCTGTAGGTTTAGTTAGTGTATATGTATTGTAGTAGCGACATTAGGGGACCATGGTGGATAGGTGTGTAAGTGGGCTACAATTAATGTTACTTTTAGGTCATAATGTGATTATGATATGATGTTAATGTAATAATATTATACATGTTAGTTTGTTGAGTTGCATTAGTTAGTGTCACTTTAGTTTCTAAAAAAAAAATTATTGGTTTGATTTTTGAGGTCTTTTGTGTTAATCCACTGGGTCCCTTAGTAGGACGTAATGTAGTGCCCCTCCATTCTTACCGTGGATGTGCAAGTAGTTTGGCTTTGGAACTTGGAGATTAAGGTAACATTATAGGGATATTTAAAGGTATGTTGATTTGGTCTTGAATTCGATGGGAGAGTACTCCATACTAAAAAAATTGAAGATTGACTGTAAACTTGACTATGTTTGGACAAGATTTGCACAAACCCTAAATTTAGCTTGCTAATTTTTCTTCTTCAAATAGGCAAATTTTTCAAAAAAAATCTAAGATGTGGGTTTTGTAGAGAATTTTGTTGCAAGAAGACCCAAATCGATCTTTTTTGAAAATTTTGGTTGAAAAAGAAGCAAACCCTAATTTCTAAAAATTTTGACAAAAAAAACTAAGAGCCGGGTTTTGTGCAGAATCACATTTGAGAGGGACCCAGATGATCAGATGTTGAAAATTTTGAAGTTTTCTTGGACATGCAAGTAAAAATTAGGTTCTTGAAAAATATAGAATTTTCCAAAATTGTTCATAATCAAGAATTGAGCTGACCCAGATTGCTGAAAATTGAAAAGATAGCCTCCTCATTTTGAAAATTCATGCCTTGATAAAGAAAAAAAATATGAAAGAAAGAAGCCTCTTTGTGAGCTAATCTGAAAATTATGAAGAGATATGAAAAATCATCAAGTTTTAGCCTTCAAATTCTGAAAATAGGAAAAATTCTTGGTTTCTCCTCTCTTCCCTCGACGTCACCTACAAAAAATTATGAAGAATGAATGCACAAGGCTGCCTTAAATAAGTTTTTAGGTTGAAAGTTGCTTTCATTCCTAAATTTAGAGTTATGAAACCCTAACTTAGGTGCATAGAAACTTGGGCACTTTTTCCTTTTCTTGATATTTCATTTTTATGATGAAAACTTGAAAATTTGACTAAGGAAAAGGTTCTTGGGTGCCCTTCTTGGCTAGAGGAATCTTTCTTTTTCAGACTTATTCATTTTTCTAGCAATTTCAACATTTTCTTGATTTTGGACCCCAGTTTGATTTTGATTTTTGGGTGCTCAGTGAATCCTGTGGGTTGACTAAATGATTCATCGTGGAGCCTAAGTGAATCTAACAAAGTTGTCTTAGAGGCTGTTTCTGATAAAAACATCATCTTGACCTTCAAAATCATGGGCACCCCTGGCTACCTAGGGCACCCAACAAAACTAGTGTTAGCCATTTTTATGCTTTTGAAGTTTTAACATTGTCTTCTATCCTTCAGATGACTTTATGATTCTAAGAGTTAGATTCACCCGATTGACTGGATGAATATTCCACTACGTAGCTTATCTAAGTTTGAGAAGATATTTCTAGAGATGTTAAACCCTAATTACTGAATTTAAGGCTTCAAATGTTTGGGCGCCCCTGGCTACCTCGGTCGCCCATGACTTCTAGAGATAAAATTTTCACTGCTTATTGATCTTTTGATGGATTCTTGTTTCAGAATGATCTGGGGCTTTGATGGACTGATGGTTGGAATTTTTAGATAGCTTGAAGGATTTTTAAGGGGATCTCTTGAGAATGATATTTCTTGAAAGCTGCTTTTAAGGCCTCAAAAGCTTGGGCGCATATCTCCTTTTGGGGCACCCATGTTTTCAAATAGAATTTTCTTGAGATTTTCATTTTGCTTTTGACTTCATCACTCTGTCTTCAATATCTGTTGACTACCAACTCTAATGGATTTGATGATGGTTGCGTTGGAGAGCTACTTCAAAATTGAAGAAGACATGCTAGAGGCTGCAACTGCAAATTTGATGTTTGGACCTTCAAATCCTTGGGTGCCTATCTCCTTCTGGGGCACCTAGAATCCTAGACTTAGCCATTTTTAGCTCTTTCTCAACCTTCATTCTTAAAATCTCATGTTATGCCCTTTGTTTTATCTAAATTTTTTGATAGCTTAATGATCTGATGATTTTGTTGAGATATCCATTGGGGAGCTGGCGGGATTCTGAAGAGATTGACTGGTCTGGAAAACCCTAATTGTTGGATTTGAGCCTCCAAAACCCTAGGCACCTATCTGTTCTTAGGGCACCCAAAATTTTAGACTTAGAATATTTTCTGATAATTTCCATGATTGCATTCTACTTCTTTGTTGAGACTTCTCCGTTCAATCTTCAATTCTAGGTGACTGGTTGATCAGAGAACTGTGTTGATTGACTCACTACAGAGCTGAGAATATTTTGAGCAACATTTTCTGGGATGAGCAACACCTAATTCCATCATTTGAGGCCTTGAAAGACTGGGCACCTATCTCCTCCTAGGGCACCTATGCTTGGTAGTGCTAGTTTTTATTTTGCAAATTTTTAACTTTCTCCTCATTCCACATGCTTTCCATTGCTTTGATTGTTGGAGATGAAATTTTTTATATGGCATGAGCTTCTAGGAACCTAGATTGAGCTGGAGTGCCTAGAGTTTCTAGAGTTAGCCAAACTTTTACATTTTCATGATTCTTCAAACCCATTCTTTGTTCTTCATCCTTCGATCATTCATTGTAGTTTCTTGATCTAAGCAGTGACTGAGACTCTGAATCTGACACCTAGCAGTTGAGTGACCTCCATTAATGACCTTGGAGTTCCTAAAAAGCTTCTGAAAAAGAAAAATAGACCCACTAGGGCAAAACTGATCTTTTATTGATTCTGATTGGACCAACCTGATGAGGAAGTATTTTTGAACAATCAAAATCAGTTTGAACCCTAACAACCAAACTTTCTATTTTTAGAAAATTTTGCCAACATCCATTTCAAAAGAAACCTAGAAAAACCCAGAAAAAGTTATATTTTTAGAAAGTTTCTAAAAATAGAAATTTTCCTAAAATTTAGGGCCAAAAAACTGAGATCTGGGTTTTGTAGAATTGGCCGCTCTGAGCAGACCCAGATTGTCAAATTTTAAATTTTTTGAGTTTTTGATCCTCATGCAAGACATGAAAATTCTCGATTTTGACCTTTTTGATAAATTTTAACAAGACTTTTATGCATTTCTTCGAAATGCCTAAGTGTAGAAAAAAAATTAATTTGGGGTACAACATGGCTGATAGGATTACACCTAAGAGAGCTATAGGAAATTCACCTTGTGTTCTTAGATATGGCAAAGAGGCCAAAATTCCTATCTCAGTTGATTTTCTAACCTTAAACATGATCAAGGAAGTGGATTTGTTAGAAGAACCTATGGAAATTAGGCTTGCACAGTTAATGGAGCTAGAAGAAATAAGAAAATAAGCATTAAGAAATTTAGAGATTCACCAAGCTCAGATGAAAAGAACATTTGATAAGAAAGCAGTCCCAAGAGTTTTCAAAGAAGATAATCTAGTGTTTAAATGGGATGAACTTAAAAGTAGACCTGGTAAACACCAAGTTTGATGCCATGTGGGATGGCCCATACATTATCATAGAATGCAAACAACATAACATATTTCAGCTCTCAAATATGGATGGAGAGGTGTTGCCTATCCCTGTCAATGGGATTCACCTCAAACAGTGCTACTAAAGATCAAAGTTTGTAGATGTATTATAGTAGAATAGAAGTTTTCAGTTAATAAGTGCTCATGGCACATTCATTTTAGTTCTATTTATTTTCCCAAGAAGTGTTGATGCACAGTTTGTTGGCCTGTCTTAAACCATGCCATGATAGTTGTTTTTTTTTGTTTTGTTTTTGCTGATGTTCATGTTCAAAATAGCTGAGTTATTGAGGTTTTCTGAGTCAAGAGGACAAGGAATGACTCCTATTCCCAATGGATATGAAAGGTTATTGATCCTATTTTTTTAGTAGCCAAACACCCCTAAGATGTCACCAAAATGTTACCTAATTTTTGCCTATTGCTCAATCAGGTAGAGTTGAAACGTAGTTTGCAGCTAAGGAAAAAGGTACATACAAATTTCAGCTACAGTTTTTCATTACACATAAGATTTTTTCAAACGAAGTTCAGTTTTATTATGCGAATGTTCTTTACAATAGAAAATTACACAAATTGCATAGTATTGTTATCTTTATTCATTTTACAATGAAACATGATGTCCCACACAAGTCGTGGGAGTAATTGATCATACATGATTGAATTAAACATAAGGAAGTAAACTATGCAATTGAAGAAGAAAAGAACATGAAAGGAAGTTTGATTCATCATTACCTGAATGACGAATCATAGAGTTAGGTATGTGCAAGATCACCATGGAAAAAATAGGCACTTAAGTGGCAAAAAAAATTTAAAAAATAAAGTTATGCAACTTGATGTAAAAATTTGAATAAGTTATCTATATTATTTCAAAAATATGTAAGAATAGAATTTGTAGAAAATTGAATGTAGTTTCTAAACTACTAGATTTTTTATTTTTCTTTTAAATCTATTTGGTGAAAATTTGAAATTTCAATGCAGTACTTAAATTTCAAGGAAAAATAAGTAGGTGTTTGTCTAACCACCTAACCACAATAAAATGATAATATTTTTTTATAATATTTTAGATATAAGTAGAGGACTCATGTCGATGTGATGCATATTTTTTGTAATTTTTTCCAAGTAAATAATTAATTATGATTTTTTTATTACAACTTTTTAAAAATATAAAAACTTATGTTTGACCACCTTAACTTGGTCAAAACTTCATGATTTTTAATCCTATAGTATGCGGAGCATAGAATGTGACACATGTTTTAGATTCAAAAAATGTGATATCGTTTGAAAGCTTTAGATGTTTTTCAATCAGCCTATCAATAAGGACTTTAGTCGTAATTCAAATAGAAAATAAATAATTATTATTTATTAAATTCAAAGTAAAGCATAATTTATATTGGTGGAAAGCTAAGAATATCCTTTAAAAACTTTTTTTGTTTCATCAACTTTGGGTAAGAAAAAAGTCATCAGCCACATACCCTACACATACCCATCATATTGCCATTTTTTGGCCCATCATGATCCTGCACATACCCAATTGATAATTGTGTTTTTAGTTTCAGCTCCAGCTCCTTCGTTGGTTGCTCTAGAGATACCTGCAAAATAGATTGTATTAGAGCTCAGAATCAAATTTCTCCTCATATGCATACTTCAACAGATATATAATCTATTCCTATTAATCATCTGATCAGATATGCAGATTTCACAAACATTCAGGAATAGAAGAATTAATGCATCATTGGAAGCTTTCAGCTTCATTATTTTGTCTAACTTGTTTGTTCAATGTGCAAGTACATGTACATTTGCTATTGCAGAATTATCTTGCTCAAAATCATAATATAAGGAGGAAAATGTGGCTCCCACAAGGGTTGAGCCCAACATATTGCCTTCATTGTTAAAGAGGAATAGGGTATATTTTCATCATTGCATGTCAAGAAGTCATAACAGTCATTTGCTTGTAGTTACAATGAGCATTCACCATAGCAATTAGGGAGCGACATGTCTAGAGGTAGTGCAGTCATCGCATGAATGAATAGAAAAGTCAATCTTGCATGATAAATGAGGACCTTTTTGACAATATGCTAAAAGCTTTAATTGTGAAAGACAATGTGAAGATGATAGTCATTAATGTGGACCAAGGGCAGTGAAACTGAACTATGTAAAATATAGGGCAATCTTCATAGGGCAGTCAAATGAAATGATGAGACATGTTAGTCCAATGAAGACGACAACTACCATTATGACAATAACCTCTAAGGGATGCAAGTCATAATGTTAGGACTTGTCTAAAATTAGAAGCTCAACATGTTGTCAAAATCAAACAAAATGCATTCTGGGTCTAATTTCCATGATGTTTAAAAGGACAACATATATCATGCTAATGAAATTGACAATTGTAGGCTTCCAAAAAATGGTTCAAATTATCTTCCTATTGAGCCATCAATAAATAAGAGCAACATATATAATACTTGCATGGATTGGAAGAGAGGTTTTGTCAAGAGACTAGAGTAAAGAGAATACAAGTCTACAATATGGAAGATACGTAATCATCAAAGGGGTTTTATGCAACAAATAGAGTGAATAATGGCTTTGTCAGCTAGTTGTTTCTACATAATTCCTATGAGACCGAGATGAATCCTTAGCATGAGCAAAAATCAATGAATGCATATGGGTTTATCTAGATTAAGGCTCTCAACCACGACATAGCAAATGAAACCCATATTTTTGCAAGTAATAAATCCCTGAGCCCTCAAAGAAAGCCACAACCAAGTCAACCATCAAGATTCAAGCAAAGGAAGCCACAACCTCTCATGGAGAAAATGAGCAAAATATGTGGTTTAAGCCGCCACATAAATGAAGAAAATACCCAGAAGCTTGAAAAAGGAAACCTCGAATACATTCTACAAATACAGTAAGTTAAAGCCCGTGGCCATGATCTTTTAAAAAAATCCATGAAAGATGCTCATGAAACAGAGAAAAGAAAAGAAATTTCATTTTTTCTTTATAAAATGAAAAAATACAGAGCAAAAATTTTTATGGGTAAAAGCAAGAAGTTGGGTACACGAAGAGGGGAAGTTTTGGCAAGAAAAAAAATCTCGCAGAAAACGCGTACGCGTTATTAAAAAAATGCGTATGCGTTTAGGATCGGGTACCCAATCCTAAAAAATGCATATGCATTATCAAACGCGTATGCGTTATATAATGCATACACATTTTATAACACAAAAATTAATTATTTAAAAAAATAAATACTTTTTAGAAATGCATACACGTTTTAGAACGTGTACGCGTTTCCAAAAAGTATTTATTTTTTAAAATAATCAAGAAAGTAAGGAACGCATATGTGTTTTGTAACGCATACACGTATGCATTTTTTAAATTCAAAATTCCCAACCCACATGCTGCCTCGGTTTTAGGCTCGGAAAAGGCTTGGCAATCCGAGCCTTAGCCTTTGACCTGCAACTAAAAAATTAAGGCAGATTGAAGAAGAATGCCCAACTTTGACAACATAGATGATGGGTTTTTTTTCTGAATGAGTCTATAAAATTAAAACCCATTAGAGAACACAATGTCTAATTTCTAAATATATAATTTTTATTAAAATTGGATTACATTTTCTATTTTTTAATTAATTTCTAAGTAAACTAGTCCTTAAACTTGAAATATCAGGTTTTTTTGGTTTTTTAATAACTTTTTATTGGTTGATTTTCTTGTAAAAAAGTTATATGGGACCAAACTTCAGACAATTCTCTACACAATGAAAAAAAAGAGTCAAAAAATGTTTTGTTTAGGTCCAATTATGTTGTCCGTACACGTTGATTTGAGAAAACATCAATTAAGGCCAATAAAAATTTAATAAAAAAAAATATTCAACCAAAAATTACAAAAAAAATTCAGACCAAACTTCATGTTGTTAGCTCTCTTTTCTTAAAAGGAATTAGCAAAATAATTTTATTTGGGTCAAAAAGTGTTGTCCGTACACCTGCTTGGTATGGTAAAAAAAAGGGACTTTTAAAAAATGGTTTTTTAGATCCTTATCAAAATGTAATTTCTATAAACTAGGTATTTTAATAATTTATATATTTGGAAACTAGATTCAAAATGCTAAATTTCATATTACTAAAAAATTTTAAGATTCATTGTGGAAGTGCCTCAATTTTTCAGTCCAAGTGTGACAAATTCTAAAAAACAGCAAAAACATTTCCACTTTTGAGCTTTTTGTGTACCCAACTTCTTGTATCAGCCCTTATAGTTTCTTTCACAGAGAAGCAAATGCCATAGAAGAAGGAATAGATGACATGTAAATGAATGAACCTATGCATTTCTAGAGTGAGGAACAAATTACCAACAAATAGGCAATAGTTCAGCCTATGCATGGTCCCAAATCTCACAGTCAAAGTCTAGAAAGCTCGAGCAAACCCTAGCATGGTGGCGCCCAACAAAAACTTGCTAAGTGTGGAGTGTGAAATGAAAGGAGGCTGCAAGTTTTTGTTTTAGGGTTACTTTTTTCCCTAAGTTTGGCCAACCCCTTTATGGGGATTTCTTTTCACTTTCATTTAAACTTTTTCCTTTGATGATTAATATTTTCAGATTTTACTCTACCTGCTATGTTTACACCATCAATAGACAAAATTTGTAACTTAGCAACTATTAAATGCAATAAAATTATAAATTTCTTTAATACTTGCTATGTAATAAACAGAGAGAAGATAGAATGTATCATGTAGCCCTTGTTAAATCAATCACATTGATTGCTTTTAATAATTTCTAATTTAATTTAATTTTGCCTCTCAATCATGCAAAATAGGAGGAGGAATTAAACTAAAATGCAAACTCAGATCTGTTGGAGTGATTTTCCTTGATTTATGGTCAAATTGAGGTGATTTTGGAGTCCAACTTGGTCAAATTGATTGTAAGGGGGAGTTTGAGCCTATTTTTTCTCAAATTACTTCAGTTTCAACTCCCTTTTCTGAGGCTTTTCATGTTTTCTCATGGGAGAGTTTCTAGGTGCTGACAAAAACTTGAGTCCACTTTTTGGACAAAAAGTGAGTGTTTTCCCTGATTTTCAGAATTTGCACATTTGACCTTAAAATTTGAAGCACTTAGATATGGAATCTTGGAAAAAGTCACTAATCATAAAATGTAGTACTCGAAGTCTAGTTTCCAAATATGTAATTTATTTTAAAACCCAGATAATAAAAATTTATTTTCAATAGGCATTTCTAAAAACTACTATTTAAAAGTCATTTTTTTTATAGTACCATGCACACGTACGACATCCATATTTTGACCTGAATAATCATATTTTTCTACATCCTTTTGAGAAAATATTTTTAACTCACTTAATCATGTTCTCCCTTTTTTTTTGTATTTTTTTATTGAATATTTGTTTTTTTGTTAATTTTTTATTGGCCATATTTTGTGTTTTGAAAAATCATCATGTACATCACACATAAGATGACATAACATTTTCATTTTTTTTTTTCAAATTGAAAAGAATTGTCTGAAGTATGTTTTCATAAAAAAAAATTCCAAAAAAATATTTTAATAAAAAGTTATTAAAATACTAAAAAACCCTAATAATTCAAGTTTATGGACCTATTTCATAAAAAAAAATTGAAAAATTAAAAAAAAATCTAATTGGAAAAAAAATACATATTTAGAATCTACACAATCTCATCTAAAATGGATTTTAATTTCATAAAATAATTCTGAAAAAAACCCTGTCAACCATATTGACATAGTCAGTTTTTTCTCTCAATATTGGCATGACCTTGTACTTGTAGGTCTAAGGCTAAGGGTTGGGTTACCATGCATTTTATAAGTCTAAATCCAAATGAGAAACATGTATTGTGATTTTCAAACCTTTGGAATGAGTACCCACTTTATAATGGCTGCCTATTCTAAAAAATGAGTGACTACCTATTTTAAAGCTGAAAAATGACACTTCCACTAGAAGTGGACTCAACTTCTTGCACTTACCCTTCTGGGAGATATTTTTAGATGCACTTAACTGCAAGTGCCACCTCTTAACACTTTGAGGCCATCTTTTGTATATAGAGGAAAATACTTAGTCTTTTTTCCTTGGTTCTTTCCTTTTTGCTTTCTTGTGCATTGCAGAGAGAAGAAGCTTTTGTAACTCACTTTTTATAGATTTATACAAAACAAGAAGTTGCAGGTTATTATTATTTGTCATTTATGCAGTATTTTCCTACTATCTTCATTCAAGATTTATCATTTTTATCTCTTCAGATAATGCAAATGTCTTTGTGAATGATTTTGATGAAATTATCACGGTTTAATCATCAAAACCTCTAGTTTTGTCTCATTCATTATTGTACATCAATAAAATTAATTTTGCATCACATGTCTTAGGTTGTGCTTATGTTCATTTTGTTCTTCAAGTTGTGAAAAGTTGTTTACCTTCATAAAAGATAGATTATTTGGCCTTTTTTGGAAACATTATTGTGATCGAATTTCCCATTTCTAAACTGTGTAAACATTTTTCTAAAAATAGTTGTGAATAAGTTTGTAGGCTTTACCATCATTTAGGTGAATCACCATCCTTTTAAATTCAGATTTAGCATGTTCATTTTAGAGCCTTCTATCCCTTTTCCTTCAAAATCATTATTTCATTAGAAAATCAAAAGGGAACCAATCCATAATTTGGAGGTCTATCTTTGTTATAGGGTACCCACAACCTGAAGATATTCCAATGTTAAACAGGATTGTTGATATTTCTAGCTTTGCATTTGGGTGCAATCCTTGTTGATAACAAGTATTAAACTATGTATCATTATACTTAACAAAGTATCAGTGTGTGCAACATGGTTTAATACTAAAAATTCTTTGGTAAAATGAAGCCTCTCTAATGCATAGTTGAACCAGTATGGTTGTGTAACCAAATGAACACTCAAGAATAAATGCAAACAAAAGGAATGGGAATGAGCGAGATATGTGAGAATTTGGAGCATTGAATGAACCTTGATCTTCGATTTACTTTCCCAACAGTCCGAGTAAATATGAAGGGACATGTAAGGAAAGTTGGTCAGTGGAGGTAATGAAGGAGGTGGTGAGCTATTAATGCTCTAAACTGTTCATTTAGGGTGGTGAGGCTATTGAATCCATGCATCTATTCAATCCAATGCATGTAGATTTTTTTGCTGATTAAGGAGGCAAATGGGCTCCACTTTGGGGTGGAGGGAAAAATGGGCCTATTTTTGACAAGTCAGACTAAATTGTGCATGACAGGTGGCGGGGTGCTCAAAATTTAAAAAAATAAATAAAAACAAAATTGCCAGATGCACAAGTGGCAGTGACGTGGTGGGAAAATTTATGTGGTTAATATCAAGGTATTAAAGTCCCCAACAATAGAAGTAAACAACCAACAATTGAACTATATATTACAGCCCAAAATAAATGGCAAAAAAGTAGCCAACCATTCATATAGTTGTAGAGATGGTCCCTCCCAACACCAATCAAGCATGCCAAGATAAACATTTGGAGATGTGTTCTCGTCTCCTAATTTTACATTATGAGTTTTCGTTACATGATTTGCATTTGCATTTGTAAATTGAGTGCAACTTACATGCAATGGAGTTGAACAACTATTTCCAACGGAGAGTGCAATGTAGCCTACATTTGGGTTGAGACTCGAATTGATATCAACAACTGCAAACAAAGGGATGTATATGTTCAATATTTCCCGAAACAAGGTATGGTTGTCTACTAACAGGTTTGTAGGATTGCTTATATGTCTTTCTCGCTGCAGTGACCTATGGGCATAGTTAATTTCTCTTTCCTTCCTATCTTATTTCTTTTGAACCCTCTGTTGCTCCATCTTTTGTTGCCTTTCCTTCCTATCCTATTTCTTTTGAACTCTGTCTTGGTCCCTCTTTTTCTCTCTTTCTTTCTTATCTTATATCCTTTGAACTATCTCTTGCTCCTTCTTCTACTCTCTCTCCTTCCTATCTTGTTTCTTTTTAGCTCTCTCTTCCTCCTTCCTCTACTCTCTTTCCTTGCTTAAATCTGCATAGTAATCTAGCAATTGTGGTATGGAAAATGTGGTAGGTGGAGATGACAATGAATAAGTTCCTTGGTTTTTTTCCCATTGCAAGACAATACCCAATTTATTGGATCCATCTGCCAACTAAGATGGTTGGGTAGGGGTTGAGGGAAGACTTAAACCGTCACTACCCACATCAATAGCTCCCTCTACCAACCAAGACAATTCGGTAGGAGTTGATGGAAGATTTAGACTATCATTACCCATATTCATAGATTCATCTCCCAACCAAGACAGTGGGTGTGTGTATTAAAATATGCGTGAATTATATTAAAACAAACACACCTAGTTTGTGAAGTATTATAGTAAAGAATCTATCTAAATCAAACATAGTTTAACAATAGAATTCTTTAAAAAATTTGCATCCTCCTCTAATCTTAAATGTCTTGGAAATTTGTGCTCTCAGATCTCATTCCTACACAAATCCCTAAGATTTCATCTAAGAAATGAGTAGCCTATCCATTTACAATGCAGATTATAAACCTACATCTATATGATTAAAAGATCCAGTTGTATGAAATGATAAATTGACATGGTGAAATGAGCCAATATGCATAAAATGATATGAAATGGGAGATAATGCAAAACTATATTAATGTTAATGAGATTATAATTTATTCTACATGTTGAATTAAACTATGAAATGCCTAAAGGAGCCATGATCCAAACAAAATTGATAACTAATCCTAAATGCTAAGCTAAAAATGCAAATGAAGCTCTAAAAACTCAAGTGAAATTCTACAGAGTAAGATTATGCAATTTCTCCTTGTTGAAAATCTATAAATGGGCCTCAATTTATAGATTTTTCCAAGGCATTGGGTGAGTTGGAAGCCATGAACAATTGAGATTCAGTCTGGAGAAATCGACGGTGAAGAATGAAAAGGATGGAGAAAACAAGGCAATGGTTCCCTTTAGTAAAACCATCCTGCCAAGTGTAAGAAGGAATCAATTGGAGGATGAAGCCATGTGTCTTGAAGGTTGTTAAATTGTCAAGAATAAATATCCAATTTATGAAAATAAGAATAATTATTTTCATGTGACACATGTTGAGTTGGAGGGTAAGGTGGAAGGTAGTTAGAGAGATATGTAGAAATGTGACAAATTAGAATTTAAAAATTCCAATTTAATGAGAGAGAATTAATTAGAATAATACAAATTATTTAGATTTGTTTATTTTAATTAAATAATGAAGAGGGTGAGTTAGAATAGAGGAATTAAGAAAATAGGAACTACGTAAATAAATTTGCAATTTATTTAAATAGTAGAAGAATAAAGGTTTCATTAATTAAATAATCAATATTTAATTAATATTCTCCAGAACAATTTTGAGTGTATACATTTTTCCCCTCTTTGAAGTGATGTGTTTACGCATTACTTCAAAGAAAAATTTACCAGTGCTGCTAAAAATTTTAATGATGCCCTGGACAAGGATTTTCAGGAAATTACAATTGTATGCCCCCTCAGGAGATAAATCGAGAAATTTGTGATGAAAAGGATTTTTGATGATTTTTGAAAATTTCAATTGATTGATGATGATGATTATAAAATCCTGATTTGATGGTATTCCAACGATTTATCTCCCAATATGAAAGATTGCAAGCTACCCCAATTAATTGCCTTTAAAACAAATTAAAAGAAAGCCACCAAAATCACTCCCTTAATTACCTTTATTAAGAGGTAAAAAGTGAAAATTAATTCATTTGTGTAAATTATGATTTGAAAACTTTTTGGAGTGAGAGCATTTTGGAGCTTCTGAGCAAGATGGTGATCCCTCTGCAACATCATCAATTCGAGCGGGTATGATGGCATAATTGACCAGCGAGATACAAACCTCTAGTAAGAATTTTGAAACCTCTTTTGTGATTTTTGAATTTATTTCCCATGATTTTAAATTGGATTTTCAACTTTCAAAAATATTTTGGCACTTGCAAAGTTTCTTGTAGCGCTTAGACTAGGTATTTTGGCGCTTTTGCCAAGAGTTCTAGTGCTTTGGAGAGATTCTCTGGCGCTTCTAGGGTTTGTAATGGCGCTTTGAATTTTGGCACATCCAACAATTGTAATGGCGTTTTGAAGTTGTTCATAGGTCAATTTAGGGTTTTGGTGCTTTTTCCATATGTTCCAGTGCATCGGAGAGATTCTCTGGTGCTTCCAATGAAATGGCACCTTTGCCCATTTCTTTGATGCCTCCAATGGATTCTCTAGCGCTTCCACCTAAAATGGCGCTTTTGAGTGGTTTCATGGTGCATCTACCTAAAATGGCGCTTCCAAGACAGAATGAAGAGTTTTTGTGATTTTCTCCTTGAATTTGTGATGTTTGATCGCATTTAGCCGATGATTAGGTTTTGATGACAGGATAGGTGATTTAGTGACCTCATGATAGGCGAGGTACACTAATGTTGATTTCATTTTGATCTCATGATAGTCGAGAATGAAAACAAAATGTTGAGAAGATTTGATGAAAATCTCAATAGGATTGATAGGTTGATTGATTGATTTGATTGATATGTTGATTTGCTATGTTTGAAAATGATAGGATACAAATTTAGATAATCTTCAGTCTCAAGAGTGATTTCCACTGACATGGGAGATGATAGCACAAATATCTCATGTTGAGAGAGATGCGATTTGTCATCACTGATTGATATGCCCTAGGTTAGAATTAACTAGGGATTGTTGACAGCATTGGCAAAGAGGTGCACAGTGACCACAACACTTTCCATTTGCCTACCAGAGAGATGATAGTTATGCTAGAGGATGTTTACAAGAGTTTTTAGATTCCTGTGGTTGGTGACATTGTGACCTATGACTCAACTGATCAGGGAGGTACAGATGCACTACGCTGACTTTTTCATGATGATCAGATTGTTGGATGTTGGATGTTGTGGTTAGAGATATTTGCCAGTGATGTACCTTTTCCTTCCATTCTTGTGGGATTTTTCGGTGGCTTCTTATGTCTCGACAAGAGGGAAAATGAATTTTTCATTGGTTGGGGTCGTACCCTAGAGAAGATGATCTAGTTTGGGACTCGGTTTTCTTGGGGATCCTATTTCCTTGCGTACTTATATCATAATCTGCACCAAGTTGTATATCTGGGAGGAGCCAGCTTGTTTGTCGGGGTTACATTGCTTAAGGTTTGGGCCTAGGAGCATATTACGGTGACACGGCCAGAGACAGACAAATTTCAGCCATTTGGGAGGTCGTACATCTATGGTTATGCAAGTGCAGTTATCCAACATAAGCTAGGAAAACTGGAGTATTGGCAACGAGTGCTCGATGACTTGGATGCAGTTACTTGGCAACCATACGTGGACTGTGAGCAGTGGGAAGAGGATCACTTACATGTTCCATACTTCATGACTACCAGATACCTGATTGGATAGACTCAGTATATTATTGAGAGATTCCTGTTACTAAGAGTGTTGAGACAGTATGGCAAAGTGCAAGGGATGCCATAGGGATCAGCCCTATATGCCCGCAGATAATAGGATATGACTGAGTGGGATCCTACACTGTCTTATGACGCTACTTGTGATGAGTATCTATACATACAACCAATGATATGGGACTATCATCTAGAGATTTTTGAGGGGTACATAAGCGAGGAGTATACAGTATACTTTGGTCATCATCTATTCCTGAGACTTTCGAGTCCCGATGAGCCTATGCTAGCCTTTGATGATGATGAGGACAAACCACCCAAACGGCAACGAGGCAGAGGTGATGGAGGTGGTGAGGAGGAGGGAGAGGGTGGAGATGAGAGTGAGGATGATGTTGGAGGGGATGATGGAGGTGATGACGATGGTGGAGGAGATGGAGGAGTTGGTGGTCATCCTAGTTTTGATGCTAGAGTGCCTCGCAAGAGGTGATCCTTGGTGGCAGCCTCACAGTAGCGGGTACACATATGTTTGCCTTCCCAGTAGTAGCAATCACAAATTATTGCTTTGCACACACAGGTTCAGACTGTTCAAGGGCAGTTAACACAATTACAGGGGAAGTTATAGATGCAGACGCAACTATTGACTCAGGTGTAGGCACAACTTCTATAGGCCTAGGGACAAATTCAAATAGTGACAGCTGAGAGGGATGCTGCCCGACAATAGTTGGCACAGGTACAAGGCCAGGGATAGGTACAGGGATAGGTTGCAACATTGACCACTGAGAGAGATGCTTTGAGACAATAGGTTGAGCAAGTAGAGGCCATTACAGAGAGGTTATAGCAGGCTACTACGACCACGAGAGCTACAAATTATTTCAAGGAAATACGCCACACTTCTTAGGAGCTTCAGTTTTATAGGGATCGATATCATGAGTTGGTCCCACCTGAGCGGTGAAAAAGCTTTACCCGATCTCAGACTAGCAGATCACAGTCTCAAACAGTGAGCATGGGTGTGACACAGCCACTACCAGGGGATCGAAGGGATCTAGGTGTAGGGTCCTTCGGTTCAACAGGGGGTATAGGGTCAGTGAGGCCAACAACGTCGGGATTCAACACTACATATTTTTAGTCATTTTATGTTATGACATGATGTATACACTGACTTTTGATGATATTACCCTTTGATGTTGTATTTCTTGACATTCAGATATCCTTGTACATTTGACATTTTTGAGATATATATGTAGTGATGATGATGATCCTATGTGTTTATGCATTGATGTCTACATATTATTTTTGTAGTTTTTTTGGTGCAATGATGTATGATGTATGATATTTAAGATGATGTTAATGCAGAGATGAATGATTTCAATAATGAATGAGTTTATATGGCCCTATGGATGTACGATATGCATGGTAACTTATGTTTTGTATTTTTTTGATGCAAATATTATGATCTAATGCATGTATGAAATGAATGAATGATTATTTTACATATGTTGATGCCTAGGATGTATGACTAGATGCATATGGATGAAAATGATATGATTAATGCATTTTTTTTCTTGGATTTTTTGTAATACAAATATATTATTAATAACCTAAATGGATGCCTAGATGATATGATAATGATATGATTGTTGTCCTAATGCTTATGTCTCTAAATGATGTTTTTGGTTATGTCAAATGTATTCAATCTGTTAATGATAGAAATACCATGAGCCTTGGAAAAATCTACAAATTCCATTACAGTGACCAAATATGAATGCAACCTAAATATGCAATCCTCATAATGACATCCCAGTGATTTATTGTGGTTATTGTCATCATTGAGCCAAAAAAAAATTGAAAGTGACTACAAACATCGATGGTATAATTGAACCACAATGACCTGAGTACTACTTCCATGATGTTTGATAGTGCAAGTTAACACAAGCATCCAGGTATAATTAGACCCTAATGACCTGAGCATTCCTTGTATAAATAGATAAGAGTTAACTGTTTTCCTATATGAATATAAAATATCATCAGTGATACTTTGTAGAGCATGTCCCACGATGATTCTCATAGTAATAATGATTAACTCACAGGTAGTAGACAAAGAAAATATCATTCTCGATCATAGCTTTTCTAGTTCTTTGACATACTTGAATTACTCCTGAGAAATGATAGAATCAATCATAATGCAAACAATTTGAGCATTCAAGTGAATAGTGGTAAAACCATGATTCAGAATAGCATCATCCTTGTAACTATGATTTTCCGTTGTTTTTCGGATTTTTTTTAATTTATGATTTTTAGGTTTTTCTAAGATTTTGACCAAGGGACCAACCTAAAGACCTATCCTAGGGGTCTCAAGTGTTGATCAAATATAAACCTTGCCTACGTTATACACGCAGAGACCACGTAGTTCAACCGACTCGATCGATTTACAGACACTTAATTATAATGAACTACGATAGTGCAATTCAACAAGGTGACTTTGTTTTTGGCTTTTTTGGATTTTTGACTTTTTAGGGATTTTCTAACGTGACAAGGATGTTTGATTCATTTTCAATGGTGATTGATGTTTCATGTTTGATTTCACTATGATCAATGTTTTCATCATGTTTTTCCTCCTATTATTTTTCTATTGGTTCAAGCTCAAGATTCATTACCCCTAGCGAGGTCAGGATTTTTCCCCCAATGGAAACAAGCTAGTTTATTATGGATATGTACAATGTTCAAGAAGCCAAGGTGAGACATGACCAACATAACAAGGTATGCACATGCAGCTCGAATGAAGGATGTGGACGGTGATAGTACCAAGTCAATGATCAACACACGTTCCCATAGAGGAAGAAGCCAGCCTGTCAAATAGCACCTGTTACTAGGTTTTCACCACTTGTTTTTATTGAACTTTTTCAGATTTTATGATTTTTTTATCTTTTCTCATTTTTATTTTTTTTGTATTTTTCATTTTTTTATTGCTACCAAGATGCCTATTTGCTAGGTTTTCACTAGGGTAACCATTTTTTAGGACATTTTCTTATTTTTGAATTTTTTCAAGACTTTTTCATATGTTTTTGGATTTTTTTCAGGACTTTTTTAGATGTTTTTGGATTTTTTAGGAATTTTTCAAATGTTTATGGATTATTTTTTTTAGGACTTTTTCAAATGTTTTTGGATTTTTTCAAGACTTTTTCAAATGTTTTTAGATTTTTTTAGGACTTTTTCAGATGCAGCAACCGAATTATGCATAGAATTTCTTGAGATGAAGACTGTTCATGGGTTCCTCAAACTAATCTCTTTCTGGCATGGACAGTTGATATGCTCTTGAACCATAAACTAATACAATGAAAAAAGGTCCCAACCAATTTGGTTCAAATTTTCCTTTCTTCTCTCTATCTTGTTGGTTGTGTGGGTTTTCCTTCAACACTAAGTCACCAACTTGGAAAGTTCTAGGTTTGACCTTGTGGTTATAACTTATGGACATCCATTGTTGGTAGGATTTCAGGTGATTCACTGCATGTTAGTGCAGCTCATCTAATAGTTCTAGTTCCATGTAATCTAGAGACCCAATAGTATTCATCAAGGATGATACTTTTTAAGGAAACTCGCAGTGATGGTATTTCAACTTCAATAGGTACAATGGCCTTAGATCCATATACCAAAGCATACAGTGTAGCTCCTGTCAGTGTGCGAATACTGGTGCGGTACGCCCACAAGGCAAGGTTTAATTGGATGTGTCAATCACATCCTATGTCATTGACATTTTTCTTCAAAGTATTCAAAATAGTCTTGTTGGAAGCCTCTTCTTGACCATTCGCCTAGGGATAATATGGTGTAGAGAAGTGATGTTGGATATTGAACTTCTCACACAATTCTTGCATGTCTTGATTTTTGAACGGTCTTCCATTGTCAATGACTATGGATTGAGGAATGTCATACCTACAGATAATGTAGTTGAGGATGAATGATGAAATCTTCTTTCTTGTGATGTTGGTTAAAGGAATAGCCTCAATCCACTTTGTGAAGTATTTTGTAGCTGTGTTGATAAACTTGTGTCTGTTTGATGAAGATGGATGAATTTTACCAACAAGATCTAGTCCCCAATGAAAAAATGGCCATGTGGATGCAAAATGTTGAAGTTCATGTGTTGGTGTATGGATAAGGTTGTCGTGAATCTGACATTTTTGAAATTTCTTCACAAACTGGAAAGACTCTTTTTCCATAGTTGGCCAATAATATCCTAAACAAAGAAGTTTCTTAGCTAAGGTTAGGCCACTTGAATGTGTTCTGTAGACGCCCTCATGGACTTCTCATAAAGTTATTTTAGACTCATCATGTTCCATACATCATAAGAGAGTTTCGTCAAGACCTTGTCGGTATAGTACATCCGCTATAAGTGTATTCTGAGCGGCTCAGTGAATGAAATTGTGCTTTTGGTTTGGTGACAAGTCAAGTGGAAGAGTGTTACCTTTCAGGTAGGTATAAATCTTACTGCAGATTGAGGTGTTGGTATCGGATAGGTGATAGATGACATGGGATTCAGTGTTATCATAGGCAGGGGAAAACAGTTGTTCCACTAAGAACTCATAACGACTTATTTTCTCTAAATTTTGTAACAAGGAAGCAATAGTAGCCATGGCATCAGTGGCTTTATTGTCCTCCACTCTTGAAATTTGTTCAAATTTGATATCTAGAAAATATTTCTTGAAATCATCCAACATTATCTTGTAAGGCATCAGTTTGTCATCCCTTGTTTGATAATCATTGTTGACTTGATTAATGACTAATTGAGAATCCCATACACTTGCAATTCTAGGACCTCTGACTCTACTGTTGTTTTGATTCCAATCATTAGTGCTTCATACTTCTCCATGTTGTTGGTACCATTAGTCTATATGATTTTGGTATGGTATGTACTTGTGGAGTGACAAATAGAATTTCTTGAAATTTGTTCAAATTTGATATCTAGAAAATATTTCTTGAAATCATCCAACATTATCTTGTAAGGCATCAGTTTGTCATCCCTTGTTTGATAATCATTGTTGACTTGATTAATGACTAATTGAGAATCCCATACACTTGCAATTCTAGGACCTCTGACTCTACTGTTGTTTTGATTCCAATCATTAGTGCTTCATACTTCTCCATGTTGTTGGTACAATGGAACATTAGTCTATATGATTTTGGTATGGTATGTACTTGTGGAGTGACAAATAGAATTTCAGCTCCTGATCCATGGTGGGTATGTGATCCATCAAAGTATAGTGCCCATTGTCTTGTAGCCAAGGTAAGAACATCAGCATCTAGAAATTCAATGTGTAAAGGATGATTATCTAGTAATGGTGCCTCTGCTAACTATTCAACAATTGCTTATCCTTTTATTGCTTTCCTATCTACATATTGGATATCAAATTCACTAAGTATCATAACCCATTTAGCTAATCTCCCTATTAGGTTTGCTTTGCTAAGGAGACATTTGAGAGGATCAATTTTATCTATCAACTTGATGGTGTGAGTTAACATATAGTGTCATAGCTGTAGAGTAGCAAATACTACTGCTAGACAGGCCTTTTCAATGGAGGTATAGTTGATCTCATAGCCATTTACCATCCTGCTGATGTAATAGATTGCTCATTCTTTTCCTATTGAATCTTCTTGTGCTAATAGGGCTCCTAATGATGTCTCTGTTGTGGCAATATACAACAATAGCGGCTTCCCTTTTGTTGGTGGTACAAGGACAAGCGGATTCATTAAATATTGTTTCAAATGGTTGAAGCTCCTTCGCATTTCTCATCCCATCAAAAGGAAACATTTTTTATGTAGCAAATGAGTGAAGGGATGGGTCTTGTCTGCCAGTTGTGAAATGAATCTGCAGATTGATTGAAACCTCCCTTGTAGAGAGCGGAGTTGACTAATGTTCTTTTGTGGTGGCATTTCCATAATAGCTTTGACTTTGGGTGGATCTACCTCAATTGCTTTTTCTGATACTATGTAACCCAAGAGTTTTGCTGATGTCACCCCAAACACACATTTCTTGGGATTTAGCCTGACATTGAATTTCTCTAGTCTAATGAAAATTTTATTTGGGATCTTGACATGTCCTTCCCTGGTATATGATTTGGCTAATAAATCATCCACATAGTCCTCCATAAAAGTATGCATCATATCATAAAAAATTATTGTCATGGCACATTGGTAAGTAGCTCCTACATTCTTCATGCCGAACGACATAACATTCTAGTAGAAGGTTCCCCATGGACAAGTAAAGGTCGTGTTACCTTGATATTTTGGGGCTATTTTGATTTGGTTATACCTAGAAAATCCATCCATCAGTGATAGCATGCCATGTCCTGCCATCAATTCTACTATGATATCTATATTGGGTAGAGGAAAATCATCCTTAGGACAAGCTTTGTTAAGATCTCAGAAATTTTTACAGATGTGAATGTTGTTGTCAGGCTTTGAAACTGGTACTATATTGGATATCCACTCGGCATAGTCAATGCGTCTGATGAATCCTACATCTAACAATTTCTTCAACTCTGCTTTTACCAATAGGGCGATATGGGGGTGCATTTTTCTCAACTTCTGTTTGACTGGTTTCACTTGTAGAGGTAATGATAGATGATGCATGATGAGTTTTAGATCAATTCCTGGCATATCAACATATGACCAAGCAAATTTGTTTTGTTTTTCTATGAAAAATATGAGAAAGCTTGGCTTTTCCTGTTCTATCAAAGATGTTGCTAGATGGATATTCTTCACTATCTCTTCATTGCCAATGTTGACAGACTGTGTGGGTTCAATCAAGACTTTTGATCTTTCCTGAAAATGTTCTGGGAGAGTATCAAATCTTCCATCCTTTAACACCTCAGGGAGGTTTTTTCCATTGGATGTGCTCTTTGTTTTTACTTTTTCCAGATCTAGTACTTCCATTGAATGGTTTTCAATATCAAATCTACTTCTTGTATTATTCATTTTGCAGCTGGAAGATTTGATACTCCCCTATGTGGAAGCCTTGTTATGATGTTCATTGGTGGAGTCTATTTCAGGATCATTGGCATAGAGGAAATTGATGATGGAATCATCGTTTGATAATGTAGGGATGTCAAATGGTTCAGTTAGGTCCCAATCTATGAGCTCAAGATGTACCAAGGGTAAGCAGTCACCCGATGGGTTAAGGTCAAAAATGGTAAGGGTTCAGATAGCGGTGTCTTCTATTAGTCCAATAGCAAAATTGAGGTGTAGAAGGTAACTCTCTTTTGAATTATTTGTTTCACTCTAAGTTGAATCATCTTCACTAAAATCATCAAGGTGTTGTGATCCAAATTCAAATGGTCTTGAACCTGATCCTTGTCCTTCTTCAAATAGGGATGCATATTTGTGTACCAAATCAATATCCTTTTCATGATAGGACTCTTCTAATAGTGAATCCCACTCTTATTCATTGGAATCATTTTCATGCTCTTCACTGGCTTGTAATTGTAGGATTCTTTCAACTACCTTTTCTTTTGTGTCCTCTTTATAGCCCAATCTAGTCTTATCTTTTGGATTGATTAAAATTGGTTGAATTGGTTCTACAATTCCCTCTTTTCTTTTACCCAAGAGGCCTTTCCCTTCATATCCCATCTTTTCCAAGATAGTATTTAGTTGTCTATACAGTGGCAGTTGTTGCTTGAGATTCTTCCTCATCTTTATAAAGTCGGTTTAGAACATCATTGTCTTTTGCCTCATCAAACCTGATGTTTTCTTTTATGAACCATCCATCAAATTTGGTGACTGGTTGTAGGGTCTGTTGTGTTGATGTAGAGGGTTGTTCATAGACCTTTGAAGAAGAAAAGTGTGAAAGACACAAGGACCATTCAAAGAAGTATTCACCAACACCTTTGTCTTTGACTTGGACTTTTTCATCAAATTGTTTTGACAAGGAATTCAATTGGGCTTCAGGATTTGAGGATATGGATGGAGCAGCTTCTTCTTTCTTCTCAGACTATTTATATGTGGAACTGGATTGGCTTTCATGATTTGTGGAAATGACTAACGGTTTGGATGAGGAACTTGACTGGCTCTGCTCATTAGAAGTAGTGGAAATGGAAGCTTCTCTATTATGAGGTACAAAAAAATCTTGGATAGATTTCAATGTATTGCAATACTGAGGACTATTTGAATAAGCCGAAGTGGTGATTTCCTAGCCACCACAAGGAAATTTTAGACATTGGTGGTATGTTGAAGGGACTGCCTACATTTCATGGATCCATGGTCGACCCAATAGTATGTTATAGGTCAAATCCTTGTCTAAGACTCAAAAAATTACATCTTTCTAGATTGGTCCCACTTGTATGGGTAGGATGATCAACCCTTATGAAGCTCTTTCCTCATCATCATATGCTTTCATTGTAATCTTTTTCTTTGAATCAATTGCATTCTCAGAAAATCCCAAGGCACGAACAAGTTTTAAAGTACATATATTTAGGCCAGCTCCTCCGTCTATTAGGATGTGTTTGACACAATTTTTATGGATTAGTACTTCGATATGGAGAGCAACATTGTGGGGATGAGAGATGGATGTGCCATCATTTTCGAAAAAGGATAGGTAATGTGGCACGATTAAATGTCCCACCATGGCTTTGAATTTACAAACTTCTAGATTCGTTGGTATTGTTGTGTCCACTAGGGCTTTTCCAAGATCTCTTTGTGGGCAGGTGAAATCTTGAGCAATTGCAATATTGATATTTGTACAGGGATCTTTTGTAATTGGTCCACTATGTTGTATTGATTGGATGATGTTATGGATATTTTAGATGAACCTCCTTTTAAGACATATTTGGCCTATGCTCTGGTGGTCGCATTCACTAGTACACTATCTTGTTTCCCATTGATTTTGATGACATTGATTTGAGTATCATTCATATTCATGTCAGGTTTGGTGTCATTGATTTTATTTTCAAGGATAGCAATGTCTTGTTCTTGTTCGATTGGAACGTCATAAATCAAATTATCATTTGCAGTAATGCTTTGGCGGTCATTGGTTTCAATGGTATTCATTTGATTTTCTATTGCTGAAATATAATTTATGATAGTATCATGGACATAGTTTACATTCTTTTCCTTGTTATTCGTCGTAGAGGATTCCCCTTTTTCATAGTTTGGTAAGGGATTTTTGAATGCTCTATGATCTGCATTTGTTTGGAGTCCCTCTATTCATATGATTTTGGCATCTATCAAGTCTTGTATTTTATGTTTCAATTGCATGCAGCTATTCGTTAGGTGACCTTTGCATCGATGAAATTCACAGTAATGGGCATCATTCCACCATAATTATTTTACTTTAGGTTCAAAGCCTCGAGTGTCAGGTAGTGTTATGAGGTTATTTTCAAGAAGTACCCTCAATGTAGATTTGTGTGATTGACCCAAAGGGGTGAATTTTTGGTGGTTTGATTGTGTTTGATATGGTGGAAATTTCGATGGGGTGTTACTTTGATTGTTGGATGAGGAGACATTTTGATTAGTTCCTTGACTGATGTTTTGATCTACCTTGGTTGTGGTTCCTGACAAGTTAAAGATGGGTTTGGCATTATGTGTTTTGGCATTACCATCATTGGCATTCTTGTTCCTTGTCCAAAATTTGGGTTTTTCATTGTTACGATGGTTAGATGAACTAGCATTGTTTGATCCTTCATTGTGAATTTTCAACACCCCTCTTTCAACCAAGGCTTCTTCAATTTTAACACCATTTTCTACCATCTTCTCAAAGATAGGAGGACATTGTAATTGCAATCTATAGCTCATCTCATTGTTAAGGTTATCGATAAAAATTTCCATCTTTTCTTGTTTGGGTATGGGACGAGTGTAACGAGCAAATAACCTTCTCCACCTTTGAAGGAATACGAGAAAATATTCTCCTTGTTTATGTTTGGTATTACAAAGATCCTTCATGGTTATCTCATGTGCAATGTTAAAGGAATATTGTGTGATGAATCTATTGACAAGTTCTTGGAAGGATTTTATGCATGGTTGTAACTTCGAGAACCATTCCATGCAATGACCCCCTAGACTAAGAGGAAAGAGTCTCATTAAGTATGTGTCCTCATGGGTGAATTGAAGACTCATTGTTTGAAATTCTCGCACTTGGTCTATAGGCTCCGATTTCCCGTTATATTTGTCGTATTTTGGCAATTCACAATTTTGAGGAAATGGTATCATGTTTAACCTTCTATCAAACATATAGGGACAAATATCTTGTAACAAGTATCTTTTTGGAGTCCCACCTTGCATATCTTGGAGTTGTTGTTGAAGGTTTTGCATCTGATTCATCAAGGTAATAATTTGATCAACAATGGGCGTTTCAGTTTTAGTTTTCTTTGGGATACTCTTCAAATTGTTAACATCAAAGTCATTAGGTAACTTAGCCCCTTGGTTGGCTAACATCAAAAGGTATTTCTCCCCATCCTTTCCAAAGAATTTTTCTAGGAATTTATGGAAATTGGGGTCTTGATTTTCTTGTTCGACATCTTCTTTTGTTATCTCATATGTTTCTTTTTTGGAGATCTTATGAAAAGGATTTTCCTCTGGTTCAGCCATGGTATGTCGACATTCGGTTTCTTTGCCCCTATGTTTCTATTTTTAGGATTTTGTTAAAATGGGCATACAAGTGACTAAGGTTTTGCTAAATTTTGATCGTTATTTGAGAGTGTCAATGAAATACCTAGGTTGAATAGAATGATGAATTCTATTGATGTAATCAAGGTGACAAAATTTGATACAAAGTGTATTGTTTCAATGATGAAGGATAAAGACCTTGATAGGGAAACTCAACTTCAATGATCAAATTTGGGTGTTGATGATGATGGGCACTTTTAGGTGTTTGATCAAAGTTTAGGTAAAGTTATTTCACTTGGATAAGACAATTTTAACAAAGTTTTGGACTCTAAAGGATAATTCCAAACTTGAGGAGATTTTGAAATTTTGGTTTCAATTTCGAAATGGTGAAAATTTTCCTTTCTAGACAAGATGTTCGAATCTTTGGAAGAGTCTTGGGTTTTGGAAATAATAAAACAAATATAAGTCAGGGTTGTTGGAATTTTTTCTGTAAAAATTGAAGAGCAATTAGTCTCTAAAGTCATAAAGCATGGAAAGACGTTTTTGACGATCCTTTGCACTAAGAGGTATGGGTTTTGGTTTTTGAATTTTAATATTTCATGAAGTCATTGGATGAAAACCATGTTTAGACTCTTGTCAAGGTTGCAAATGACTCTGGATTGGAAAAATGCTTGAATTCTGGTTTCAAGATGGCAGATGGGAATTGCATTTAGCTCTCTATTTTCAAGTTTTTGGTGGAAGCGTTGTTATAGTGGGCGGAAGCATCAAAAAGGTAGAAGCATTACAAAAAAGCTTATAGGCACCACAGAATGGCTTGGAAGCACCAAAAAAGCAAGTGGATGCGCCATAGAAAAAGGGTCAAAGAGCCACAGAATGGCTTAGAGGTGCCAAAATTTTGGGTAAATGCGCTAGTAAATACGGTGGAAGCGCTGAAACAAAGGGTGAATGCACTGGAAAAGTTGGTGAAAGTGCTACAGAAAGTAGCAGAAGTGTTGAACAGAGTATGCAATAGTTTGTTTCCAGTTTGTTTGATTTTTTTGGTTTTTGGTCAAAAGATGTTTTGTTCTAGATGATGTATTTTGAATCACAATTTTTGTAGTTTTTTCTAGTGTGTAAAGTTTTGTTTGAGGTTTGCTTTGAGAACAATTTGACAAGCACAATCAAGCACAATGTACATTCCCTAGGGCTGTGATGGACTATATTCTCTTGGATTCCACGCGAGCTTTACCCCAACTGCACTTATCTTTAGTGGATGAATTCAGAAGCTTGGCCACATGGGCTCCCCCTTACATTGCACTCTCTTCTCAGGTCAACCAATCTTCCAGCCTCCATGAAACTCCTATGATAGACTGATCATCTCTATTAAAGATTGCGAGAATGTGGATGCCTTCACATCGATTGGTGTTGTACCAAGAGAATAGATAAAAGATTTGGCCAATTCTAAAACAAGGGTTCTAGTAAGGACTTTCCGTTCATAGGAGTTGACCCATCGAGGCAAGAGACCATTTCTACCCTTCTCGTTGGAGCCAACCGCGTGATATTGGCATTTACTCCAATATCCACATTTATATCCTGGCTAGAAATACTCTTGGCTTTAGAGTGTTACTGGTTGAGTCGTTCCCTTGGGTGAGTACTTTTTCCCCAAGGCATGCCCTCTAAGATAAACAAAAGTGAGAGAGTATACCCACAATTTGATCCCCTTTATTCTGTAAGGCCACCAATCTAATCTCTATAGTACATCTAGTGTTCACTTCATAATTTTTGACAAACTAATCTTGTCAAAATAAAATTTTAAATGAATGAAAGTTGAAAAAGTTATGACTGGCCTTAATGCTTAAGGTAATTTAGAAATATTTTATGATATGTTAAGTATGATAAGATTTAAGTTTTACTAATTATAGTGGTTGAGTGTATAGTTTTGAAGAAATCAAACAGGTGGAAACTTGAGCTTCATATGAAACAAGATATATTTATGTAAGGTTTTTGACCAAGGGATGTATGCAAAATAAGAGGTATGGATTCAGTTGACTTTGCCTCACCCAATTTATATGTTTATGATAATGAACTTTGTGCAACTGATTTATGTGTATATGATAAACATTAGAAACTCGCCTTCTTATGTATTCATGTAAATTAAATCTTTTCGATAGATTCTTGCATGCATAATTTGTCTCATTGATTCAAGATTTTTGTGAGATTCAAACATGTAATAACAAACTTTTTTTTTTTGTATCTTTAATGCTTTATTAATTACTAATATTTATGACTTAGTATTTAATTGTTTATTATTATTATTGTTATCACTAATACTCAATTATTATTATAGTTTTGATGAGTTAATTAATGATTATTGTTTCTAAATGTATTGTTAATAGTTTTAGAATAAATGGATATTATTATTGGTAACTCTAATTTATGAATTATTTTTCAAATTAAATCTCATATGCTTGATAATTAACTTAATTAAATTTAGGGCGATTACCAAGTGTAAATTCTATCATATTTTCCCTTAATTTGAATGACTAAAATTAGAGTATTTATCAAAGAGTATTTGTTATTATCGATAAGACTTAAATGAAAAAGAAAAAAATAAAAAAATAAAAAGAAGAAAGAAGAAGCAATTTCATATGCTTAAACTCTAATGGACTTCCTTATCATACTCCATGTCCTGGATTTTGGGGAGTGAAAGTAGGAAAAAGTTTACATGCAAATTTTATGCTTTATAACTCAAAAAGAGTTGCAGATTTGAAATAAAACATATTGTTGTGATTAAAATTAACCAGTTGCTTCAAAACAACGTCCAAATACAATGTTTTTATAGGAAAATAAAACCTTAAGTAAGAAATAGAAACAATCCTATAATTGAAACTAAAACTGATTTAAAGCTTAAAAAGATAAAAACTTCTAATAGCGACTGCCAACTAGAAAAAATAAATAAAAAAATAAAACAAAACGAAAAAAAAATACAAAAGAAAAACAACAGCATCATTCACCTAACGGTGATTGAGATGTTTGAAGGACGGATCATAAGAAAGTATATATCTTAACTGTGATACTAGTATTCGTGCATTGCAAGTTTATTAGTTCTAAATAAGCAGTTTTAAATAAAATAAAAACAAAATGATATATAGTAAGGAGCTTCATTTGAGAAACAAATCTTGGAAGATATTCATATAAATATTCTAAGTTTTTCAATAGAACCTTTTTATAATCAAGAAGGATTATGAATGTTTTAGAATAATTGTAGATACGTGGACTTGCTGACTCTTAATTCTATAGAAGATAATGATTGAATTGAACTCATAGTGATCACTTTATTTTCTCTGAGAAATGAAGTTTTAAAACTTGTTTTGTCCCAATGCTTCAATATATGATTTCATGTTGATTTGTTGATTGTCACCAACTGTACTGATAGGTTTATACTGGGTTGACTTGCAGTAAAAACTGCTCACACATGCTTTAGAATTGTATCAAATGCTTAATGGGTTTTATTCCCTATCCTTTCACCTTTCCAACCCATATTTAACTTTAAAATTTGGGTAAGAGACATAAAAGATATGACTATTCTAAAACTATCATTTTCTGCTAAAATCAGCATACTAAAAAAATTGTTAATTTGAGTATTATGGTTTGTTTATTTTCTTGATACACATAAACATAAATCTAGGATTTGAGTTGATTAAAAATGATACTTGTTGATAGTGACTACTTTTACGGGTATGGTTCATGGTACATTTACTTCAACTACAATAGTTTTATGTTTAAGTGAGGAGATCTTTTATAATAGACCTTTACATGTATTAGCCAAAAGTGTTGGTAGAATAGTTGTGAATTGTTTTAATTTGTATTTTATGCAGTTGGTATGTACTTTAAGCTTCCCTTGAGGTTTTCTATTATAAAATATCACTTAAGGTATGGATAAGAAACAATTTGTTATAGTGAGATAGTTTAAAAATCTTTCATTGATGATTTATCCTTCTATTAGGGTCCCATTGATAAAGAGTCCTTTGATGAAAATGCTATCAGTGTCATGTCATGCTATAACCATATTATTGGCTATTATTAGAAGATTATGTTTTAAATTAATGGCATGTCATCTTTTGAACTTTGGTATTTTACCCTTTTGTCAGCCTACCAAGTGTGTGATGGTTGAAGAAAAGTTGTTGAACTACGATTCCTCTGCATTGTGCGTACATAGGCAAGGCCATCATAGATGAGCCCTGGAAGAATTAGGTCTGGCCCCTTGGGTTCCCTTGTACTTTCTTGAAAGCTTACTTTGGAAGTTGGCCTTGTGTTGAGAATTGGTCAAATTATTTTTGGTATTTGTGTTGTGTCCTTAGTCATATTTGGGGGGGTTAAGTATGTGGGCATTACATATTCCACATGAATAAAGAGAGAACCCTCGCTGTATACCCTACTCACACTCACAGATTAACAAAGAATGGGTCTGGCTTTTTGGTCACCTAGCAAAGGGGAGAGCATATGCCTACCATTCAAAAAATACAACAAAATAAATGAAAAGGAAGGGGTCTGGATTTTTGGTCACCCAGTTAAGGGGAGAGTATATGCCTACCCTTCCAAACAGGTAGTAAACATGGTATTCATTCCTTGCTAATTAATCTATGTTCCTAATTTAAGCAAGAAGGAAAGATGTAAAATCTGGCCCCTGCATCAAATTCATTAGTAGTTTCTCATAGATTATCTTTGGCAAGCATTCTATAGTTTCAGCATGGTCTTTGACAGCATTTTATGTAATCTACAAAATAGAAAGACCAACATTAGTTTTCATTCTCTAGAAAAATTACAAAAATAAATGAAAGTGCCAAAGCAGTAAGCAAAAGTGCCAAAACAATAGAGGCGCAACAAAATTAAGTAAAAGTGCCATAGAATTTGGCCAAAGCACCATAGAAAAGGGTCAAAACGCCACAGAAACCCCCTAAAGTGCCATAGGATGGCTTGGAAGCACCAAATAAATGCTTTGAAGCATTGAAACAGTTGGTGTAAGTGCCAGAGAATCTTTCAGAAGCACCAAAAAATTACACGGTTGTGCCAAAAAACTACTTGTTCGAGCCTATAAAATAAATCTTCCAAAAAATATTAAAATAATAGGGGCTTGGCCCCACGGTGGGCACCAATTTACGTGTGTATTAAAATATTCATGAATTATATTAAAACAAACACACTTAGATGGGAAGTATTATAGTAAAGAATCTATCTAAATCAAACATAGTTTGACAACATAATTCTTTAAAAACTTCGCATCCTCCTCTAATCTTAAATGTCTTGGCAACTTGTGCTCTTAGATTTCATTCCTACACAAATCCCTAAGATTTCATCTAAGAAACGAGTAGCCTATCCATTTACAATGCAGATTATAAACCTACATCTATATGATTAAAAGATCCAACTGTATGAAATGATAAATTGACATGGTGATATGAGCCAATATGCACAAAATGATATGAAATGGGAGATAATGCAAAACTATACTAATGCTAATGAGATTAGAATTGATTCTACATGTTGAATTAAACTATGAAATGCCTAAAGGAGCCATGATCCAAACAAAATTGATAACTAATCCTAAATGCTAAGCTAAAAATGCAAATGAAGCTCTAAAAACCCAAGTGAAATTCTACAGAGTAAGATTATGCAATTTCTCCTTGTTGAAAAGCTATAAATGGGCCTCAATTTATATATTTTTCTAAGGCATTGGGTGAGTTGGCAGCCATGAACAATTGAGATTCGGTCTGGAGAAATCGACGGTGAAGAATGAAAAGGATGGAGAAAACAAGGCAATGGTTCCCTTTAGTAAAACCATCCTGCCAAGTGTAAGAAGGAATCAATTGGAGGATGAAGCCATGTGTCTTGAAGGTTGTTAAATTGTTGAGAGTAAATATCCAATTTATGAAAATAAGAATAATTATTTTCATGTGACACATGTTGAGTTGGAGGGTGAGGTGGAAGGTAGTTAGAGAGATATGTAGAAATGTGACAAATTAGAATTTAAAAATTTCAATTTAATGAGAGGGAATTAATTAGAATAAAAAAAAATATTTAGATTTGTTTATTTTAATTAAATCATGAAGAGGGTGAGTTAGAATAGAGGAATTAAGAAAATAGGAACTACGTAAATAAATTTGCAATTTATTTAAATAGTAGAAGAATAAAGGTTTCATTAATTAAATAATCAATATTTAATTAATATTTTTTAGACCAATTTTGAGTGTATACAGTGTGGTACGGGCTGAGGGAAGACTTAGGTCATCGTTAAGTTCCTCATGTTGGTTATCCACCGTGTCATTTGTTTGTTGATTAACTATTTGATTCATTGCCAATTCACAATGTCATAATGTTGTTGTCCACCTACCTGATGGAGGACTAAATACCACAACTGTCTTCGCTTCTACGTTTAGTTCTTCTTCAGAGGGAATGTAACCCCTCTTTTACATGCAGGCCACCTTATCATAGCTCTCTTCTTCATTGGCATGGACCTCATATCGACTTTATATTGCACCTACACACATTATTTAGACATGTTTCAAACAATGATAAGAACCACCATTGAACACCCTTAAAGATAGAGTGATGCATGAGCTATTTTTTTCTTTATTGTGTTAGTTGATAGTTTATAATGGTAAATTTGGTAATTGTTGAATTTTTACGCGATTATAATACTTTGTTTGAATTGCACAAGTTTATAACCTTTTTGATTGAGATGAAAAGAGTCGGTCTTATGACATACAGCGGATTGGAATTAACAATGTAGATAACTAAAATTCATTATCATTCATCAATAGTTACTAAGTATGAAACCCCATGATATTGAGTTACAAGTTTGTGTGAGAAACATTTAGACAACATAGAACATATTGGAATTCCAAGGCATATAGATGATATATGAAAATGTTGAAATTGAACTAAAAGCAATTGATGATATGTGCTTAGAGCATATTGGGTGAAACAATGACATTGAATTTAAGTGGATATGCATTGACATTCATAAACAAAATATGAGTCGAAACCCTAGATAATGAGTTAGAAAGGATAGGTTGCAACAATCACATTGTCATTCAAAAAAATGACCTGGTCTTGTGCAACAATCACATTGTAAGGAACTGAAATGCATTGACATCCATAAATAGGGTAAGTTGAAACCCCAGATATTGAGTTAGAGGATAGTGGGTGAGAAACATTTACACTGCATATAACTGATTTATATACCCAGGCATATAGAACATAACAAATACCCAAGAATTAAACTAAAATGACTTGACATTCATAAATAGAGAAAGTTGAAACCCCAAATATAATTGTTACAAATTGGTGGTTGATAAATAATTACGGTGCATAGAACTAATCTATACTATATTGGCAGGCATATAGAGCATAAGAAAAATCTAGAAAACGAACTCAAATGACTTGACATACATAAACAGTGTAAGTTGAAACCCCATATATTGAGTTACAGGTTTGTGGATCACAAAAAAATTATAGTGCATAGAACAGATGTATATTGGTAGGCATAGAGAATGTAAAAAAAACCCAAAAACTAAACAAAATTGACTTGACATTCACAAATAGTGTAAGTTGAAACCCCAGATGTTGAGTTACAGGTTTTTGTGAGAAACATTAACATCACATACAACATATTTTTGTTGGGACATAAAGAATTTAAATGAAAAACCAAAGGTATCTACAATATTGTGAAAAACATTTGCATAGCATTGAACAGATTGGCATTCATAGGCATAAGCAATAAGTTTGTGTAGAGTACCTATATCTTGATAGCATGTTGTTTCTGCTTCTTCTTCTCCTCTTTGTTTGTTTGCCTTCAGGAAAATGTAGCACTGAATATGGAAGTGAGACGTGGTAAATGTAAATGCATTTTTTAATTTGAAAATCTCTTTATATGTTCAATTTTGTTTGGTATGGAGTATTTAATTTTGCTCCTTCTTTTTCAAATTTGAAAATATATTTGGATGGCTTCAATTGCATAGTTTGTATGTATTTATGGCGTGTAGTGTTTTTTTGTTGCTCAGGCGATTTTGGTGGCCGTAACACCATTGTTTTGGTGGTTGTAGGTGGCAAAAGAGGAGAATGCACCAGTTGTCATGTGCAGGGATTTGACTGATGGGATAGTTATGAATGATTGATTTTCCTTTCAATGTTGTATTGTTGGCACAGTGAGATAGGGTGTGGGTTCGATTGGATTTGGTAATGGGACAGTCTTGGCTCCTAGGTGTTCTCCTCAGCATACATGTATTAAAATATTGGCGGTGATGTAATGCAAGTGGTGATATTATAGGGGAGCATGGGTTATACTAATTTTATATTTTGGGTGCATGTTTTAAAACTATGGGTCAGTAACAATCAATATGGCTTGTATGTTTGTAGTGTTAGATGTTCTTTCAATATTCATTGACATGTAAGACTGAATAATTATTTGTGTTGGAGACAAATATAAACCGATTATAATACAATTTTGGTGGTACAATGATTCGAGTACCCTTGTTGACTTTGTGGGTAAAAACTGTTTGACAATTGCATATTAAGGCAGTCTAGTGTGGGGCCCATGTGGGACTACTTTCATCCCCAGTATAGGCTCTCGCCCTACTTTGGGCCTCTCTCCCATATATCTTAGCTTTTTTTTCATAGCCTTGAAACTTAAATAGTTCATATAGATACAAAATGACAAAAATATTGGATGATTGAAATAGAAAATTACCATAGGTAGGGGCTCTAGAACATTGATTTAATATTATAAAATGTTGCCTTAATATGGGTACCTAGGAAGGGAGGCCATCACTTGGGAGCTAGGCAGTGGCTAGAACCTAGGTCAAGGTTCCGAAGCTTTAACATTGAGCCCAGTCCACAAGCCACATTGAACTCATAGATTTACTCGAATAACTATTTGCCATTATGGAATTGACGTAAAAAAATTAATTGATAAGTTCTAGCAAGATCTAGGTGAGAAAACAAGATTCAATTAAATGAGATGAACTCATAAGGAAATGAAGAATGTGTACTTTAAAGAGTAAGTAGCTTGCAGTACCTACTAAGGATGGAAAGCAAACAAATATACAAATAAAGTACCTCAGAAAAGTGGGAAATTTTGAATAAACCCCATAGCTTATCAAATATTTCTTTATTTGTAAATTGTTTGCCCCTTTTTTAAATTAATGATTGGTAGGGGCAAACCTACTTACTATGAAAAACAAACCCCAATATACTAATTGGGAAAATTCTAGACTTGTTAATCTTGTGAGAGGAGCTCGTTAATAACAACCAGTCAAAGTTAAAAATGAATCATGCAAACCTTAGAATAGTCAATGAAAAATATGCAAAATGAGATTTGAGTGAAATTTACAAGAAATACAAAAAAAATCTTTTATTTTTCTCTTCATCTATAAAACCCCAAAATAGGAGCAGAGTTTACAAATTTCCATTGCATTGCACAACTTAGTTATTTTAGTAATTGAAGATATGTTAAATTGTTCTTTTGGACAGTTGGATTAAAAATGAAGTTACTTGTCCTTGTCCATAGTAATTTTGGGGAAGTAATTCATTATCATCAAGCTACTCCTACACAAAAAATGAGGAGGAAGTAGCCAAAGGATTGACCTGATGTAAGTAATCTCCAGATGATAAGCGAAATTCAAATAAAAAAAGCATAAGATCTATGGGGAATTCACACTTTGAAGCTGAAAATGATATGTGCACACTTCAAAATAGTTGAAGAAAAATATGCAGGTTCTATAACACCTAGTGTTTTCCAAACAAAAATTTTAGAAAATAATAAGAATGTAATCAAAACCTTTTTCTGATTAATGTAGTAATAACCCAATTGGTTTGTGATCTCTCACCTCAATTTGATTACACATCTAATTTTTTCCAACATGAAGTTATATATAGACCGTATGAACGTAATGAAAAAGATTTGTTTAGTACAAAATAAGAATGTAATGAAGATCACCTTAGAAATTTATGCAAACCACATTGAATGAGATAGATAAAAGATAATGTATTGAGTGAAGAGATTCTCCCTATTATTCAAAACTTGAGGAAGGTGCATGTGCAATATGCACAATTGGAAAATGGCAATGCAGAACTCGACCAATAGGTAGTAGATAGTATGTAATAAAAAAGGAATCTTCTCTAAAAACACTTGAAAAGAAGCAAACCAAAGTGAATGAGATAGATAATGTATTGACTAAAGAGATTGTTCCTCTTCAAAAATTGATGAACAAGCATGTGCACTATGTGAAATGGGAAAATGGCAACACAAAACTGGAGGTAACAAGTACTAGAGTGCATGGAATGAAAAATGAATCTTCTCTAAAAACACTTGGTATGAGTGAGATACATAATGTACTAACTAAAAAGATCCTCCATGCTCTTGACAAGATGAGGAAGGTGCATGCACAATATAAGAAAAGGGAAAATGGCAATGCACAAGTGGACAAACTGAAGAGGTTTTGTAGTGCACAACAATTTGTGCACATAAAGAAATTCAGAGATACTGCTATGGGTGGAGTTGAACAAGTAAATTCTATCATGAATAACTTCTACAACACAGTATATTTTCCACTATGAATTGTAATAACTATTTTATTTATTAGCTTTGAAGCTTCATAAGTGTCACTTGCCAAACTAATAACTTGTAATTTTCCTACGACACATTGCACAAAATTGTCTTGTCCATCAAAACTTTTTCTTGAACTTCCCTAACTTATTATCCTTTTCAAAAATAGTACATAGGAATTCGAATATTCTTTCTCTTCAAGCGACTTTTAATGCATTCCACTCAATTATGAACACACATTGGATAACTCCGCTTTCCTAATTTCAATTCAATGAGATAAAAGAGGAGTTAGCCAAATTTTGGTCAACATTGATTGGAAGTGCATTAAGAGTTGCGCTTGAAGAGGAAGATTATTCAAATTATTTTTTTACTCTCTCTAAAAAGGACAATAATGTTATGGAATTTCTTGAAAAATATTTTATGGACAAGACAACTTAGGTGCTTTGTGTCCCAGGAAAATTATAAGTTATTAGTTTCACATAATTAAATGTAGACAAAATGAGTGTAATGAAAACCTTTAGTTTTGTAGATAGTAAGAATGTAGTGAAGTCCATTGACCTTCACAAGTTAAAACAATTCTTACTTACACTAAAAGTTGGATTTCAATTTCCTCATATGATTTTAAAAATAAATGCAGAAAATAATTTAGAACAATTAAAATGCTCGCACTAAAGAAACTGACATGGGACACTATGTTTTCCAACAATACGTACTATATATATATATATATATATATATATATGTTGCCAACAAATAAATGCTCGGACAAAACTAATTGACACAGGACAATGATTTTTCTAAATAGATTTTTTTTTTATCTCCAAAATATTCAAACAAATCTTTTCATAATGAACGAACTAACATGCGATAGTGTGTTTTCCAACACTCCAAATAATGTGAGCATTTTATTTGTTCCAATCAGATGAAAAAAGGGAAATGCCATATTTATGTCACTAAAGAGTTGTTCTAAAATATGAAGGTGGACTTCATTACATTTTCTGAGCGCATGAAACAAAAACTTTTTGTGAGGGAATATCTTAGAGGAGACAGTGTGTTTTCCAACACCACAAATAATGCAAGTATTTTATTTGTTCCAATCAGATGAAGAAAGTGAAATGACATTTGGACTGTAGCAAGAGTTATTCAAAAACTTCAAAGTGGTATTTATTATATTCTTCGAGCATCATGAAACAAAACTTTTTCATAACAAAACTAACTGACATGGGACAGTGTGTTTTCCAACACTACAAATGAAAAAAGGTAAATGTCATATTTACATCACCAAAGAATTGTTCTAAAAGATCAAGGTGGACTTCATTACATTTTTGGAGTGTATAAAACCAACACTTTTTATGAGTTAATAACTGAGACACGACAGTGTGTTTCCAACACTACAAACAATGTTAGCATTTTATTTTTGTTTATTTTTTCTCTTCTGATTGGTACAGTCAAAATGGCATTCACTTCCCTCATCTAATTTTCAACCAAATAAAATGCTCACATTATTTGCATTGTTAGAAAACACAGTCTCAATATAAGGTGTTGAGAAACAAGCAACCCATATAGTGTTGTAAAACCCTTTGCAATTGAGAGGAGACAGTGTGTTTTTCAACTCTATAAATAATGTAAGCATTTTATTTGTTCCAAACAGATGAAGAAAGCGAAATGACATTTGGACTATAGTAAAGAGTTGTTCAAAAATTTGAAAGTGGACTTATTACATTCTTGGAGCATAACGAACTAATTGACATGGGACAGTGTGTTTTCCAACACTGCAAGCAATGTATAACAACACTGTGCCTTGCAAGTTTCATAATACCTACTATTTTCCAATTTCATTACATTCTTGGCACCTCGTTTTGCTATTTCCAAATAATGGTTTTGAATGCCACTTTTTTTGGGTTTTTGTCCATTTGGAAATATGATTTTGAAAACCTGTCGATGTTGACATGTTTTCCATAGGCCATGACAAGTCCAAGTTAATGTCTGACCATCAAGTCTTTCCATCAGTGTGATTTGTCCATCCAACCTTCTCTTTGTCAAGGCATTTTATTCCAATCAGATGAAGAAAGTGAAATGACATTTGGACTGTAGCAAAAAGTTGTTCAAAAATTTAAAAGTGGACTTTGTTACATTCTTGGAGCATAACGAAACAAAGCTCTTCATAACAAACTAACTAACATGGGATAGTGTGTTCTCCAACACTACAAACAATGTATAACAACAATGTGCCTTGCAAGTTTCATAATAGCTACTGTTTTCCAATTTCATTACATTCTAGTACTATCTAATTCACAAAAGGTTCTCAAGACAATCACAAAACATACCAAATTGAGGTTAGGTGTGAGTAACCAATTGGGTTGTTACTTCTGAAGGGTTTTAGAACAGTAAGGGTTTTAGGAGACAATGTGTTTTCCAAAACGACAATGTAGAAATGGTGGCAAAAATGGGATCTTGTCTGGGCTTTTTGCTATTTGCAAATTATGATTTCAAATGCCACGTTTTGGGCTTTTTTGTCCATTCCGAATAAGAATGTGAACAATGTCAATGTTCGAGGCTTTATGTGGTTTTCAAAATATATCATTTCATTGCAGAACCCATTTTGCGTTTTCCACCTCATAATATATTTTGCATGGTTTCTAGTTTCTATAAATGTTATTCAGTTATTTCATTCATATTTCCACAATGGGTTGTCATTTATTTCATTCGGCAATGGCAAAATTCCAAAACCAGCATACGGGAGGAAACCAAAATTAAAAAACCGTCGACATAAAAAAACATTAGTAGCCTTGCATTTCAAATAAAAACCCCTTTTCCCAACGAAAACCCTACAATGTTCAAAATAAGAATGTGAACAATGGCGACGTTTTGGGCTTTATGTGGTGTTCAAAATATATCATTTCATTGCATAACCCATGTTGCATTTTCCAATGTCATAATATATTTCGCATGGTTTGTGTTTTTTGTAAACATTATTTAGTTATTTCACTCATATTTTCACAATGCGTTGTCAGTTATTTCATTTGGCAAGCACAAAATTTCAAAACCAGCAGACGAGAGGAAACAAAAATTAATAAACCTTCAACAGAAAAACACATAAATAGCTTTGCATTTCAAATGAAACTCCATTTCCCAAGAAAAACTCTTTGTTTTCACATCAATGAAAACCCATCTTCCCAACGAATAGTTATTCATTTCTTCACAGTTTCTAGGAAAAATGGAAAAATGGCATATATTTCTAGTGGATATGCATACCTACTAGCTAGCTAGTTGCCCACACCTGTCAAATGTGTTTTTTGTATGGAGGGTGGCCACACTGTTTCAACCTCTAAACACCTGCAACTCCTTCTTGTTGCTCCAACAACCTGCAAAACATCGCTATGGAAAATGGCGGCAAAAATGGGGCCTCGTCTGGGCTTTTAGCTATTTGCAAATAATGGTTTCAAATGCCACATTTTTTTGGGTTTTTGTCCATTTTGAAAAATTATTTTGAAAACCCACGGCATCAACACGTTTTCCCAGTGACGGGACAGGGGATGGGTGTTGGAGTTAACACCCAATCATCAAGTCTTTCCGTTGGTGCAATTACTCTGTTCAACCACCTTTTCTGTCGGGGCCATTTTGTCTAACGCGTGGAATGGTTGATTGGGGGTACGATATCATGTCACATACATAGGTGCTTTTGTCTAGGAGTTAGCTTTCTCCATAATTGTGGGGAAGTAATTCATCATCATCAAGCTACTCCTGCACAAAAAATGAGGAGGAAGCAGCCAAAGGATTGGTGATGTTAGTAATCTGCAGATGACAAGCGAAAGTCAAATCAGAAAAGCATGAGATCTATGGGGAATTCACACTTTGAAGCTGAGAATGATACGTGCACACTTCAAAACAGTTGAAGAAAAATGTGTAGAGTGAGATCTATGGAGAAGTTACGGGATGATTTTTTTTTTTAATCATCACCATAAAACCCAAAATGACGACAGAGTTTACAAATTTCCAACACACTCGCTTAGTTTTTCCGTAATCAAAAATAATCTTTGTTGATAGTAACTATGGAGAAATAGTATCAAGCTACTCCTAATACTTGGTAATAGGCAAAGCAACATAAAGTGGCTAGTTGACTAATAAGTATAAATATTCTTGTGTAAAATAACAAGAGCAATGACAAATACCTAAAAATCCTTGGGGCTAGCCGTAGATTGAGAAGTAGCAATTGCTTTGTGATTTTTCTTTGAAAAATGAGACAAACGAAAACAAATCTCCCTACAGCTGTTGCTTTAATCTATTACAAGGAAAAGTATCTAAAGAGCTCGAGGTTTAGAGCTAACAGATTCTTGAGCTCAACACAAGTTTTTTGCAGCTTTCAAATGGAAATATTAACTGCAAGTCATAATTTGTTTTCAAGCAGGAGGCGCGAGGAATGTTTAACAACCTTGTGACATGCTGTCAGCGACGGCAATAAAATAAATAAATAAATGGACAGGATTTATAGGAAAAATATTAGGAAACCCTACCATAAAAGAAATTTTAACAAATGAGGCAAACCAAAACCAATCTTGCTATAGCTGCTACTTCAATCTATTCACAATGAACGAAATTTAGATCTTAGAATATTGTATCTCCTACATTCTTTTCAATTTCCAAGCAGATTAGATATGATTTTTAATAACTGCAAGTTTGATATGATTTTAAAGAACTACAGATTTGATTTGATTTTTACAGCTGTTAAAGTATTGTATATTTGATACGAATTCTAGGAAAATTCACTGTCAGCAATTTACCGACGAAAAATTCACGGTCATGGAAAATTCATCGACAGAAAATTCACCAAGTAAAATTCATCACTAATAATTCACTGGTCAAAAATTAACTGTATTATTATTTTTTCCTGCAGTTAATTACTAACGGTCAATTTTGCATGACGATGAATTACTGACGATAAATTTTCCATAGATGAATTGCTGACAATGAATTTTCCTATACCATTTGATATGATTTTTACAGCTATTAAAGAACTGCATATTTGATACGATTGTACAGAGTTATGACTACAAAAACTGATAATTGAAAATGGTTTTTGTTTGAAACACTCCATGGCTTGATATTTTGAGTTCCAAAAATCAAATCGAGTACGTAACTTATGGATTAGCCATGTACTCGGCACTGCGTGGCTTAAAACATTCTGTGGTTTGATATTTTGAGTCCCACAAATCAAATCGAGTACGTAACTCATGGAAAATACATGAAGTAGATTGGTAAGTGTGTGTAAAATGATAATTCCACGTCACCAATACTCATGTAGAATCCTAATAAAATAGAATTCTTGATTATAATTGTCTGCACTATGCAATAACTGCGAAATTAGGGGCTTAAATTTGATGGTCCGGTACTCAGTTGTATCGAGGGATTTTTATTGTAAAATATAATTAAAATTTTGAGAAAATTATATTACATAAATGAAGAGATTTTGAATAGATGATTAAAAATTATATGATTTTGTTATAATATTTTTTTAAAGTAAGAAGTGTTTAAATATTTTAAAACAATTTTAAATATATATTTATTAAAAAAATTATTTAAGAAATGATGTATTATAATATAACAAATTTATTGAGTAAGTCTCACTTATATATGTATGTATATAATGTTATTAGTCAATAGGCTATTTGACTCCACTTTAGTGGGCATATGAGTCTACATTAATATGCACGCTAAAGGAAATCTACTAAACATAAATAACATCATATGCCAAAAGGATACTATAGAAGAAGTAGATAATCCTTCAAACCATGGAAGCATGCCTCCAGGCTCAAGACCTACAAAACAAATGCATTAGAGAAGAAAAACCTACACCAAACAACAATGTTAGAATGCAAAAAAGCTAAAGGATTTGAGTTAGCAAAGTAAAGAGACCTCGATGTAGAAGGTTGTCTTAGTACTATCCGTCGTCCCTAAATTAAGAAATTACACATAGAAGAATTCTAAGGTGAAGAGAGGAAGGGCATATACTCAAGATGAAGAAGATGCAGATCTTTGATCTAGTATATACAAATCAAGAGATAAAAAATGAAATGAATGTAAGAGTTTACTGGAACTTGACATGAAGAGAAAATCTTCCATAAAGCTAGGTCCTTTTATTGTGGGCACAACCCACTGAATTTGTCTCACGCCTGAATGATTTTCGTCGAAAAAGAGTTTTGCCAAGTGGAAAATTTGACTGAAAATTGTGTGTTTCTAATCCTCAACAAAACACATTAGACACTTCATTGAGCACCCAAAATCTTGCCACAACCACAACCAACATTATGTTGTTGTTGTAGCAAATCACAGAATAACTCACCACGACCATGACCGCCATTATGTTCTTGCCATTGGTATGTAATAAAACTACAACAAAACCCACAAAAACTACACATAAAATTGAACACCATTAACCCTCAAACTGTCATATTTTTAGATGTACTACCATTTATTGTGAACAGATTGAAGTAGCAACTGAAAGGAGATAGGTTTTGAGTCATTTCATTTGGCAATATTTTGTTATGGTATGGTTTCCCCATTATTACTCGTCAACATCGTTCACACCACAACACAATTTGAGTAGAATCTTGAGGTAAATTAGTTGCACCACAATTTCATTGATTTTTAATTTTTTGAATCTTAAATAGCATATATATGCAGCGTTTTGAACTGAATATTGTCTGAATCCCTGAGCTTTTTACTATTCATATCAATCATTGGATCATTGTGACACCCTTCCCTTAACCTCTTTATTGAGACTCACAAGAATATCATTCTCCTTAACTCGTTTATACATTGAGGTTGATCCCACAAAGTTGGTTTACAATTTCTAAGAGATTCTAATTTTTACTGAAATCGCATATTTTTAGAAAATATAATAATTTAAGCCTTAAAAAGTTCCATTTAAAGCATTCCAATTAAGCAGGGTTTGATTAAACTACCTTAGATCAAACCCACTTGGATAGAATCCCGCTAGTTTTAAACCATACCTATAATGGAATCTCCTTTACACCTATCAAAATGTTGATAAAAAACCACTTTTGATTTACCTTTTGGGGGATCAAATGAATTCATTTAAAATTTATTTTTTGTAAGTATGTAGTCCTTATTATAAGCTTCCCAAAAAGTATAATCTTAAATAAATTTAATTTTATTATTATATTTATTTTTTATTTCTTGTGAATGTAGGTTTTTCATCGAAAATCAGACTCTCTGTTCTACACATGTGGAAAAATAAAATATTATTAAAAAAAATTGAAAAATATGAGTACACCAGATATTGAAGTCCTTAATCCAACAAAAAAAAATAAAAAATTGATACATACAAAAAATGTTACGTGTTATACGGTCGTGCTATATTTGAATTGTAATTGGTTTGACTTTGAAACTTGATTAAAGAAAAAAAATTCAATTAAAAACTATCTAACCAAGTGGAAGCACTAGATATCGGAGTGAACAATATAAATTTGAAAGAATTAGAATTTTATACTTCATGGAAAAAAAGTTGTGTTATATGGTGAGTCACCTTTTAAAAATGTTGTTTTCTGAAAAAAATAGTTTTTGAGGGAGATGGAAAAAGAAGTGCAATCTAATTCTAAAATTTGAAAAAAATATATTTAGAATCTATAGACAAAATTTCATGAAAATCTAGTTTGCATCATCTTCAAGTTCATCACAGTTTAGCTGCTATAGGTGCCCAAAAGTGAAGATTTAGTTAAAAACAAATATTTCAGTGTCCAATTTGGCCAAAAATTGTAAACCACTATTGTGGGATCACCCTTGAACCAATATTTCTCTATTTTTTCCATATTGGATTGCAGTAGAGTACAATCTTTTGCAAGTGGAATACATTTACCTTTTGTTTGGTAAGAGAATTCTATTATATCTTAATGGGGGTTTCAAAGATCTTTTTTTCCATGTAAGCTTTGTGCAAAAATTTAGGATTTAACAAAGGGTTGAGGTTTTTATTTTTTTTGTTTTGTTATGCTTTTTTTTAATAAATTTTGCTAGGAAGATGAATATTTATTATTATTTTAAGCAACTTTTTGGTATATAGTATATTGGTTCATCTAGATCCTTTTAGACCTTGAACCTTGAGCTACTTTTTGTTTCCCTGCTATAGCCATCACTATTTATCTATTTATTTTTCTAATTTTATCTATTTTTTTGATATACCTTTGGCCAGCTTATGGGCCACGTCTCATACTCTGTGGTTTATCTTTGACAAATTTGGGTATGGGTTAGAGTCATGGTCCTTTGATTTAAACCTCAATCATTATCAAATGTAACAATTCTCTCTATGGAGTTCGATTGCGGCATTGTAAGCATCATATAGGTTAATGTAATTTGCTTGATTTATTCCTAATAGTAAATTAGACAAAGGGTCGAGAGCCCTCAAATATATTTGTAGAGCTTTGTATGTTGAGAATTTGTTATGATTAATTGATCAGATTATAAATTGTATGATATATGCAAAGACAAGTCACATAAGCAATTCTCCATCAGGAGCTAGACATGTACATTGAAACATTAGTAGTTAATGCTTAAGGATGACTTTGCATTAGATTCAAATTGATGGTTAAAAGCATAACTCATTTTGTACAGCTCCATTGTCCTTTCCTATTGAGAAGTTTATTATCTTTAAATATCTTGAAATTGCTTTAGAGGCTTCATTCAACTATCCATTTTCTTCTTTGGTTGCCTATATGAATGATTTGGCAGAACAGAGACACAATCCTTTTGATCCCGCATAATGTTTTGCTTCATGTCTTATCAATACATCCATTTGAACACTTGTAGAAATCAAGTCAAAATTTGTCTAAATATTGGGATTATCACCACCAAATGGAAGTGCATATAGATTGAATTTTGCATCAGAAAAATCAATTGAAGAATTTTATATCTTTGTCCATATAAGGGCATAATCCGAAGGGTGAAGCCACAATAGTGGTTTACAATTGAAGTGAGGAAGGAAAACTCATAAAAAACGAATGCATGGAAAAAAACTTGATTTTAGGGGTTCGCTAGAACCTGGGTTCGAGTTTTAATGCTTTCTTGGGAAAAATAGGGGTTCAGAATTATTAAAAAAAAAATTTTGAAAAATGATGATGAATGAATCACTAGAATATGTGAAGTCCATGATCCAAAAAAAGAATTTTGATATATACAAAAAAAGTTATACGTTATATGGTCACACTATGTCTGAATTGTAATTGGTTTGACTTCGAAACTTGATTAAAGAAAAAATATTCAATAAAAAACTATCTAACCAAGTGGAAGCACTAGATATCAAAGTTATGAATCTAAATTCAAAATAATTAGAATTTTATCCTTCATGGAAAAAAGTTGTGCATTATATGGTGTGCGTCACTTTTTAAAAATGATTTTTTTGAAAAAAATCAGTTTTCATGGGAAATGGAAAACAAAGTGCAATCTGATTCCAAAAAATTTGAAAAAAATAATTTTAGAATCTACAAACAAAATGTGATGAGACTCTAGTTCACATCATCTTCAAATTCTTCACGATTTAGCTGCTATAGGTGCCCAAATGTGAAGATTTAGTTAAAAATAATAATTTCAGTGTCCAGTTTGGCCAAAAATTGTAAACCACTATTGTGGGATCACCCCAAAATTTGATAGGTCTTCTAGCATTTCATGAATATGTGTTATCAGAACATATTGGTGTCGTGATTGCTTATCTTCCATCTCATGCATAGTCTAGAATCTTGATGTCATTGTTCATTAGAGTTGCACATAAGTAAATACGAGGATCACAAATTGTTTCACATGTTTTAGCTCATATTTGCCTAGATATTTGGGATACAAAGATTAAAAGACAATGTTATGTGATATTAGAAATCCTCTTATAGTCCTATGTATCGAGCTTTACCATTTCTTATACAAATAATGGAAGGTTAGCATATGACTGCTCTTGAAATTAAACTAGTAAAGGGTTGACAAATTTAAGCAATTGATGAGACAATGCTTCAAGTTGATCAATTCAAGTGGTTGATGGTAAAATTGTTTTCTTTCCTCAATGCTTGGAATTTAACCAGCAAAGGGTTGACAAATTCAAGCAATTGTTGAGACTATGCTTCAAATTGATCAATCAAATGGTTGATGTCACAATTGTGTGCTCTCCTCAATGTTGGGAATCCATTTTTCTATCGTATTGTGCACTAAAGGAAACCTCAGTAAATGGAGCCAAAGCATAGTCCTCCTTCCATTTCTGCTTTAGAATTGCTAACTCTGAAAGGATGGTAATGATAGCAATTAAGAAGTGACACCTCCATCCATGCTAAATCTTTGATCAAGTTGCTCAATTTCCTTCAAAATCTTGACAACTTCAAGCATGAATGGGTGCTTCCTTGGATCTTCATATGTGCACAATCCTGCTATGTGTAACACTTGTGCCATTTGAGACTACCAAGATCCATTAGAAATGAAGTGATCCAAGGTCTCTTCTACAAGACCCATCTTGGTCATATGTGACACCCATCCAACAAGATTGCCACCTTCTGCTTCTTTGAAGTATGTAGTAGACAGGAACTCTCACCATCCATTGCTAAAGTCTTTTGATCAAGCTTGCATCAATTTCCTTCAAAATCTTGCTACATACTTCAAGTCATGACATGGGTGCTTCCTTGGATCTTCATATGTGCACAATCCTGCTATGTGTAACACTTGTGCCATTTGAGACTACCAAGATCCATTAGAAATGAAGTGATCCAAGGTCTCTTCTACAAGACCCATCTTGGTCATATGTGACACCCATCCAACAAGATTGCCACCTTCTGCTTCTTTGAAGTATGTACATGTAGGTTCTTTACTTGTCAGGAACTCCAACAAAATGACACCATAGCTATAGCATTGCAAAAAATAAAGTCCAAATTTTGAACCCAAAGCATTTTGGGTGATCATGTAGCTAGAGATTCCATTTGCATCATGCTTTTCATTTAATTTGTCATTTCTTGTTTGTTGCCTTGCCTCAAATTAACTACCTTATCCCACAAGCTAGGGTTTGAGTTATTAGAAGCATATATAAGCTGATCTAATTGTCATAGCCTCTTGTCTACACAAAACACAATGACATAGACTGTCATCTTTACATGGTGTTCTATCTTCTCCTTATTAGTGTTTGTTTATAAATCTTTTGGACAAGGCTCTTATACCCCTAAAACTTATTCCATATGACTATATTTTGTTGCTCTTTCTTTGGACTACCCTGATGGTTGCTCTTTATTAGTGTTTGTTTATAAATCTTTTGGACAAGGCTCTTATACCTCTAAAACCTATTCCATATGACTATCTTTTGTTGCTCTTTCATTGGACTGCTCTTCAAGAGTAGCACAGTCCACTTTGATTGTTTATAGGAATTCTTATGACTGTATGCTTAAATCTAACATGCAATTGTGCTTAAATCTTAAATTAAAAACTAACAAAAAGTTTTGATATGCTTCAAGCAACAAATAACTCAAAAAAGGTATTTTAATTTGACATACACAAATATAAAAAACAATCAATGTAATCATTGCACCTCCTTCTAGTGCAAGTGCTAGTTTTTATTTTTTTTATTTTTTTAATTTGAAATATCTTACAATACTATTTTTCACATCTATTTATATGAAAATAACTTTTCTTTAGAATAAAATTTTGTTTTCATTATCTTTATTATAATGCATTTATTAATAGAAGTGTGGCTTAATTTAAGGTATCACTTGGCACTATCTTAATTAATATCTATTGTCAAATGATAAAATTTGAAATATCAAATGAAATTAAATGAAACATTTTAATATGAGACCAAGAAATCTATTCAATTAGGATCTTGACCAAAAGAGTTGTCATTTTGTGTAGCCTAGCTTCCTCAATTTAGGTGGTTAGGTTGTCCACTTTCAAGTTGTCTTTGATAAAAATAGGACCACTTTTGGTGGCCTCCCTTTTTCAAACCCTTAATCTTCATTATTTAAAAAAAACAATAGCTTAGAAACTAGATTCATAGCACTACAACTCTTGTTTTTGTTGCATCTTCAAATTTTGAGTGTAACTATATTTAGTTTCTCATGAACATTAGACTTTGCTTCAGGAAAAAGAGTGGCATCTTAAGAGCCATTTTTGTGTCACAACTTGGTGCACATACCCTATACATACATATAAACTTTCTTAAATTACATGTGTATAAATATATACATATACATATATAAATATATATGTACATATATACATATGTATATGCATATAGGCATATAGGTATGTATGCATATGTATATACACATATATGTAATATAAGAAAATTGGTGCCGCATAGTTTCAAGTGAAATTGTTCTAGTTAGAAACATTTCTTATTATCTATTTGAAAACCTACCTCTATGTATGGTTGAAACTTTCTAGTTGAAAGTATTTCAATCAAAAATTTGATCAAAAATGTTTTGGCCTTTCAAAGGTCTTAATTGTCCTAAAGTGTGAAACAACTTTGAAATTTCACCCCGCACTTCATGCTTGCATCACACAAAGATTTATAACATATCACATGGACACTTGTTTCTAGAACATTACATATAACTTTTATTGTATGGCATGTCAACATCACATGAATATTTCTACCACATTATGAGAAGACTTATTATTAGATCATGTAGAATCACACTACCACATCACATGGAGATCAATTACTTGACCATATTGCATTGTTGCATTACATATATAATATTATCATTTCAATTACTATACATGTATAATTTTTTAACCCTTCTCCCACCTCTCTTCTCTTTATTTTCGTAGATAGTTAAATTAAATTACATTTTTTTCCTACTTCAATCATGTGATAGAAGCTCTATTTTGCAAATGCCTATGGAGCACTTAGGATAATGATTTAATCCTTCTTCTAAGATAATATCCTTTATGAGTGTCTATATATTTATTTTTCATATTGGCTATGAATGACCATATACTTTGAAAAACATGCTTATGTTACATTCATGCACCTCAAAGTGGGGGGAAATTAACATACCCATGCTAGTTTCCATTTAGTTTTGGGCTCATTTTGATTTGGAACATCTTAATACAATTACTTATTAACAATAGACACATTCTAGGGTTAAGTTTTGCTCATGCACCAATCTCTATCTATCCCTATTTGTTGCCACTTACACAACCCCACACATCCACCATTTACCCCTCATTTATTGTAGGCACACTTGCACCCACTTATAAGCATTTTCTTAGTGCCTCAAGATTAACACTTTCATACCATTGTTGATTTCTAGGTTCCTTGAGATCAATCCTAGAGCATGGAAATGAAATTCAAGAAAACAAATTCAAACTCAAATCAAGGGCTAAGATTCCCACCTCTTTCTACTAGCCATTATGAGCCAACATAACACATAGTTGTTATGCTTTGGAATATAGAATCACAAAGACAAAACACACTTCAATTTTCTAAGAGATAGGAAAACTCATTTGCATATAGGCCATTTATATATTGGTGAATGTGTTCTTCAAATCTTTGCTCCAAGTTTTAAAGTCAATCTAACCAGATGTTTGAATTAGGAAAACTTGACCCTAGCCACCCTACAAATTCCCCAAAGGTATTTATAGACACCACCATTCTTACAAGATTATAAAAAATCAAATATTAGTGCAAATAGGTTCCAACAATTTGTATTTTGTCAATTTATATCTATGAATCATAGATAAAACTTGCAATAATCAAAATTGAACTTGCAACACTTAAAAATAAACTATAAGATTTTTTGTGCTTGATTTGATTCTAGAACAATCAACATACCAAGACTATTGCTTTTTTGAAGGTAGTAAATCAATTTAAAGTGTCATTAATAGTCATTCTCCATCATCAATTCTAAACATACGCCTTTATTTTTTATTCAATTATTACACTTATTTTAATTATAAATCCTGACTTCTATATTTTCCTAACTTAATTTGTCTTATTATTTACACTTATATAATTAAAAATAAATTTTTACCCTTACAAAATGGTTGTAGTTGTCCTTGAGCTTCAAACCACAATAAGCTATTCCCTAAAATAACTTTAAAACTCGTAAGTTTCATGGATGGACATAATAGCAGGGAATGGTAGACATGGGAGTAACTACATGGTCCCATGGGGGTTTTGGGCTTCTATTTCCATGAAGCAGGAGGTCCAATGGGAAAAAAAAAAGGAGCCCCTACAATATAGGAATGAATATTTTGCAGGGCTAGAAATTGCCTCTACAACTTAGGAGTTTTTTATGCCACTTGTATCTCATCTAAAATTTTAAATTCTTATTAGAAAATAAAAATGAGATAATTTTCATTTATTTATTATTTTTTATCAAAGCACTACAGTTCATTCCATAAATTTTGGAGCTTAAAATTTTAAGTAGAATTACAAGATTAAATTCATAGAGCCAAGAACTTTAAAATAGTCCTAAAAAAGATAAACAGCATACTCTGAAATTTTTAAGAAAGCCCCCTCCATGAGACCTTACCCTAAACCTATACCTACTCTGCCCACTGAAAGGTGCATCTTCTACCACCTCTTTGAATATTAAGTCAACAAACTCCTTTTGATATTGAGAGAGATTTTTTTGGATTCAACTGTGTGTTGTTTTTTTGCATCAAAGTTTGGAATCACACTCTGGATTGTTCATTTTGATGTCTTTTATAAATTTTACCCGTTGATCAGTTGTTTAATTTCAAACTGTTATCTCAATACCGTAGAAGCCGATTTATCACAGTTATAATCTGCATAATTTATTTTCTATGCGTCGTTGAATGCAGTAGTGTTTCGTTCAAACCGACAGAAGAAAAACACTCTGTAGTTTGACAAATCTCGAAGAGCTTCTTTCTATTCAAGCTCTGCTTAGTTTGCAATTTGACAAGATCTACTGAAACATTAGTTCAAATGGGAAAAGAGGTTGTGAGCAAGCAAGTGCTTTTTAAAAATTATATTGAAACTGTACCGAATGAATCTGATATGGAGCTCAAGTCCAGCACTATTGCCTTGGTGGTGAAAGAGGGTACACAGGATGTTCTAGTAAAAAACTTGTTCTTGTCCTGTGATCCTTACCTGAGAAGCAGAATGAGAAACTACCACAATTCATACATACCTCCCTTCACCCCTGGATCAGTAAGCATACTCTTTTGCTTCTCCTTCTTTGTTTTTTAAAAGTCCCCCTTCTTGTTTTTCTGTCAAATTGATTGGAGTACAATTAGATATGCTTGTGCTTGCTGAAGTTGAGTTGTTTGCAGAGAAACACGGCAAGTAACTATATTATGGACTTTATTTTCCCGACTGTTACTCGAGCTTACCGTTAAGCTTTTTTCAGTGCACATTTTTTCATTTTAAGTGACTAACATAAACCCATAAATCTATCCCGTACTGTAATTGTTTGCTTGATTGGACTTTTCAGCTGTTAAGGCTAAGGGATCGAACACTAATCAGTTCCAAGTTCTTCGTCGTCTTCTTCTTGTTTTCTCCTCTTCTCTTTCTGCTATATATCAAATGGAGTCAAACCAGAGATTGGTTTCTGAGTTTGAGTTGTTTTGTATGGCTCCAATTTTATTAGGACGTTTTTCTTTTCTTCTGAAACTAAGTATAGATTATCTTGGAATTATTTCACATAAGCCATCTATTCAAGGATGTTTCTTGTAGCACAGAACCTTATAAGTACATCACAGTTTGTAGTTGCTTGCTTCATTAAAATTTTGACCTGATAAGGCTCAAGTATAAATCACTAACTAATTACCTGCCCAAGTCTAAAACTCACCGGTGGAGAAGTTCTTAGCAGAGGTTATACCCTGCTTACCAAAAGCCAGGGGATCTGGGTGACCACAGAGATAACACCTAACGCAGGAGGTACCAATACAACTCTTAAACAAATTAATAAAAAGCTTATTAATTTCAGCTCTGTATATCCAGCAAGAGATTTTGGCCCAGCTGATTAGGTGTCATTCTGGTTGCTCCCCTCCCTTCATTCTGAGTGTAGCAGATTCACAGTTCACCTATAGATGAGAAGTATGATTATTTTTAATTAGTAAATTATGGGTAAGGTTTTAGGCTCCCTTTATTGCAGTGCAGGTTTAGAGCTTGGACTTTATTCTTGAGATTGTAAACATGGGTTGAGTTTTAATTTGCCTCATAATCATAACACTGCAACCTCGCATCTATGCTAGATTAATGATCAATCTTACTGCAGTGGAGGGATTTCAGTTGGGGGTGAAATTTATTATCATTGTTGTCGCCGTTGCTGCTGCAGCGGATTTCAATGAATTTCTCCCCGACGTTCCTTCCCACCAATTCTCTCTCCAGGATTCTTGTATACATGAGCAGACAGTGGTGGTCACATTGGTATTATTTAGTGTAAATTACCACAGTTTCTTGGCATCTGCATTGCTGAAGAGCCAACTAGAATTGCATGTCATCATAGTATTTCATTTGAAGATTACCCTGGTTTAAAGCTAATGCTTGCATAAACTTTTTGACACCTACTCACCTGGCAGGATTTTTTTACAAATATGCAACTAGTGGTCATATTGGCATTATTTAGTTTATGATAGCCTGCGATCTTTTCTCAACTTCAACTGGGATCTTAGATTGCATAATATTTCATGAGAAGAAGAGCTATAATGGTTTCAACGTTTGGAGTCAATGCATGGATAATCTTCTAGGAAAACCCAAGAGTAGATTTTTAGCAACGAGGGATGTGAGATAGGGGTTTTAACTTTTATGATGCCTACTAGGAAACAATATTCAAGACAAATACAACGTCAGATCATGACTAGCTAATTACTTGTGGGTGAATAATAGGATTATACTATAATTATATTTGTTGTTGAAATAATTATTTTAAAATTCCTCGACCTTTTCTGCATGTTCCCTGCTCTCTGTTTTAGGCTTCAATAGGCTTTTGTTTTGCCAAATGGTGGGATTTGGAGTGACTTAAGCCACGAGGGAGAGAGATGGAGAGAGAGGTAGACATGGAGGAAGTGAGAGGCATAGGGATAGATAAGAACAAAGAGAAAGAGATGGCTAAGGAGGGATAGAGAGGCTGACAAGGAGCGACTCAGATACTCAGAGAGGGGAGAGGTAGAGAGGTGAGGGGAGAGAGAAGTTCACAAAGAGGGAAAGAGGGGTAAGGAGGAGGGAGAGAGGTGGAGAGGGAGGGAAATAATTGGAGAGCCTAGAGAGATGTAGAGGTGAGAGACCAAGTTAGGGAGAGAGGGGTGAGAGACATAGGGGAGAGATAAAAGTGAGAGAGACAGAGGGGGAGAGAGGTGGTTAATGAGACAAGGAGAGGTAGAGAGGTAAAGAGGCAAGGAGGGAGATGGGGTTAAGGAGGGAAGGGAAGGTAGAGACTTAGAGAGGGTTGAGAGAGAAGAGGGTAAGTATTGGTTAAGAGGGAAGGAGGTAGAGATGGAGTGAAAGGTAAAACCTTGACTATCCATCATCAATCATCAATCGTAAACTCTAAGACTTATCAAAGTGGGGGAGAGAGGGACAAAGAGAAATCAAAGTTGGATTTAACATTAACCAATGCAATCAATTTGGTGAGCACCAAATTTGGCGCATGCTGAATTGATTGCTTTGGGAAATACCAACCCAAAGGGTTGGATTTTTCCTTGGGCTGACCCTTTCATGCCAAGGACATGATTTTGTGAAAGTGTAACAAAATTTTGAACACATTTCTAGTAATGCTATCCATCAGGTTTGAATGTCTTCCAATGCAAATTTATAAAAAAATGTGATGACATTAGGCTCTCTTACCTATATAACCATATAATTTTTTTAACGTTTTGATTATGTTAAAGTTTTCATCTATAACTTCTCTTGTTAGTGCCTTCGTTTTTTGTCAATAACCAACATGTGCTAGTTTTGATATAGATTTTACTCATTCATTGAATTTTGAAACAAATCACATTTTTATAAACTAGACTCTCCATTCTACACGTAATGAAAAAATGATTTTTGGTTAGTTCTCAAAAATTTTAGGGGGGGAGCATGCTCAAATTTCAACTTTTTAGGATGTGTCCACTTCAAAAATTAGTAAAATATTTATATTCATTAGAAAATTAGTCGAAAAAACTAGGATAAACTACATGGTGTTAACTAATTGAACTCACCATAGTGATTTTTAAAATTCTAAAAAAAGTTGACTTTTTAGGGAGGCCACAACAGATGCTATGCTATTTTTTGATAAAAACTTGACCACTTTTGGTGGCCCCCTTTTTCAAATCCTTAATTTTCATTATTTTCAAAAAAAAAAGTAGCTTAGAAAGTAGATTTAGAGCACTACAACTCTTATTCTTGTTGCATCTTCAAATTTTGAGTGTAACTATCTTTATTTTCTCATGAACATTAAAATTTGTTGATTTTAGAAAAAAAGTGGCATCTTAAGAGCCATTTTTGTGTCACAACTTGGTGCCAACTTGGTGCACATACCTTGTACATACATGTATACTTTCTTAAATTACATATGTGTATAAATATACACATATACATATGTAAGTATATATGTACATATATATACATGTATATGCATATACACATATAGGTATGTATGTATATGTATATACACATATATGTAAATATAAGAAAAAAAAGAAAAAATATCCAAAAGAATTAAAAAAACATAAGAAAATTGGTGCCACATAGTTTTAGGTGAAACCATTCTAGTTAGAACCACTTCTTAGTATCTCTTTGAAAACCTACCTCTATGTATGGTTGAAACTTTCTAGTTGAAAATATTTCAATCAAATCACTTTCAATCAATTTTTTTCCCTCCATGTAGGTACCACAAAATATTGGTCCATAAATGTTTTGGCCTTTCAAATGTCTTAGTTGTCCTAAAGTGTGACAACTTTGAAATTTCATCCTGCACTTCATGCTTGCATCACACAAAGATTTATAACATATCACATGGACAGTTATTTCTAGAACATTACATATAACTTTTATTGTATGACATGTCAACATCATATGAATATTTCTACGACATTATGAGGAGACTTATTATTAGATCATGTAGAATCACACTACCACATCACATTGAGATCGATTACTTGACCATATTGCATTGTTGCATTACATAGAATATTATCATTTCACTTTCTATACATGTATAATTTTTTAACCCTTCTCCCACCTCTCTTCTCTTTATTTTCATAGATAGTTAAATTATTATTAGATCATGTAGAATCACACTACCACATCACATTGAGATCGATTACTTGACCATATTGCATTGTTGCATTACATAGAATATTATCATTTCACTTTCTATACATGTATAATTTTTTAACCCTTCTCCCACCTCTCTTCTCTTTATTTTCATAGATAGTTAAATTAAATTACATTTTTTTGCCTACTTCAATCATGTGATAGAAGCTCTATTTTACAAGTGCCAATGGATCACTTAGGATAATGATTTAATCCTTCTTCTAAGATAATATCCTTTATGAGTGTCTATATATTTATTTTTCATATTGACTACGAATGACCATTACTTTGAAAAACATGCTTATGTTAGATTCATTCACCTCAAAGGAGGGGGGAGGCGGGGCGGGAAATTAACATACCAATGCTAGTTTCCATTTAGTTTTGGGCTCATTTTGATTTGGAACATCTTAATACAATTACTTATTAACAAGTGACACATTCTAGTGTTAAGTTTTTCTTATGCCCCAATCTCTATCTATCCCTATTTGCTGCCACTCACACAACCCCGCACATTCACCATTTACCCCTCATTTATTGTAGGCACACTTGCACCCACTTATAAGCATTTTCTAAGTGCCTCGATATTAACACTTTTCATGCCACTGTTGATTTCTAGGTTCCTTGAGATCAATTCTAGAGCATGAAAATGAAATTCAAGAAAACAAATTCAAACTCAAATCAAGGGCTAAGATTCCCACCTCTTTTTACTAGCCATTATGAGCCAACATAACACACAATTGTTATTCTTTGGCATATAGAATCACAAAATCAAAGCACAGTTCAATTTTCTAAGAGATAGAAAAACTCATTTGCATATAGGCCATTTATATATTAGTGAATGTGGTCTTCAATCTTTGCTCCAAGTTGTAAAGTCAATCTAACCATATTTTTAAATTAGGAAAACTTGACCCTAGGCACCCTACAAATTCCCCAAAGGTATTTATAGACACCACCATTCTTACAAGATTATAAAAAGTCAAATATTAGCACAAATTGGTTCCAACAATTTGTATTTTATCAATTTATATCTATGAATCATATATAAAACTTGCAATAATCAAAATCAAACTCGCAACAGTTAAAATTAAACTCTAAGATTTTTTTGTGCTTGATTTGATTCTAAAACAATCAGCATACCAAGACTATTACTTTTTTACAAATCGATTTAAAATATCATTAATAATTATTCTCCATCATCAATTCTAAACATACACCCTTCTACTTTTTATTCAATTATTACACTCATTGTAATTATAAGTCCCAACTTCTATATTTACCTAAATTAATTTGTATTTTATTATTTACAGTTATATAATTTAAAAATAAAATTTTACCCTTACAATCTGGGTGTAGAAGTCCTTGAGCTTCAAACCACAATAATCTATTCCCTAAAATAACTTTAAAACTCAGAAGTTTGATGGATGGACATAATAGCGGGGAATGGTAGACACGGGGAGTAAACACCTACTTTGCGCACTGCACGGTACATCTACTACCACCTCTTTGATGTTGAGTCAATAAACTCCTTTTCATGTCTTTTATAAGTTTTACCCGTTGACCAGTTGTTTTATTTCGAACTCTTATCTCGATACCGTAGAAGCCGAGTTATCACCGTTATAATCTGCATACATTTATTTTCTATGCGTTGTTGAATGCAGTAGTGATTCGTTCATACCGACAGAATAAAAACGACATTCTCTAGTTTGACAAGTCTCAAAGAGCTTCTTTCTATTCAAGTTCGGCTTAGTTTGCAGTTTGATAGAATTTACTGAAACAGTAGTACAAATGGGAAAAGACGTTGTGAACAAGCAAGTGCTTTTTAAAAATTATGTTGAAACTGTACCGAAGGAATCTGATATGGAGCTCAAGTCCAGCACCATTGCCTCGGAGGTGAAAGAGGTTACACAGGATGTTCTAGTCAAAAATTTGTTCCTGTCCTGTGATCCTTACATGAGAGGCAGAATGAGAAACTACCACAATTCATACATACCTCCCTTCACCCCTGGATCAGTAAGCATACCCTTTTGTTTCTCCTTCTTTGTTTTTCAAAAGTCCCTCTTTTTTGTTTTTCTGTCAAATTGATTGGAGTACAATTAGAGATGCTTGTGCTTGCTGAAGTTGAGTTGTTTGCAGACAAACCTGGCAAGTAACTATATTATGGGCTTTATTTTCCTGACTGTTACTCGAGCTTACCGTTAAGCTTTTTTCGGTGCACATTTTTCTATTTCAAGTGACTAACACGAACCCATAAATCTATCCCTTACTGTAGTTGTTTGCTTGATTGGACTTTTCAGCTGTTAAGGCTAAGTGATCGAACACTAATCAGTTCCAAGTTATTCTTCGCCTTCTTCTTGTTTTCTCTTCTTCTCTTTCTGCTGTATATCAAATGGAGTCAAACCAGAGATTGGTTTTTGGGTTTGAGCCGTTCTGTATGGCCCCAATTTTATTAGGACGTTTTTTATTTTTTATTTTCTGAAACTAAGTATAGATTGTCTTGGAACTGCTTTTGGGTGAATATTATTTCACATAAGCCATCTATTCAAGGATGTTTCTTGTAGCATAGAACCTTATAAGCTCATCACAGTTTGTAGTTGCTTGCTTGATTAAAATTATGACCTGATAAGGGTATAAAGCACTAACTAATTACCTGCCCAAGTCTAAAACTCAACGGTGGAGAAGTTCTTACCAGAGGTTACACCCTGCTTACCAAAAGCCAGGGGATCTGGGTGACCACAGAGATAACACCTAATGCAGGAGGAACCAATCCAACTCTTAAACAAATTAATAAAAAGCTCATTAATTTCAGCTCTGCATATCCAGCAAGAGATTTTGTCCCAGCTGATTAGGCGTCATTCTGGTTGCTCCCCTCCCTTCATTCTGAATGTAGCAGATTCACAGTTCACCTATAGATAAAAAATATGATTATTTTTTAATTAGTAAATTATGGGTAAGGTTATAGGCTCCCTTTATTGCAGTGCAGGTTGAGCTTGGACTATATTCTTGAGATTGTAAACATGGGTTGAGTTTTAATTTACCTCATAATCGTAACACTGCAACCTCACATGTATGCTAGATTAATGGCCAATCTTATTTCGGTGGAGGGATTTGAGTTGGGGGTGAATTTATTATCATTGTTGTTGCTGTTGTTGCTGCCACGGATTTCAATGAATTTCTCTGCAACGTTCCTTCCCACCAATTCTCTCTCCACGATTCTTGTATACATGAGCAGACAGTGGTGGTCACATTGGTATTCTTTAGTGTAAATTACCACAGTTTCTTGGCATCTGCATTGCTTAAGAGCCAACTAGAATTGCATGTCATCATAGTATTTCATTTGAAGGTTACCATGGTTTAAAGCTAATGCTTGCATAAACTTTTTGACACCTACTCACCTTGCAGGATTTTTGTACAAATATGCAGCTAGTGGTAATATTGTCATTATTTAGTTTATATTAGCCTGCGATCTTTGCTCAACTTCGACTGGGATCTTAGATTGCATAATACTTAATGAGAAGAAGAGCTATAATGGTTTGAACGTTTGGAGTCAATGCATGGATAATCTTTTAGAAAAACTAAGAGTAGATTTTTAGCAACGAGGGATCTGAGATAGGGGTTTTAACTTTTAACTTTTATGATGTTAGTAGGAAACAATATTCAAGACAAATACAACGTCAGATCATGACTAGCTAATAACTTGTGGGTGAATAATAGTATTATACTATAATTATATTTGTTGTTGAAATGATTATTTTAAAATTCCTCGACCTTTTCTGCTTGTTCCCTGCTCTCTATTTCAGGCTTCAGCAGGCTTTTGTTTTGCCAAATGGTGGGATCTGGAGTGACTCAAGCCAATTTGTATACAAAATCTGTGTAGAGTCTCGATTTCTTCTGCTATAGCCTATGTATATGCGTGTGTAATACTATATGTATATTTGTTTAGGTACAAAAATCTTTTCATATTACATCTCCTTCCAAGTCTCCAGTTGTTCATTTTGATCCAAGCGGCAGCCTACTTTTGGTTACAAGCATCAAGTGCCCTATCTTGAAGGCTGCACCTTTTTTTTGGCAAGTGCATAGGGTGAATGATGTTGCAACCCTTCTGCTTAGAGTAGTTACATATTTTCTACCATTAGAGAGTTTATTGTGTCAAACTTATGACAAAGCCCCACCATACTGCAGCCCACAAACCTAGTAATCTGTTTGAACTTTGACAACAAAACAATTATTTTAGGGTTTCTGAACAGTTGTCATTATTTCAAATGAATATCATAGTTTGTTAGAAAGGAGGAAGTGGTTTGGCTGGCACATGAGATTTGACATACCAGATGTTGGGGAGTAACACAAAGGAACATGGACATCACAATCGCTATCAAAATATTAATATTTCAACAAAATTTGAATGACTGCAATTCCAAATCCATCAAACTAGGGCTTTACTTTTATCCCAAGGAACCAAGATTTGAGTGCTTACAATTTTAAATTTAGTAAATGAGGACTGACAGATGGGCATTTCACCAAACCATTCTTGACCTAGATTGATGAAGGATTCCTATGTACAAGAATCTTTTCCAGTCTACTATGAAGTCATTATACATCCCATGCTCATTATATAAGTGTTGTCGATGTTAAAATGGTGGTATTAAAGATAAAAGGGAAAAGAGTATCACAAACATAGATATCTTCGTGATAAGAACAGTGGTTACAAGCATATGTCTAATCACTACAGTTCTATGGTTTTCTTGCAAATCTAGACTCAGCAAGCCTTCAATCGTTTTGATTGAGATATCTCACCAAAAGTCAAGTTGTGGGAACCTTTGAAATTATAAGTAAATGAAAGGTAAGAAATCATATTCCCCCCTTAAGGTTGCTGGAACGACTTATAACTTTCATTTGATAACATCTGGTGGACTATTTTTAGATTTTCTTATTATTTCCGTACTTATGTTTTGTCTTCTCAGCCATAGTTTATTGTATTGTTCTTATTTCCTATGTGGAGGCCCCTCTAGATTCCCTAACTATTTAATCTAAAAAAGAAAGAAAATCTGGTGGACTGGGAAAATAAAAAAAGGACTAAGTAAAATTAATTTGCTAGAAGATAAGGTGCTTGCGATGACAACAAATTACTCGTGTCTTAGTAATTCTAAATATTTCAATGGAGGCAAACTTATGCAAAAAGTTGATACATAAAACTGATAAGTTTGCTTGAAAAATGTAATATCCCTACCAATAAATTTTAAACACACTTGCAATTATCTGAATTTTCACTCACAAACATTTCGTCAAACAGTTGGCAGGAAACTGTATTTGGAGTGTATTTCAACAATATTTGACAGATTTGCAAGGAAGTAATTCATACTTCATTAAAATTCAGCAAAAACTTCGTATATAATAAAGCATGTGTTTTTCCATCAAAATATATTGTGGAAAAGTGTTATTTAAGGTTTTTGAAAACAATTTTTAGGGTTTCCAAACTATTTTTGTTATAAATCACTGCTCGTGGATCAGTCTAATCACACAGTCTGTTTATGGTATATATTTTATAAATGTGTCAATCTTTTTATGGTGACTTCAAATCTATTTAGCAATGTTAAACTATTTTGATAATTTTGTGGATATATTACTTACATTTAAAAAAAATAAAATTTAGATAAGGCAAATTTAATGCCGGATTTTTTTTCCGAAATTTTCACTCTTGCAGAATTTCATCCAAATTTTATTGTAGCATTTGAGCCTTGTGACTTAGCAACAGAATACTGAAATAGTAGCTGATATTGCTCTTCAATTAAGATTATTCCAGATTATAATACACTCAGATTTCAACATATAACACAGTCTTAATTTGCTGCAATGAATTAATACATAACAGAAATGCATTTAATTTCTAACCTCAAGTTTTGGCAGGGAAATACAAACTGAATAAGTCTTTAACAGCAATCGCAAAAAATGGATTTAATATATATTCAGCTTACTATACAAGTGTTGTTCACCACTGTAGACAGTCCTCCAAAGCAACATCCTTATTATTTGATGTCAAATAGTCCCAAACTAACTCCAAGTTTCAAACTGATTACTCTTGAGTGCTGACAATGTTAGGATAGGTGACATTAACGTTGCATTCTTAAGTCATTTTCATGTGTCTCTGTGTTCCTTGGAAAGTGTTTTAGGAGACATGAGAGTTAAAATATTTCATATTTATTTCATATTATTTATTGTAATTGCATTCCATAGAGGTTGACACATGCCGGTGGTGGTTACAAGGCATATAGGAGGAATATTCTTTTGTGGCATCCATTTTGGGAGTGGGGTACATGTCTATGTGCATGTCAATGCATGTTGACAATTGTCATTTGTCATGAGGAATATTCTTTTGTGGCATCCATTTTGGGAGTGGGGTACATGTCTATGTGCATGTTATATTTTGTAGCCATCTAAGCTGTCGGAGAGTTATGGAGCACTCGGGTTTGACCAAATCTGATTGGCTGTGGGTTAGGCACCCATGTCAACGCCATGTGATATTTTATTACATTTTATTATGTTTTATGGGGCTGTCCACTAAGAATGGCATGGGTTTTTGCAGGTGGTTTCTACCTCTTGTTTTGGGATACGACAATGGTTTCATATGTTCAGTTGTAGGTAACAGGGTGCTGCCAGATTGCTTAGAGAATTGTAGTGAAGTGTATTGGTGTACATCTTTCCTTGAAGATTAATAATATACTTGTCCTCTTGTTCTTGTGGAGTTTTTTCCCAAAAGAGTTTCTCCAAGTAAATCTGGTTTCATCTATGGTATTGCTGATTTTATGCTTTTATGTTGAATGCGCAATCACCTTAATCATCTAAGTGGATAATCTTTCATACATAATTTCATATTTGCATCATTTTGTATAAGTTATTATTGTAGCTTTTCTACATTGGTTTCCAATAGATTATATTATTGCAGGTGTATTTCTCTTATAAAAATCCTTCCATGCAGCCCTGATGTCTCATCAAGTTAAAGAAAATTTATTATTGTTGCTGTTAACTGTAGATGGGGGTCCAAAGTTCCCTCACTAAGGCCGCACCTCACTCTTCTTAGAGCAACATACCACCTTAAATTACGAATACAAGTTTATTCAGCAGATACTACATTATTTCTTCAAAACTGTCTCAATCCACCTTACAAACAAAGGTATTACCATGTGCATTTAAAGGCTAGCAATTCGTGACAACAATAGTGAGCAATTTGTGACCACAATCTTCACTTCATCCAAATATTACCCACGTCCCTCTTCACTTGGATGGCTAGCAAGAAGGGAAGTAGTCAATGAAAAATTCGAAGACTATACTCAAGATCTTCAAGTAGTGAAACTCCACACCACTCTTACCATACAAATACAAAAGCATGATATGCAAAATAAGGGCGGCTAGCAAGTATAACTAGAAATCTTACTCTACAACACAAACTCCACAAACTTATTATTTGCCCTGCAAATTCCAATAAATTTCTGCTTTGCTGGATTCCCCTTAATCTTACACAAATATGGAAAAATATCTCTACTTCGGCACAAATGCAAATTTAGGAAGATATTATTTTGCTTTAACATGAATCTTCAAACTTGAACATTCAACTCCAATGTGAATCCTGTGTGAATCCATCCATATTGGCTAGGGAAGATCTTTCACTCCCGAAACCAATCTTTCTCTAAGGGTTTTTGTCCTAGGGTGGCAGAAATCTGCTCAACTTCACAACTGTGGTTTCAATAAAAAAACAAATGCCAAGAATGCCCTCACTTCACAAAAACTCCTTTTATAGGCACTTTCAGGGCAACTAAAATAATTTCTCTTTTATTTCATTTTTCCCCTCAATAATAAAAATAAAGTGGCTTTTTTGAACTCTTCTAATTTGATAATACTTTTAATCCTTAATACTAGAAGGCCAAATTAAAAAAGGGACATTACAAAAGATAATCTCTTACAAGTTTTCATAATATCAATATGTAAATAAAGAATCATCTCTTTAGAATGCAAAGAGTCTCTTCGTATACCTTGACCAGCTCTTATGTAAGAGTGTGTGATTAACTGTTTGGCATGCCTGCTATATATATTTTGGTCATCCTCTTTGATTCCCCAGTACTTGATTTGATCTCTCGTGACCACAAGTTGCTTATGAGTTGATCTCTTGTAACCATCAGCTGCATTTGAGTTGATCTCTTGTGATCCTCATTTTATTTGGTTTGACCTCTTGCCCATGCTATATAAAAGGTTGTTTTAGAACCTGTCATGAGATGATCACTATTCCCAATCTCTATTGTGTACCCTAGAGTTTGTAATTGAATTGGCTGGGTTTCTTAAATCGTGGTCCAACAATCTGGCAAGTTGATTGAGTTATTGATTATTATGCCAAAATCTTAACATGAGGCTTATAATGAATGCCAAGTAGCAGTAATTTATGGTATAGTTGCTGATGGTCATATTGCCCTCCTCACTCTCATTGAAAAATAAATCGAATTTATCTTTTGTGTATAACAACTAAACATATACTCATTCAAGATGAGGGGTTTCCCTAAGGCTAAAGAGATGTCATGGCCTATGCTGAGCCAAGAATTGGGAATGGATACCTAGGAAAGGTCGGAAACATTATTGGAGCAGGGATGGCTAGATCATGGAATAGTACAAATTTTGAAGTATACTTCTCAAGTAGATAATAGGATGGAGAATTAGTAGGAAAATACATTGGAAATAGAAGAAATTCATTTGAAATAGTGTTGGAATTCCAAAAATCCTAGAAGCTGAGTTCTAATTGTATACAGTCCTCGGGAGTGGGCAAATAATGTTGAAAACATTGGCTAAAGTTTCTGAACCTCCCCAAGAGTTTCTTGTAGAGGGAAACATTTTAGATCCACAAAAGTGGATTTCCAACCTGCTAAAAATGATTTTTGAAATTTATAGGCTATGGCACTTGAAGATATAGGTGTTGTGGGTGTGAGTGCCCATGCATGCTTGTGTGCATTTGGGGGCATGTGGTTATGTGTGTGCACATGTGCATGCAGGGTTTGCATGTGGGTGTGTAGGTGTCTGCGTGTGTGCATGGTTGGGTGTGTGGATGCATGCATATGTGAATGTGTGCCCCTAGGCATACGCATGTGTGTGTTGGTGTGTTGCTTGGAAGTAGGTGTGTTTGTGTGGGGGGTATGGGTATTCATGTATGCCCTTCAGATATGCTTGTGTGTTGTAATAACCAGCCTCATTTTTTCTTTTCTTTTTTTCTTGACAATAAGAAAACTCAATATAAACACAACAAAAATGATGCATTCACTGTTACAAGTGCTGATAGGCATTACAATGCTGATACAAAGTGCTGGAGCAGAATAGAAATGTAGAAACTACTTCACAAAATTGCCCATAGTGCAATAAACCAACACCCAATCGGAAATGATGATAAATTACCTTAAATAGATGATCTTGGAAGGCAACAGCAGGTCTGAAAGCATGCATATGTGAATGTGCGCCCCTAGACATATGCATGTGTGTGTTGGTGTGTTGCTTGGAAGTAGGTGTGTTTGTGTGGGGTGTATGGGTATTCATGTATGCCCTTCAGATATGCTTGTGTGTTGTAATAACCAGCCTCATTTTTTCTTGACAATAAGAAAACTCAATGTAAACACAACAAAAATGATGCATTCACTGTTACAAGTGCTGATAGGAATTACAATGCTGATACAAAGTGCTGGAGCAGAATAGAAATGTAGAAATTACTTCACAAAACTGCCCATAATGCAATAAACCAACACCCAATTGGAAATGATGATAAATTACCTTAAATAGATGATCTTGGAAGGCAACGGCAGGTCTGAAAGCAGACTGTAAGCTTGCTGTCATCCACAGAACAGCTAGGAATATCACCGGGCTAGCTTCCAATCACAAACCCGCATACTCAAATGGCCTTAAACTGGATCAACACCTTGAGTATCAACTCCAACACTCTCCAAACTCGCTAGAATGATGGTAAACAAGCCTGATATGTTTGTCTGGGCTATGACAGGCCGTCAATATGACTGTTGCAATTTTAATTGGCCTCAAAGAACACTATAAACCCTTCTACACTCACAAGGAACACCACCCCAAGATGTCAATCAGCAACATTCACCTTTAGCGCCACCAAAAAGGCTAACAAGGACCATGAAATGATTGGCAATGTAATGGTCAACCCTAACATGTTTGTTTTTTCTGTTTGTTTTCTGACTTGCTAGTTTGTATTTGTTTTGAGAGATTTTGCTTTGTTTTTTCATACACCATTCATATATTCACCATTGCAAGAAATGCATATAACAAGTATATAGATAGAAGTGAAAACATACTAGCTGGGATCAAATTCTAGGCTTAAAATAATCTGATTTCAATAGCAGAATTTAACAGTTCATGAGTTACAATAGACTTTCTCAGAAAAAAGCTTTCAGACCTGGACTGGGTCGCCAACTCAGCCATTTGGGAGTCTTCTACAAACTTCACATTCACCAATATGGTGGACTCACAAAACCCCAGCATAAGCTCACCCAAAATCAACTCCAGCAGCTACAGAAAGGTGTCCTAGAACCACACAATGAAGGTGATCAGAAGCAGCCATTACCAGCATGGAGAAATCTGAAGCAAGACGCCTGGCAGCAAATTATAAATCCTCCAAGAAGCAATGAGCTGAGGCTAGAAAAGGCCCTAATCTCCTTGCTTTTTAAGCACCCCCAAATCGTTGCAACAAATCATCATTTACCAGCAATAGCAGCCCAACTATGAACAGATTACAACTGAGGACAAGACACCAAAAGGACGTCCCCCAAGAGAAGGTCCGATCTGCTTTTTGAAATTCTATTCTCACTCAAAAAATGCAATTTAACACTCATTGGAATTGTCTTTAGCACAGCCTTCCATTAAAGCAATACCCATTTGAATTCCTCATTTCATGTCAGTGCTATGAGTAAAAGTATGAGTTTCAGGTTCTGAAACAAAGTGCCCAGAAACCATGAAATTTATCATCAAAATGCAACTCAACACCACCAAAACCAATACCAAGCCATTACAAGCCAAAACTAACAAACCCCACATCAAAAATGATCAAAGATCTTCATCTCTAACGACTGTAACCTGCAACTTTGAAGCTCTAATGGCGACCTCTGAATGAAATCACCCCTTTACCATTTTGAACAAATCTCTCACTGTCGAAACTGGTCTTAGATAACGATGGTTTTCGTCCTCGAATCCGTTTACCAGTCCCCGTAGCAAACCAGCAGCACTTCACTCAATCGTCAAATCCCCCATACAGAAATGAGCTTCAAAAATTAGCTTTTATAAGTTTGCATCTCCAAATTAGGGCGACCCAAGTCAAAACCCTAAACCCCTTTGAGAAAGTACGCCACTTTTGCCTTTGCCTTTTATTTTAATTGATTTGCATTCCAAACATTAGCTTTTTAACAAAAAATTAACTCATTCCTCACTTTAGGCGTCCACCTCATATTGAGCATTCGAAAATACTTTTGTTGCTCTTTAAAACGACTTAAAGTCATTGTACTATTAGTCCCCTTCATGACCCTCAACGAAAAAATATAAAGTCACTTTATTAAAATCCAATTTTGAAGGAAGGATTATATATTAAAATATTTCAACCATAGAAATTGATGCCTCCACTGAAAAATGTTGTTGAGAGATAACCCTGACCGAGTCCCGCCTATCTTGGATGACTTACTATTTTTAGAAAGTCCTAAAAATAGTAAGTTGCACCCTAAAATTAGAGCCGAAGAGAAACTGAGGAGCTCGAAAAGGCTCACCGAGGACTAAAACACAATACCAAACCCCTTGTTAAAAATAGCACTCAGTAAAAATAGTAAGTGTATTAGAATCAACTCGAACTGAAAGAGGTCATTGTAAATGGGGACATTATAGTCTGCCCTTCCCAAAGATTGCTTGTTCTCAAGCAATACTAGTAAAGCCCTGCTAACCACAATTAGAATCATACTGAAACTAGAAATGATCCTAGGGTCCCAAATAATTCTAGGGGTTTTGTAGCTCCAATTGCTCAAATCCATGTCCTACGAGATACCAACAAATAAGGCCTCCTGAAAGTCACCTATAAGAAGAGTGATAAAATACCACCAAAACGCAGTCCACTCCTCAAAAATAAGTCCCTCAAGAGAACCAAATTGAGGTGCTACTGGAGTAAGCTTAAGAAAATCCACACTAGCTCTCTCATCTCAAACAGTAGTTGCTCTAAAACCTAGTGTGAATCCCTGGTTCCAAGTGAATCTCAAAAATGAACCATCATGCTGAAACTGTGTCACATTGAACATCATTGTCAACCCAATGTGCTCAGACTGTACTCTTCTATCCCAAACTGCAGTAGTCAATAAACCATCAATCAGAACAATGTATGCCCACGCCATGAAGTAACTATAGTAATCGTCACTCACCAAAATGAAACCAAATAAATGAAGCATTGTATCCGGAAAGGTACTCACAACCAACTGCCTCAACTCAAAATCAATCAACTCACTGATAAATGTTTGCATAACTAACTCAAGAAAGTGCGGACAGTAGTAATAAATCCATGATTCCATTGGATATGTAGGAGAGATAAGCAAGGAATAAGTTGAAGAATCATCCCCTAACACCAAATCATGATTGACACCCAAGCACAAACGGGTACAACTCAACTATTGCTCCCAAATCAAAATTGTATGTAAACTGATCGAAAAGTGTGCCTGGGCATCGGGACTAGAAGTAGCCCCACTAGTCCATTCTTGGCGGGTGATCCCACAATAGTGGTTTACAATTTTTGGCCAAACTGGACGTTGAAATTTTTTTTTTAACTAAATCTTCACTTTCGGGCACCTATAGCGGCTAAACTGTGAGGAATTTGAAGATGATGCAATTACAGTTTCGTGACATTTTTTCTATAGATTCTAAATATATTTTTTCAAAATTTTGGAATCAAATTGCACTTCTTTTTCCATCTCCCTCAAAACTAGTTTTTCAAAAACAACATTTTTAAAAGTGGCTCACCGTATAACGCATAACTTTTTTTCCATGAAGAATAAAATTTTAATTCTTTCAATTTAGATTTGTAACTCGATATCTAGTGCTTCCACTTGGTTAAATAGTTTTTTATTGAATATTTTTTCTTTAATCAAGTTTTGAATTTAAACCAATTATAATTCAGACATAGCGCGACCATATAACGCATAACTTTTTTTGTATGTATTGAAATTCAATGTTTTTTTATTTTTTGGATCAAGGACTTCAATATATGGTGCACTAATATTTTTAATTTTTTTTTTTAATAATCTACTATTTTTTCACACGTGCAGAACAAAGAGCTTGATTTTCAGTGAAAAACCTACATTCATAAGAAAAAAATATATAATAATAAAATTAAATTTATTTAAAATTATACTTTTTGGGAAGCTTATAATAAGGAATACATACTTAAAAAAATTAAAAAATTAAATGAATTCATTTGATCCCCCAAAAGGTAAATCAAAAGTGGTTTTTTATCAGCATTTTGATAGGTGTAAAGGAGACTTCGTTATAGGTATAGTTTAAAACTAGCGGGGTTCTATCTAAGGGGGTTTGATTTTAGGTAGTTTGATCAAACCTTCTTCAATTGTAATTATTTAAATAAAACATTTTAAGGCTTAAATCATTATCTTTTCTAAAAATATGTGATTTTAGCAAAAATTTGTTCCTCCCAGAAATTGTAAACCAGCTTTGTGGGATCATCCTATGACAACACTTCACGACTGGAAGTTGCACCTAGGTCCCAAACCTTGTTATTTTTATCCAATGCAGTGCTGCAACTAGGAGTACTCTCATCATCCAACTCGAAAAGTGGGTTGTCATATACCCTATCAGCTCCTATCTCAAACAAAGGATTATCAAATAACAACTGTTGACCACCCTCAAGAGCTGATTGTGAATCCAAATCAGCAAAGCTACTAGGTCCTTGATCATATTCAACTATATGCAAGGTAAAATCTGATTTGTTCTCAAGAACAAGATCAAGATCAATATCGTCATCAATGCCATCAACCGTGCTCAATTTCAGAGTGGAAATTGGAATAGCTCCATAATCAAAAGTAAATTCATCCCAATTAGGTTTTTTGTCAAATTTTGGTACCATCTCACCAAGATTCCATGTATTAGAAGGCAGATTGATTTTTTTTGTGTTCATCCTGTGATGTTGTCTCTACAAATAAATCATTTCCCAAAAGTGTGTTATTATTTTCAGTGTTACCAAACCTTATACTAGTGTTCACAAGTACTTTGGACAGCTCCAAAGATGCATTAAAGGTTGCTGCCACATGTTTTCCCTTCCCTTCACTAGACTCCACATGTGGCCCACCATGTGACAACCCTCTCAAAACCACATTCTTACCCTTGGATTGAAATTTCAGCGCCAATGTTTGAAAGTTCAGAATAAACTCCCCTAAAGTGCGTAGGCACTTAATGCCCCATAACTACATCTATATCTGCTATGTTCACCACATAAAAGTCCTCTTTAATTTCATGACCTCCCAACTATACACTCAATTGAGGGACCATTTGGTACATTGGATTGTAAATCCATCAAATACCATAACTCTAAAACTACCAACCTCTTGTGTCTGAAGCCCTCTTCGTGCCACTAAACCATCATCGATGAAGTTATGGGTAGCTCTTGTATCAATCAGTGTCAACATACACTGCCCCTGTATCACACCTCTAATACACAAAGACTGATTCCCATGAAAGTTGTGGAGTTGGAAAAATGACCCATCATGGTCCCACACCTTACCACTTTCTTCTAATGTATTTTCACCTTCACTTTCTACATAATCAACTTGCTGGTCTAATTTTTCTGATTCACCATCTTCCTTAATTTGGTATTCTATTAGCAATACCTTAGCCTTGGTTGAGTATTTGTGATCCTTGGTGTAAGGTTCCTTGCATGTACAACACAACCCTTTCTTCCTGAGTTCATTCAAAGTCTCATTGTCTATCCTTGTGTAGTTTTTTTTAGGCTGCTCTTGCTCTTTGATTTCAATTTTCTTGTCTTTTTCCTTTTTGGGCTGCAAGTCCTAGGACTGGAATTTTTTCTTGAAAGCTGATGTCTCCATGTCTCTAGCCTTTTTAATGGTTTCTTGAAGGCTAAGAGGGTTAAAAGCTCTTATCCAACCCTTTAAAGGATCATACAATCCATCTATGAACAACACTATCAATCTTCTCTTAGAAATATCAATCACTAGCACAGATAGCTTTTGGAAATCTGATATGTATGAATCCATTGAACCCCATTGTTTAAGTTGGGCTAACTCTTTAAAATGAAGCTTAGGATCTTTCTTATCAAACCTTTCAATTAACCTCTCAGTGAATTCCCTGTATGAAGTGATTTGAGTATGCCCCAAAGTTAACATACTATTATACCACCACTCGTGAGCACCTTCATCTAGATGTATAGATGCATATTGAATGGACTCTAACTTAGGCATAAGATTTAAGGTGAAATAAGTATCTAGTTTTTGAACCCAGGCTCTCACTGCCATCTTACCGGAGCCAATAAAATATGGTAAAGTAAGTTTCCCCACTTTCCTGCGAAGTTCATTTTGTTGGTCTCTATTCCCCTTGTTGTTAGAGTGTTTCATCCTCAAGTCAATGGAGTCTCTGAGAGATATGTCCTACTGGAAACCAGGCCCTACATTGAGCCAATCTTGCCTAAACTAATCTTGTTATTCCAACAAAGTAAGCTTAGGATTCATAGGTACTTCTACCCTCAATGGGAAGTTTGGCATAAGAGGCCTTGCCAAAGCTCCCTAATTACCAACTCCTTGTTATCCTACCTTGTTTCCTTGACTCATTTTGTCCATTCTCTATATTAAACCTGCTAACCTGTCATTAGTCTCCTGTGCCTATTGTGCTGCCCTACCTTGACCCCTAACTGGAGCATCAACCTATTTGGAGGTCCATCATTCCTCTCACCTTCACCACCCATGTCTCCCATGTTTCCAATATTAGAAGACCCACTGGATGATGATTTTGTTTGCTACCCTTCTTCTGAGGATGACCAATGTTCCCAAAAACTCTCTTCTTTTATCTTACTTCTTTCTAAATACCTTCTTGACCTATCACTCTGGCTCATAGAAAATTATACCCACTAGCTGGCAGGATGGTTTAACTCTGATACCACTATAATGGTCAACCCCCAAATGTTTTTTTTTTCCATTTGTTTTCTAACTTACTAGTTTGTATTTGTTTTGAGAGTTTTTTCTTTGTTTTTTCATACACCATTCATATATTCACCATTGCAAGAAATGTATATAACAAGTATATAGATAGAAGTGAAAACATACTAGCTGGGATCAAATTCTAGGCTTAACATAATTTGATTTCAATAGCAGAATTTAACAGTTCACGAGTTACAATAAACTTTCTTAGAAAAAAGCTTTTAGACCTAGACTGGATCACCAACTCAGCCGTTTGGAAGTCTTCTACAAACTTCACAGTCACCAATATGATGGACTCACAAAACCCTAGCATAAGCTCACCCAAAATTAACTCCAACAGCTACAGAAAGGTGTCATAGAACCACATATTGAAGGTGATCAGAAGCAACCATTACCAGCATGGAGAAATTTGAAGCAAGATGCCTAGCAGTAAATTGTAAATCCTCCAAGATGCAATGAGTTGAGGCTAGAAAAGGCCCTAATCTCCTTGCTTTTTAAGCACCCCCAAATCACTGCAACAAATCATCATTTACCAGCAATAGTAGCCAAACTATGAACAAATTACAACTGAGAACAAGACACCAAAAGGATGTCTCCCAAGAGAAGGTTTGATCTTCCTTTTAAAATTCTATTCTCACTCAAAAAGTGCAATTTAATACTCATTGGAATCATCTTTAGCACAACCTTTCATTAAAGTAATACCCATTTGAACTCCTCATTTCATTTCATGTCAGTGCTATGAGTAAAAGTATGAGTTCTAGGTGCTAAAACAAAGTTCCCAAAAACTATGAAATTTATCATCAAAATACAACTCAACATCACAAAAACCGATACCAAGCCATTACAAGCCAAAACTAACAAACCCCACATAAAAAATGATCAAAGATCGTCATCTCTAATGACTGTAACCTACAACTTTGAAGCTCTAATGGTGACCTCTGAATGAAATCACCCCTTTACCATCTTGAATGGGTCTCTCATTGTTGAAACTAGTCTTAGGTAACAAGGCTTTTCATCCTCGAATCCGTTTATCAGTCCCTTGGTAGCAAACCAATAGCACTTCACTAAATCATCAAATCCCCCATAGAGAAATGAGCTTCAAAAATTAGCTTTTATGAGTTTGCAGATCCAAATTAGGGCGACCCAAGTCAAAACCCTAAACCCCTTTGAGAAAGTACACCACTTTTGCCTTTGCCATTTATTTTAATTGATTTGCATTCCAAACATTAGCTTTTTAACAAAAATTTAACACATTCCTCACCTCAGGCGTCCACCTCATGTTGAGCATTCTAAAATACTTTTGTTGCTCTTTAAAATGACTTAAAGTCATTGTACTAGGCATCAAGGTACAAATTAGTCCCCCTCATGACCCTTAATGAAAAAATATAGTCACTTTATTAAAATCCAATTTTGAGGGAGGGATTAAATATTAAAATGTCTCAACCATAGAAATTGATGCCTCTATTGAAAAATGCTACTGAGAGATAACCTTGATCGGGTCCCGCTTATCTTGGATGACTTACTATTTTTAGAAAGTCCTAAAAATAGTAAGTTGTTCCCTAAAACTTGAGCTAGAGAGAAACTAAGGAGCTCAAAAGGCTTCACCGAGGACTGAAGCACAATACTAGAACCCTCGCTAAAAATAACACTTACTAAAAATAGTAATTGTATCAGAATCAACTCAAAATCAAAGAGGTTGTCGTAAATAGGGACATTACAGGAAATCATACCCAACAGATCTGAAAATGACTGATTAAATGTTTGTAGGTATATCTTGTTTGCAATACAAACAACAATGAAATTTCTTCAAGAACTCTCTCCAAACTCACATAGAGCACCTCCCAGACTATCAACTGCTTCATACACTCTGAATATCATCAAATAGACTCAGAATAACCAAGAAATGACACTACATTGTTATGATATTAATTTCAATCTCAGTCATCATTGAATATGGCACGAAATAGGGGCAATAAGCAGGAAAGTATTCAAATCTCCTTATAACTCTACATGTGCAATGGTCAAGCACTTGGAAATGGTTTCCATCTAGGTGCCTCCAAGAGTGAATGGAAAACCCCAATAAACTAGGGGCTACAGCCTATGAACCATGTGCCATGCCTTCTTAGAGAGCTTGTACAACCAACATTGACAATGATGCAACCCTCATTACTGATAAATCTGCCCACACTTGTATAGCTAGCAAAGTCAAGAATGATTAGTGCTAGACAAGGAATGTTAAATGCAAACCCTTATACCTAACAAAGATGAATGGCTAGGCCTTGAAATTGAAGGGTACAGCTAGCAGATGGTCTCTTCCAATTGCTCAACACAATCTCAAAAAACTTTGCAAAACCATTGAAACCCACACTCCAAAATCTGCAACATTAAAACACTAAAAAATCTTCATTTTTGAAACCTCAAATCTAGAACTATGTGAACCATAGTGGTGATTTTTGAATAGAACCACTCCAAACTAGCCAAGGATTGTCTTTGAAATCCAAAGCTAGAAATCTAATGAGGGTCTTTGTCCTCAAGAGATTCAAGGAACAACACCTAGGTTTAATTCGGTAGCATAATGGTATGTGTAATCTTCAACCTATGCAAATGAGACCCCCAAACCTCCTTTTAGAGCTTTGGAGGGAAAAGAGAAAATTTGAAATTACAAATAATTCTTCCCCTCCAATGTCCTTTTTGAAATATTCAAATGATTTTTCGTGTGTTAATTCCTCCCACATTTCCCTAGGTGTCCACTTTGAGGGGACATAAAGCAACTTAAATAAATTATAACACTTAAGTAAATAATTTAACATTAAACATTAGAACTTAAGTGTATAATTTAAATGCTCCACCCGAGTTGTGGAAAGCACAATTGAGGTTTCAGAAACCAAAACTAATCATGCCATGATGTAATCGAAGTTGAGAGATGATGATAGGTGTCAGCCCAGAGATTTACTATAAATAGATGTGCTCTCCAAGAAGTGTGAAGAACACCCCAAGGGTTCAAAAATGCTTATGAAAGTGTTGATGCAATCCACAATGTCAACTAAGCTCATTGCCAACAATGAAAACCAAGAAAGGTTGAACATGTGCTCTCCAAGAACTATGGATACCAATACCAATTAGCCTACGAGAACTTAGGAAATAGACTAATAGTCACCAAGCTGACTAGACTTGAGAAGGGAACATTATATGTGTATGGGTGTGTGCTTGCAAGTGGATTTGTGCATGTTGTGAGGGTGTGGGTGTGTACATGTTTGTGAGGATTTATGTGTGTATGTGCTTATGTTTGTGTGTGTGAGTGAGTGGAGTTGGGGGGCTGATGGGGGGAATGGGGAAGAATGGGAAGGAAGGAAAGGAGGAGAGACGAAGGAAGCATTTCAAATGAAGGGAGACATAGTGTGATGATCACACTCTTATACTGAGAGGGGGAGAGGGGTGAATCGGTATAAGCAAACTTCTCCCAATTTAAGCTTAATCAACAACAATAACAACCATGCAAAATCTAACAATTAAAAACACAATAAAAACACCAAATTTATGTGGAAACCCTTGTGAGAGAAAACCACAACAAAATAATGCTATATATAAAATTTCTTAGAATCTTTGTAGGCAGCAACCTACAGGAGACACCAATCCCCTCTTGTACAATTTGTGAGCACTAACCCACTGGAGACACCAATATCTTGTTAAGGAACCAACCTTCTATGCAATAGAATTACTATCTTCTTATGAATGTCTTCTTCAATGAATGATGAACAATTTCATTTAACTTAGCAAGTTCTTCTGTTCAAAAATATACTTGTATTTTTCTCTATAGTGTTGTGACCTTTTCACACATCACCCCATTCAAAATGGGGACCTCCTAATTTTTGCTTTATTTCGGGTCTTTTGGCTTTGCTTTTGGGTTGTTTTTTCGTTGTCTCTCTTTATGTTGTCTGCCTTTCCAAGGATGTGCTCGTCTTTGAGCTTGAATTGAGATTTTGGCTAAGTCTGAGAAATTAGGGTTTGTTCTCTTCATGCCAATTTGAGGTTGATTCAAGTAAGAAAATTGAAGTCTGATCTTGGCATTGCAGTTAGTAAACTTCCAGTAGGTCCCCAACAAAATTTCATTGAATTCCGACTACATACTATTTTTAGTAAGTACCTTGATTCGGGGCATTTTCTCAGCACCTTTTGAAGTTTTATCCGTCACACTGCATCCAAAACACATCAAACTATTTGTCTACAAGTTTTGAGCTGAAACAAACAACTTTCTATTTTTAGCAAGTTCACCTTCAAGAGCTGATTTTAGGGTTTACATGCAGAGTTTTTCAATGCATGTCTAGAGAATATTTTTGGGTTTTCCGAGACCTACGCGATGATATAACATGCAAAGTGAGATGATAACTTTCAGAACTCAGCTTTCAGAGGCTATTTTTAGGGTTTGCATGTTGGAGTCTTCAATGCATGTCTGGATATTCTTTGTGGGTTTTTCGAAAGCTTCGCAATGATGTAACATGTAAACTAGGATCAAGACCTTTTTCAAAAGCTATCTTCGAAGGATATTTTTAGGGTTTGCATGTAGGACTTTTTAGTGCATGTCAGGTTATTCTTTATGGGTTTTTCAAGAGCTACGCAATGATGTGACATGCAAGTAGAGTTGATCACTTTTTCACAAACTTAATATTTTTAGCAAGATCACTTCGACAGCTGCCCAACACCTCAATATCACAAACAATGCAAGTGCAACATAAACAAAGTTAAACGGAGATTGTTTGAGCAACATGCAAGTCAAATTAGGGTTTCTAGCTTCGGGACCCAAAATGAGGGGTCAAACGCCAGAATTTTTGAAAATTGGTGTATCCCACTGCAATTAGTATCTTTTGAGCTATCCATTGGTAAAATTTGAGGGCAATCAAAGCACTTACTATTTATAGTAAGCCACTTTTGAAATAGGCTATAAATAGTAAGTCAGTAGCAGGTGCCGGTGTGAACAGGCAAGTCATCCCATGTGGATCACACCAGTCAGATTTCAAGTTAAACAGAGTTGTGGAAGTCATGAAATCAAGAAGTTACTATAAATAGTAAAACACCTCTAGAAACATGCTATAAATAGTAAGTCAGCATGAGATGGCAGTGTGAACAACTAAACTAGGTCATGAGGATCCTGTGGTTGAAATTTCAGATCAATCCAAGCTTCAGAGGTATAAAATCAGAGGGCTTACTAAATATAGTAAATCGGGAGCGAGCAAGCTAGGGAAATGCCTAAGTCTGAGAAATTTCCTTCACCCCCTGTCAAATGTGCGCAAGAAGAAGCTGGTTGAAGGATGGAAAAGTTTCAAGTGAGAAATTCCTGTTGCCTGGTCCAAATGCGCCCATGCTAGAAGCTAGATTAGAAGAAATTTTCTAAGGCATTGTAAAGTTCCTACTTGACCCCTGAAATGCACCCTCATCTCAAGGTGGTGATGGAAAATGTTTAAGTCATGAAGAAATTCTTGCAGGACCCATCAAATGCACCCAAGGTAAAGTGAGGTTGAGAAAAGTTTCCAAGGCAAGTTGAAATTCCTACTCCTACCCTTAATGCACCCTGAAGGAGAGATGGTGATGGAAAATATTCTAAGTGTTAGCTTATTCCTGCTCACCCCCTCAAATGCCCCCTCAAGGAGAAGAAGCTATGAAAATTTTCTAAGTTATTGATAATTCCTGCTTGACCCCCAAAATGTGCCCTCAAGTTATCTAGCTATCAAGGACATGAAAAAAGTTTCTAAGGCAAGAGAAATTTCTTCTTCAGCCTCCAAATGCACCCGCATGTTAAGGAAGGTGATGGAAAATAAGCCAAGGCATGAAACTTCCTGCTCCACACCTCAAATGCGCCCTAGCTCAAGAGGCATCAAGGAAAAGTTGTTAAGTGTTAGAAACTTCCTCCTTATGACCCCAAATGCACCCAAACTTGGAGGAAGCCTTGAAATTTCTCTAAGTATGTAAATTGGAAATGAGGACCCCTATATATGCCCAAGAGGATATTGGAAGTTAGAAATTTTCACTAAGGCGTTGAAATTCAAAGTACACACCTTGAAATGCGCCTTAACATAGAGATGGATTGGAAATTTGTCTAAGTACTTGAAACTTGAAGCTCAACTAGTCATATGCACCCAAGCAAGGAAGGAAGATAGGAAAATTTTCTAAGTTTTGAAAATTGGAAGCTCAGGGTCCTAAATGCACCCAACCTTGAGAAGAAGAATGTTGAAAATTTCTAAGGCAAATAAACTCAAAGCTTAAAGGGTCATATGCACCTAAGAGTTGAGGAGGAAGTTTAATATTTTCTAAGTGTTCAAAACTTGAATTACTTACCTCTATATATGCCTTGACTTGTGGGGGGAGTTGGAAAATGTTCTAAGTGTTGAAAATTGGAAGTAGAGACCCCTATATGTGCCCAAGCCAATGGAGGAGATGAAAATTCGGCTAAGGCATAGAAATTGAAAGTACACCATGTCATATGCGTCTCCAACTTGAGGTGGCCCCTCTCATATGCGCCTAACATGGCAAGGAGTTAAAAAATCATCTAAGTATGAGAAAATGGAAGTATCGCCCTCTAATGCACCTAACATGAAGAATCAATTGGAAATTTTTCTAAGTGTTTGAAAATGAAAATGCACAGTGTCAAATGCACCCTAGGAAGGTTGAGGGGTAGAGAAATATCTTCAAGGAAGAGACATCAAGGTGAGAAGTTTTCTGAGGGAGAAATGAAACACCACCATCCCAATTACACCATCAAGATGAAGAAATTTGCAGAGCCCATCAAATCCGCCCATGATGAAAGGTCGTAAAGAAGGAAAAAATTATGGGAGAAAATGATGAATGAGGCCAATCAGACCTTGGAAATCAAAATGTTGGGATTAGCTGAGTGAAGTGAATTTATGCTATAAAGCACTATGATGCTCTTCTCTTTATTTATTTTGTAGGATGAACGCCGGGGCCAGAGCATGATGACTTGAAGCAATGAAGCAAGTAATCCAAGATGATATTACAACCTTGAAAAGAGATAAAGTTATGTGTTTTGAGCTCCTCCATGGGATCTCGGTTGCACCCAAAACATGAAGGAAGATAATTGGAAGAAATTGCTAAGCGTTGAAACTCCTCCACATGGATCTAAATGCACCCAATGCAGTCAGGCAGGTGGCAAAGAAGAAGTATTTGAGTTCAAGACGAGAGAATCCTTCAAAGCTCAGGATGGAAACCCAACCATTAATGGTCACCATCAAGTACTTCAAAGTTCAAGAAGATGACATCAAGGAGGAAAGCCATCGTCGAGCAGAGAAAATAGGTTGTAGGCTTGAAGTTAGATCGGGAACATGCCTACTAGATATCCATTCAAGGAGTTGAAGCAATGTTGACCAAACTCAGGCTCATCAAATTTGCAGTTGAGAAGAAGAACAACAACAATATGAACACATTTCCAGACAGGAATCTTCTAGAAGGATAAAGGACATTAATGGCTCATTTATTACCCCTCTTCTTGGTGCCAATTTTTAGGGTTAGGGTTTATGTGGCTCAATCTGAGACCTTCATTATAATTGAATCTGAGCTGTCCATTGGACTAGGCCAACTATAAAAGGGGCATCCCCCCCTCATTTGTAATTCATTAGATTAGCTCAAAGATAGGAAGATAGAGAGACAACTTAGAGATAGCTTAGTATAGATTGATAGTGTAGATTGAAGAGGAAGGAAAACTTTTTCATTGAATGTTTTGTAAGTTGTTGTGAACACTCTCTCAATAAAAAGAGTTTTCATTAATGATGATTTCATCTTTTGTTGCGAGCAGCTAGCAAGATTTCTTCTTCCATCTGATTCAAATAGAATCTTAAAGTAGAATAAGTTTCATTTCATGCATGTAGGTGATAGTTGTGGAATGTGGTGTTTAATTTAAGCAAGCTTTGTTAAATCCATACCACTAGTGGGCTTGTTGATGGTGGGTTCGCCTTGTGTGGTCAATTGGAATATTGCGGATTTAACTTCGATTATGATCTTCATGTTGGCATGCATTGTTGTGACAGTGTCTCCATTGTTGAATTGTAATTTGAACATTTCTAGTTACTCCCCTTGAAGATTGCACTGATTCTGTGGAGGCTGTTCGAAGTGAGGCAAAGCAGAGATTGGTTGAAGTTTGTGAGAATTGATCGACATATCCCACACCTTAGAGTAGATTAGAGCTTTCTTATCTCTGCAACCATTTTAAATTTAGTACTTTCTGGTTAGTTTAGGAAACAAGAGCTTTATAGACAAACCTTTCGAGCATTCAAATTCCTTTCTCTGTTGTTGAACAATTTTGTAAGTCTCCTTGAAATACTAGCAAAATCACATTGAGCCAACTGAGACTATCCATTGCATGAAGGAACCTTGGAGTTGAATGCATGATCTTTCTAGCAATCTTAGCATGTAGGAGATTTTGTTCAAGAGAGGATAGAGTCGTCGTTGGTAACTTTATTCTGTGTTGTTGCGGTCACAAAAAATACATCAACATGTAGATCTGCAATAAATCCTTCACAAAAACTGCCTTGAATTATCTTCTATAATGTTCTCCTTCAATTTTGCTTGTGCTTTTATATTTTATCTTTTATTCCAACACACACTTTCTTCTTTGTCCAAATCTGATTGCTTTTATATCTTCATGGCTGAGTGAAGAGATGTATCCTTTTGTAAAGTGATGACCCTCCAAGTAGATATGTCCTCTTCTTACTTCATCGTACCTTTTTGTAATGCCCCCTTCTCAATAGTGAATCTTGCAGTTGACCATTAGCCTATTCCTAAGACCCGTAGGCTACTCAGAGGAGAAAATTAGGGTTTCTTGCTTTTGAGCGAGTTGTTGCTTGAAGTTTAGAGATTGGATTGTGGATTCTTTCTAGGTTTTTAGAGAGCTTCATAGTGGTATGACATGCATGGTGATCTGAGCAACTTTGGGAATTTGCTATTTTTAGTAAATTCCATTTCTGGCAATATAAATAATATATTATCTCCTGATGAGATAACCACCCTTGAAATCCCCCTTTTAAAACAACTTAAAGTGATAAAGCTAGGCCAAGGGGTCATAACCTCAAAATATAACATTATTTAAATTAAATTAACTTATCTCACCAAAAAATGCATCAAGAGGCCAAAAGTCACAATACCAACTAAATAATAATGTGATTTTTACTTCTTTGATCAGCAAATGCTTCATGATAAACTTGCCATTGATCTTCACCATCAAACATCTAATTGCCTTTGACATCAATGGCAATAATTCTAACACAGTTTTGGTGATGTGGCAATCCTATTATAAGTATTTTTAGGTACACTTGGCTGCCCCATATGAAACTATCTACCTTTGATATAATTTTAGGGAAATCCCTAGGATTTTTACTTAGAAATTTTAGAGACAAATCTATCTGCAGGTTGCTAAAATTAGTATAATCAGTTAGGTAGTTTGGTAAAATGTTTCCTATTTGCAGATAAATAGAGTACAACAATAGATTTAGCAGAAGGGTTTTTTTGGGTATTGATTAATAAAAACTTAACTTTTATTGTTCCCTCTATGTTACTTTGTTATATCAATTGCATTCAAGTGTTATACTTTCTTTCTACTGGAGATCAGTTTTTAGATAGCAATTCAATTGCTTTACTTGATACATATTTACTGATTGTGTTGGAAACTGTGGTTGATGTGGTAGTCTAGATTTATTAAATGTGTTTACTGCAAGGCATGAACAAAGTTGTTGCTATTTGAGATGGAGTTCTTGGTTTGCTACAATTTTAAAGTTTGATTGAAAAAAACAAAGGAATCATAAAGTGCTCTGCATCAGTAATAATAATATTGGTCTCTACAACTTGTTCAATTTGCTCTCTTTTATTCCTTGGTAGTTGTCTTGTCCATTGGCCTAATCATTCTATCTTCATATTATGATCCTCACATATAATAATTGCAATCAGATAACATAGAAGAATATCATCACAACATGAGATGTTTATGGGTTAAGATGCCCTAATATGTTGAAATATAACTAACTTGAAGGATGTGCATCACATGTTGGCATCTTTATCTAGTTAAATACACTATAATATCATATCCCTAGGTACATAACATTCCATCCCTATTTGACACGTTTCATCCCAAAAACATGAGAAGAAGCCAAATATTATGACTGTCTCAAGTCATGACGTACCAATATGACACCATGACCAATCATCCCAACATCTATAGTTGATCTTCATAGTGATTTTAGTTTGATAGTATCTAGAACCCTTCCTTGATCCACATTTTGTTTCACCCATATGATTCCATTCTTCATCATAGGTTCTCTTCTATTCTACTATGAATAGCCATTACTTCTATGATGCCAGTGGTTGTAGTCTTCCTTTGATTCTGTACAAATGCCTAGTGATTGGCTTGTTGATTCCATGCATAATCATGCCTCGATGATGGTTTCCTCCATAATTATTTCCCCTCACAATGATATGGATGCCTATATGATGCACATTTTGCTATATTTGGATCCATCTTTGATTCCTCACCATTTGTTGCCTCTTGTTTTGTTGGCTCATGAAATGAAAGTCTTTTCCTATTTTTTCTCTACATCTTACTTCTCTTGTTTCTCCTTTGATTCTTTAGTGCAATCTTTAATAGATCCCTGAGCTTGCTCTGTCTTGACTTTCCTTTAGCTTTCATTATGTATAATATCCTAGATTGTAACTTTTTTCCTTCTATGCCAATACTTTATCAACTTCTTTTGCACATAAATGTTTATTGTTCTCAAAGATTCCAACCAAGGATAACTAAGAACAATATCCATCCCATCCATATCTAAAGCATACAAAATTGAATGCAAAACATAGTTATCTTGAGAGAGCTTTATGTCTTCAAAAATTTGAATATCCTTGATTTGATTTTCTTGTACTTGTAGTTTCTTGGCTAATTCCATGTTGATGAAATAATATTTATTGCTAGCATTTATAGAAACAATAATCTTTCCTTTTAATACATCCATGAAATTGGAGGACTGAATCTTCCTTCCTTGGAGCTAAAATGCATACAATTTTATCCTTCATTTTCTTTTCATCATCATTTTTCCCTTCTCCCACTTCTCCTTCCTTTTCTCTTAATTCTTTTTCTACAATTTTTTGGGTGCCCAACTATTTAAGAAAGCTTGTTCTAGTTCATCCAAATAAGAAAAGCTATTATGCAATGGCACATACTATTGCTTGGCCTCACCTCCTAAATGTATAGAAAATCATGCTTTCTATATGATGGTTTCACCATAAGATCTTTTAAATTGGCTCCACCATTCTAATGCATCTCCATTTTAACAAAAAATAGGACACCCCTAAACTTAGGGTTTTAAGAAAAACATCTTTCAATAGATCACCCTTCTACCAAATCTAGTTGGCCAAACTTTGAATTGACCTTTTAATGATGTTGGTCTCAAAACTAAATTCAAAATAAAAGACCTTATCATGCCTCTGCCAACAAAGGAATTGCAACCTTAAGAAAAATAAGATCGTTGTCCAAAATAATAATCTTAGCTATTCCAAAAAAAGAATTGATGAAAGGTTGATTAATGCAACAATTCACAAAAGGCATAAAATTAATAATTGAAAATATTTTAAGGGCAGTGTGTGGTTATGTAGGGATGTATCCCTTGCTAAGATAAAAATATTAATGAAAATATGTGACTCTCCCCACTATGGAAGATATAAAAGGGAGAATAAATTAGTGTGGAGAGGCACCAAGTGAAGGAGATTGGAAAAAGGAAAATAAGAAATTTGATTATAAGATATCTATTAGAAATAAATATTGTTTTCAGCTAGAATATTATTGGGAAGTTGTAATGACCCTTTTTAGCCCTATGCTTTTCAGTGGTCGATAGCCTATTTCGGGAGTCCTATAGGCTACTTGGAGGCATTTTTAGCAATGTTGCCCCAAGTTTCTATGATGGGGATGGCAGGACAAGTCCCCAAGTTTCTGAATTTTGAGCCCAAATTTGGGGATGGTGGGAGGATGGTTATACAAAATATAGGGAAAATTTAAAATATTTAGGGAAATTTTTAAATATTTATATGAAAACATGGTTAAGGCATGCATAATATACATTATAGAACCTTAACATATAACATTTGTGTTCAACATTATTTGTCAATACTCAATACGCATTCAAAATTCAAAATTAACATACATGAATCATGAAACAACCTCCAAGTCATAATTTATAAACTTATATCAAAATTACCAAAGGCTACATTGTTGCCATATAGTTTTAAAGTATGATATCAAAATCAAAATACAATAAACAAAGAGTAGTAGCACTGCTGCCCCTAATCCGTAGGATCTCCCATAATTGTGTCAAAATCAGAGTCATCCTCTGAGTCACTGCCACTACGATGGTCCGCCTCAGCTTCAACCAATAGAACCCCAACCAAACCCTCAAGTGTCTCCTCCTCATCTACCTGTGCCACATTCTCGAGATCTATATCCCATCGTAGAGCTAGAGTTTGTCGATACTTTGGAGTCTACCGATCTTGAAGTTGAAGAGCACTATGAACAACCACTAGCTCCTCCGCTCATGTAGAGGTAAGTCCATTCCTCTTGAGGAAGTGGATAAAGCTATATGTGGACCAATTCCTCTGTTAGCTCTCAAAAATGCAGGCAAGATGCCTCAAGAGGCTGTCAATCTCTTGAAACGCTTCAGGGTAACAAACAAGGTCAAGAGAACTCAACCTTCTACTCTTCAGGTGCTGCTAGACCTAGGCGGGTGTACCTAACTGAATGAGATAGACTTTATGTACTTATTATTATCTTTCTTGCAATGATTTGTCCACAATGGAAAATGGAAGTGAACAAATGAATTCAAACTTGGTACAAAATGCAATCTTCTAATCTAAATTCTAAAATATTCAATTAATAGATGTAAAGAAACTGAATGAATCCAAATGATGAAGTGCAGAGACTAGTGCCTTATTGGGTATGCGGAGTTAAATGAAATCAAGATGAGCAACAGTTCTCTAGAGAAAACTCAAATTATCTGGAATATATTCTGTTTACAAGTTGTATAAACATGCAAGACTGTAACTACTAAGCTCTACTTTAATAATCCAGATGAATCTCTCTGATTACTGTGATCAACTAAAATTATTTAATCTTTGCTTGAAATAACCAATTGATGAATCACACAGATACATCAAATGTGCACTAATGAATTGAATATAATCTTGTTATATCAATTTAAACAACCAAAAAGCATCAATCTTGGAGACAGCTTAGTAGTATTTTCATTAAATTCAACAGATAATTGACACCAAAAATGTGCAGCAACATCAATTGACTTTCATAAATACCTCTATTATGAAATCATGCAATCATAGTCTCTATTCTGAAAATCTTATTCTACTGTATTAATCTCTAATCTACTGTATATCGAATATCTAATAGCTCGTGATCATTTTACAATTACAAAATGCCTATTTATACAACAACATGAGAAAAACATATCATATTAAGATCCCATGTCGGCCCTCCATAGAATTCAGGAACAAATCATGTCGACCAACAACAAAATTTTAGCAATTTACATGTTGGCCTCAGTATTTGAATTCTTATTAATCATTCACCAAGACACCCAGATAGTTATGTTGAAGGCAATTCAATCGCTATCAGCCCGTGCTCTTTGTATATCGCCCAGACTCTGTGATGTCAGTGAGACATCTCACAGATTAGAAAATGTTACATTGATATGTATTTCCTTTTGTTTTGTTCATAGTCGCCATAACATTCTGATATCGGATAGACCTCATGTAGAGTGCACTTTGTTATACCGAAAGACCTCAACCATCCTTGAGTGTTGCCGAGACAAATCATTTTTTATGCCGACAAGGTCCTTTTTGTTTTCCATCGGCGAGACTGAAGGTCACTCGCCGAGACCACATGCCGAAAACCTTAACTCATACCGATATCACATCCCTTTATGTTGTTGGTTGACAAGACACAACTAACCTCTTACCGAAAGCCACTTGAGAGAAACCTTTTATGCTTCGTCGGTGAGACTTATACACTTTGTTGTGACCACTCACCGAAGACCCTTATGTTTGGCCAAAGTGAAACCCCATATGTGATGTCGGCGAGATTGAAGGTCACTCGCCGAGACCTCATCTCGATAGCTCCAACTCTTACCAATATGTATCCTCCCGCCACCAGTCGGTAAGACAAAAGATACTTGCCAAGACATAATACCGATACCACTTAGCGCTCGCCGATGAACCTCTCCATGCATTAGTCAGGGAGACATATTGAATTCGATGAAACATCATCTTGATGGTATAACTCTTGTCGATAAGTATCATCCTCTATTGCCGAAACCATGAAAAAGTCTTGCCGAAAGCAGCCTACATGTAAACATCAATCGTTGTGACATCAAATGAGTCTTGCCAATAGGCAACACAGACTCATATTAGCAGAAAACGCAAAATGGATCAGGGAGACAATGGTATTCCTACTCCGATATGGACCACAAGGTGAAAAATGCATGACTCAATGGATTCTGGGATAAATATAGGCAAAATGCAAACAAAATACCATGAAATGAGGAAAATGTGCCTAAGGTAGGACCCATATGGAGACTCAAGGGAATGAAAGATATGTAAAAATCATCAAATTTTTATAGTTCCAATAGTGGCTCCGTCTGGGGATGAATGATAGTAAGATCATTACAAGGATCCATAACTTTGGGTGAGTAGACCAGATGCAAAAAGATGAACCATTGAGTAGAAGTGGAATGAATGGCAATGGAAATGAATGGAAAGATGAAGATGGACCAAAATCCTAAACTACTATGCATGGAAAATAATTTTAAAGAGGATAAGCAAGAGTTGTCCATGCACTGGCAACCCTCAATCCTCTGTGTTGCTCATGAGAAAAAAAGCTTCAAGAATTGCCCATGAACAGGCAATTTTTGATCTTCACCAGCCATATTCTGTAAATAGTATGAGTCTTCACCCTTCTTTCCAACAACAACAAAAGGTCCCAGCCACAAGGCTTCAAATTTACCATGCTTTCCTTTCTCCTGACACCTTGCATTCCACATCAACACCAAGTCATTTTCTTTGAATTTTCTATTATTTTCCTTTTTGTCAAATAGATACTTCATCTGTGTCTGTAACTTCATGTTTTGATTTTGGGCAACCCTCTTTATTTCATCAAGTTCAGCTAGTTTCTCCATTCTTTCCTCCATAGGTTCAGGAACATCCAAATCATCCTGAAGGACAAACTTGTAGACTGGTAACAAATTCTGCAAAGACATTTTAGCTTGTACCCCATACACCAATTCAAATGGAGATTTCCCAATTGCTCTTTTCATAGTAATCCTATCAGCCCATACAACTATTTTCAACTTTGAATCCCAAGCTTTCTTGTTTTGACTCAACATCCTCATAATCTTTAAAAGACTCTTATTGCTAGACTCTGCTTGACCATTAGCTTGTGGATGGTAAGGAGTTGCATAAGAAATAGTAATGCCATATGTGTCACAAAAGCTTTTGAACTCATTAGACCTAAAACACATCCCATTGTCTATGATTAACCTCAATGGTGTACCAAATCTGGTGATAATGTTGTCCATCAAGAAATTTGTCACCACTTTGCTTGTAGCTTGTTTAGTTGGGATTGCTTCTACCCATTTGGTAAAATAATCAGTGGCAACCAGTATCGAGTTGTATCCTCCACTTGATTTTTCTTGTATCTCTCCAATGAAATCAATTCCCCACTGATGAAAAGGGGCATTAGCCTACAAGGGTCGAAGTGATAAAGCTCGTTGATACTTCAGTTTTCCAGAGAACTTCTGGCAAGCTTCACATTTTCTTACATGTGTGAAAGAATCATTAAAAACCTTAGGCTAGTAGTAACCTGCCCTAAGAATTTTGTGTGTAGTTGTCTTTGCTGAGTAATGTCCTCCACACACTCCTTCATGCATTTCACTTAGGACACGCTTGGCTTGAAACTCATCCAGACATAATAACAGTATACCATCTCTATTCTTCCAAAACAGATTCCCATCCATGAAAACATATTTGGATGCCTGCGACTTCAAGGTTCTTTTCTGGTTGTCACTTAATCCCTCTAGACATTTCATGTACTTAGGGTAATGCATAATATCAGTATACCAAGGAGTGTGCTCAATGCTTGCAATTGCAGTCCCTTCCTCTACATTACAAATTTGATTTGCTTCAATATTTGATTCTGCCATCAACCTAGCCAAGCCTTGACCTCTCACTAGCTTAGTAATTTGTATCTCCATATCAAGCTCTTGGATCTTGTTAGTCCATTTGCATCTTTTCCCTGTCACCTCAGATTGTGTTAGAATATTCTTGACAACAACATGAGGGACATAAGCAATCACCTTTGCTCCAACAAGATATGGTCTAAATGCCTTTGTAGCCTTCACCAATACAAATGCCTACTTCTCCATTATATCATACTTCAATTTAGACCCTTGTAATGACTTACTAAAGAAAGACACAAGCTATTCATTACCATCCTCATTCTTCTATAGCATAACTATAGCAATTGTGTGCATTGAAGCAAAATAAAATATTTGAAAAGGCCTTGCAAAACCTAGAGATCTAAGAATAGGAGCCTCTTTGATGGCCCTTTTGATGGATATAAAAGCTTCCAAGGATTCTATAGTCCATTCCATTTTCTGTCCTTTCTTCAACATTTTTGATATGGGCTTAATGATCTCAGCAAAGTTAAAAACAAATCTCCTAACAAAATTAATCTGTCCAAAGAATGATTGTATAGCCTTAACAGTTTTGGGAACAAGAATTTTGTCAATAGCTTCAACCCTCTTGGGATCTATCCTAATCCCTTCTCTTGAAACAATATGTCCTAAGAGCTTACCTTCTATGACTGCAAAATGACACTTCTTTGGGTTTAAGCTAATACCATATTCCAGGGCTTTAATAAATACCTTCTCCAGATGTTGCACATAATCTTCAGCCTTCTTTGAATAAGCAGTCAGGTCATCCTGGTACACTACCATGATAACATTGATCAAATATGCAAATGCCATGTCCATAGCTCTTTGGAAAGTCGCTCTAGCATTAGTGAGACCAAATGGAATTCTTATGTATACATACATTCCCCAAGGAGTTGTAAATGTTGTCTTATATTGCTTAGATTCTTTGAATTTAACCTGATTATACCTTGAAAACCCATCCATCATGGACAATAGCTCATACCCTGTCACCTTATGTAGTATAGCCTCCATATTGGGTAGAGGGTAATTGTCCTTGAGAGATTCCATATTCAAATTCCTGAAGTCCACACATAATTTGATGTCTTTGTTCTTCTTCCTCACAAGGACTAAATTTGAGACCCACACTAAATGCCTGATTGGTTTAATGATTCCCCCATCTCTGAGCTTTGTCAATTCTTCTTGCATTTTATGCTACAGTGTTGGATTTATAGGTCTTTGCTTCTGTCTAAATGGCTTAGCATCTGGCTTCAATGGTATTTCATGCTGAAACAAATCTTCCCTGTATGCTTTCAGATCTTCATAAGACAAAGCAAACACATGTTTATATTTCCTCAACTCTATCAACATTTTTCTAATTGTAGGGCTTATCTTCTTGCTTATGTACACTTTTCTTGGTGCTATCTCAGTCCCCAAGTTAACTTCTTCAATATCTTCTCTTCTGACTGGTGTTTGCTTCATGAGGGATCAATCATTTCCATTATACAGCCTCTCCAATGCCACCAAGCCCTTAGGAAGCTTATTTGTTTTGAGCTACAATATCTCCTTTCCAAACACTGTTTGCTTCCCATCCACATCTTCAACAAAAGCATTGAAATCAATTTCATGGGCTTCATACTGATCTATACAGTGGAGGAATTTAAAAAGGTCAGTATCATCGTTGAAGACCTGCCAACTATAAATGTTATCAGGAACTACAGGCCTTGTCTTGAATTCAATATGTGATACTCCAGCCAATGTGATATCATCTCTTTTCAATGCCACATTTGCTAAGAAATCAACCATTATGTTCTTTGATCTATCAATCCACTCAATTGAAAATGCATCAAACAACTCAACTATGTCCCATACAACATTTCTATATTGCTTCAATCTTTTGTGCTTTGCTACATATTTCGACTTGATTTGTGAAACGACCAACTCAGAATCACCCATAATTGCAAGCAGCTTGATTTTATGTTTCACAGCTATGTTTAATCCTGTCAATAAAGCTTCATATTCTGCCACATTGTTTGTACATTCAAATGCTAATAGGAATGAATATTTAAATGTAATACCTTCTGGTGAAACAAATACAATACCAGAACCATTACCTTCTTGGTTGCATGCTCCATCAAAATACATCTTCCACACTTCATTGCAACTTTGTGCCACATGCCTTTCAATTGGATCACTATTGGTTAATTCTGGCTGGCTTGATTCAATCTTAAAACTTCCAAGATCAACATCACAAAAATAATTGATCTGATTTTGTGGTACACAGTCAACAAGCTGGTTCATTCTTGGCTCCTTATACAATTTCACTTCTTGACCATTCACTGGAATAGTTGCATAAGATAAATCAAACTGGACATTTCCCCCAACTGCTGCTATCCACTGTCTTGATAAAAGCATCCCAAACTGAGGAGGAGTATTAATCACTGTTATATCTATATTATATGCCACCTGTGGATAAGTAGCCATTTTGACTTCAACACCTCTCATAATGCCTACCACAGGAACATGTTTGTTATCCATTGCATAGCACTTTCCTTCACATGTATCAACCCACATGACAAGTTGCTTCATGACTCCTACTGGCATGATATTTATAGCAGCACTAGAGTCTATCATGCAATTCCTTAGCAGTTTGCTGTTTATAAGCAATGTAGTGAAAAAATGATCAACTTGAGGGGGAGTTGTTAATGCATCACCCAAGTAGACTTTTGGGATATTTACTTTCTCCTGCCTATTGACTACTTTAATAGCTACACTACTCTTAGAATTCACATGTTTTTCATTTGTTATCAATTGAACAACAGTGTCCCTATATTCTTTTATTTTCATCATTTCAAGTAGTGGGACAAATATTTTTACTTGGGATAATGCCTGAGTGAAGTCAAAAGAAAAGCCCTCCACCTTAACAATCTTCTTCTGCTCCAATGTTTCTCCTTTGTTTTCTTCTTTTTCTTTTTTACTAGGCTGGTCAGGCGTTTGTATCCTTTTATGTAATTCCTTCACTTCTTCCTTAACTTCCTATTTTTGGACAAGCTTCTGTTCATCTTTATCAGGCAGTCTCTTTTCTGACTTCTTCATAGTCCCTTGTGTTGCCTTCCATTCCTTTATAAAAATTCCCCCAGGGACACCTTCCATCTCATTCACTTTTTTGTTTCTCAACCAGTATTTACTCCTTGCTTCCTCAACTGTAGCAACAATTATTCTTTCTATTTCATATTTAGTGAGTCTCCTCATACTGTATGGAGCAGGCACCTCAACATAATGTGGCTCTGTGTAATCTTCCTCAAAATTAGAAAAGACTTGTTCAACCATATGGATATTATACCTCTAATTTGAAACATCATACTCATATCCTTCATCCTTTGAAGATGAGTACCTCTCCTAAACATGATGAAATGTATTTGAAATTAAATACACTGTGTGATCTTCTTCATTGTTTTCCATCAACATTCCCTCTTCTTGCATTCTTTGGGCTACAACACAATAATCTAGGGAATGTGGCTTATCACAAGCTTCACAGAAGTAATTGTTACTCACCATATAAGTTCCTTTTTGCCTCAATGGGTCAGGAGTCTCTTTGTTCCTAGGCCTAGCTGTTATAGGTTTTTTGTCTTTCCAGTCTGTATTATAAGGCATATCATGCAACCTTAGCCTTTCATTTCTGTATGTGTTCTCCTATCTGTACTGATAATTGTTACTTTGCCGAGGAGCCCTAGGGTTATCTCTTTTATTGATTATACTTACAACCTTCCTATTGTTTTCAATTGTCAGTGCTATCTTTTGAGCTTTAGCCAGATCTCTTGGGAACCTATTTCTCAGTTCATATCCTATTTTAGGATCAAATGCATTCAAATAAACACTTGAAGCTACAAAATTTGGCAGCCTTGATCCAGGAGGTACCCTAGTCTGCAACTTGTTGAATCTTCAGTTGAAATCATAAATTGAATCATTATGATTTTTTTGAATTCACATCAATTCATGAAGAGCTACACCTGGTGCATTTAGATTCCCATACTATTTTAGGAATATGTCCTGGAATATTTGGATAGAATTAATTAAGAATGCTTGCAATCTGTTGAACCAATCTCTAGCATCTTCAAGAAGTGACATCATAAATAGCCTCATATGTAAATCTTCATATGGCACACCTATGTCTTGGATGAACACATTGAAATTCCTCAAATGTTCATCAATAGTAACAACATTACTCCCAGTAAATTTAGGTACCAGACCTCTCCAGCTGCCATCCATAGGGTAACGGTATAGATGAAACCCTGTCAAATCAAACTGTCTGATCATTGCTGTATACTGGTGAGGGGGAGGAAAAGGTGGGTATTGACATTGGTACATGGGATTATTGTATTGTGCATTATGTTGTGGGATGTAATGCTAACTAAGAGCTGGATACATATTTGTACACTGTGTGGGAACATGAGGTGGATGATTTGGCTGATTATAGTGATTTCCTGTTTGATGGTGATGAGACATTGGTGGATTTAAAGGCCCAGCACCATGATTACCCTGCTTATGAGGTGGTACATACTTTGGGGGGGAATTAGCTGTCTGGGAAGTAATTTGGACTTTCAACAATGCAGCCTTTAGTTCCTCTATCTCCTTCCTCTGTGATTCAAACTGTGTTTTTACTTCCTTAGGAAGCTCATGATCAATAAACACATTTTGATTACCCTCCATCTTTTGATCATATTCCTGTTGAATTCTGATTCTTTCAGCCTCAAATGCAGCTTAAAACTTAGCCTATTTCTGAGGATCGAGAAAAGAGAAAGGATTCCTTTGATCTTCTGGAGTACAAGGCTCTACACTCGAATCATTTTTCCATGTATCATAGAGATCATATGTTTCACAATGTGCTCTTGATGCTTTATATTTATTTGTTAGGAACATATCTTCACTTATCCCTTTTCCCTTATCAACCTTGACATCTTTGTGTGTCCACTTACTACTGCCAATAGGAGCTCTAGTATGACCTTCCCTATATTGAGATCTTCTTCCGTTCATGTTTGAATAGTTGCAAAATTCTGTCAGAGTCGCCACTCACTTTTGTCAAAAGTGAGAAAATACTTGATGTTTCTTATTCCCAGTAGAGTCTGTATAAAGTTCCTGAATCTGTGATTAAGGCCTTGATTCTGAATGTATCCCCAACAGAGTCACCAATTTGTTAGCTCTCAAAAATGAAGGCAAGATGCCTCAAGAGGCTGCCAATCTCTTGACACGCTTCAGGGTAATAGACAAGGTCAAGAGAACTCAACCTTCTACTCTTCAGGTGCTGCTAGACCTACGCGGGTGTACCTAAATGAATGAAGCAAACTTTATGTACTTATGATTATCTTTCTTGCAATGATTTGTCCACAATGGAAAATGGAAGTGAACAAATGAATTCAAACTTGGTACAAAATGTAATAGCAATCTTCTAATCTAAATTCTAAAATATTCAATTAATAGATGTAAAGAAACTGAATGAATCCAAATGATGAAGTGCAAAGACTAGTGCCTTATTGGGTATGCAGAGTCAAATGAAATCAAGATGAGCAACACTTCTCTAGAGAAAACTCAAATTATCTGGCATATATTCTGTTTACAAGTTGTATAAACATGCAAGACTGTAACTACTAAGCTCTACTTTAATAATCCAGATGAATCTCTCTGATTACTGTGATCAACTAAAATGATTTAATCTTTGCTTGAAAGAACCAATTGATTAATCACATAGATACAAAAAATGTGCACTGATGAATTGAATATAATCTTGTTATATCAATTTAAACAACCAGAAAGCATCAATCTTGGAGATAGCTTAGCAGTATTTCATTAAATTCAACAAAAAATTGACACCAGAAATGTGCAGCAACATCAACTGACTTTCATAAATACCTCCATTCTGAAATCATGCAATCATAGCCTCTGTTATGAAACTCTTATTCTATTGTATTCATCTCTAATCTACTATATATCGAATATCTAATAGCTCATGATCATTTTACAATTACAAAATGCCTATTTATACACCAGCATGAGTAAAACATATTATATTGAGATCCCATGTCGGCCCTCCACGGAATCCGGGCTCAAATCATGTCGACCAGCAATGACATTTTAGCAATTTACATGTTGGCCTCAATATTTGAATTCTTATTAATCATTCGCCAAGACACCCAGATAGTTATGCCAAAGGCAATTCAATCACTATCAGCCTGCACTCTTTGTATATCGCCCAGACTCTGTGATGTCAGTGAGACATCTCACAAATTAGAAAATGTTACATTGATATGTATTTCCTTTTGTTTCATTCATAGTTGGCGTAATATTCTGATATCGGATAGACCTCATGTAGAGTGCACTTTGTTATACCGAAAGACCTCAACCATCCTTGAGTGTCATCGAGACAAATCATTTTTTATGCCGACAAGGTCCTTTTTGTTTTCCATCGGCGAGACCGAAGGTCACTCGTCGAGACCACATGCAGAAAACCTTAACTCATACCGATATCACATCCCTTTAAGTTGCCGATCGGCGAGACACAACTAACCTCTCACCAAAAGCCATTTGAGAGAAACCTTTTATGCTTTGTCGGTGAGACTTATACACTTCACTGTGACCACTCACTAAAGACCCTTATGTTTAGCCAAAGTGAAACCCCATATGTGATGTCGACGAGACTAAAGGTCACTCGCCGAGACCTCATCTTAATAGCTCCAACTCTTACTGATACGTATCCTCCTACCACCGGTCAGTAAGACAAAAGATACTCGCCAAGACATAATATTGATACTGCTTAGTGCTCGCCGATGAACCTCTCCATGCATTAGTCGAGGAGACATATTGAATTTGATGAAACATCATCCCGATGGTATAACTCCTGTCGATAAGTAGCATCCTCTGTCGCCAAAACCATGAAAAAGTCTTTCCAAAAGCAGCCTACATGTAAACATCGATCGCTGTGACATCAAATGAGTCTTGCCGATAGGCAACACAGACTCATATTAGCAAAAAACGCAAAATGGATCAGGGATACAATGGTATTCCTACACCGATATGGACCACAATGTGAAAAATGCATGACTCGATGGATTCTGGGATAAATATAGGAAAAACGCAAACAAAATACCATGAAATGAGGAAAATGTGCCTAAGGTAGGACCCATATGGAGACTCAAGGGAATGAAAGATATGTAAAAATCATTAGATTTTTATAGTTCCAACATCCTCTTTGCAATAGGGGAATTGACAACCTATGCAAGAAGGCGAGTAGCAAGTGTCTTCAACTGCGGTGTATCCCTCCCATGCCATGTCCACTATCCAATAGGGTCTGTTTGAGCTAATATAGCTCTATCCAACCTCGCCTGCGGTTTACTCAAGTTTGGGTCATGAAGATTTGCAAAGTCTAGGAATTGTGTCCAAAGTGGTGAAGCCTGCTTTGCTAAATACATCTTATCAATGGCCCATGTGAACCTATTTAAAACCTCAGGGTCATCGCATGGAGGCACCCTACCATTCCTTGGTGCATACCATTTGGGATTTATAGCAAAGACAACCATATGAAGTGGGGTGTTCATTGTATTCCACCTTTGCATCACAATGGGCCATGTGTTGCTCATATAAATCTGAAGTGGGATCCTTTGCCAAAATTGTTTGCTTGATCTTCCCAAGCATACTGTCAAATGTTTCATATATCTCTCAAAGACTAGGAGAGTCTGTATCAACATATCACATGAAATCTACAATAGGTGAGATGGAGCAAATATATCTACAAAATGCAAACTAAAAGTTCAAAATAATTAATTGACAAGTTAATTGACATGTTAGAAACTTCAAAAGTCATAACTGTTGATGTGATTTTGTGACCGCACCAATCAGCAAAACAAATTATTTGAAGGCTACTCCATTGTCTCTTGATCAAAGTATTTTATACACTAAGATTGCAAGAAAGATTGTACGTTCAACTCCAAGTTTCCGATAATGCAATGGAATACCCTCAGTCGATTCGTTGTGATTTGCTATTTACACAAGGGACTTACATAAATGTTCAGAATGTTTGCAGTTGATAGTAGGTTAATGATTGGAAGGGGATTTTTCGTGCGTTGTGAATGATTCAACAATAAGGTACAATTTTCCTAAAGCTAACCAGAAATGTACTGAAATTAAAAGAGTGTAGGGTTTAGAAGATCGAAGTTCTATCCTAAGGCGGAATATGGGACCAATCTCAGTAGACCTCAACCAAAATTTGCTTTGCCTCATGTTGGACAACTCACACAAAATCGGTGCAACCTTCAAGGAAGCGGCAATGAATGCTCAAGTCACAATTCAACATAAAGACACCATCAAGATGATGCATGCCAAGATGTGAATCATAACCAAAGTTAAGCTTGTAAAGTTTTCCAATTGACCACACAAGGAAAACTTGCCATCAACAAGCTACTAGTGGTATGGATTAAAATGAAGCTACCTTGATTAAATACCACAATCAACGATTAACATCTACTTGCATAAAAATGAAAAGTACTCTAATCTAAGCTACTTGAAGGAGAAGGGATGAAGAAATCTTGCTAGTTTCTCATAACAAAAGATGAATTCACCATCAATGAAAGCTCTCTTTATTATGATAGTTTTCACAACAATCTCTTACAAAAGTTCTCAAGGAAAACTTTCCTTCTCCAAACTATGCTAAGCTATCAAACTATGCTAAACTACCACAACTATCAATCTCTTTGCTCTAGTCTCTAATCTCTAATCTAATAATGTACAAATGAGGGGGATGCCCTTTTATATAGATGGCCAAGTCCAATGGACGACTCAAATAACAATCAAATGAAGGGCTCAAATTAAGCCACATCAGTGCTAACCCTAAAAACTGCCAGAATGGGGAGTGGTACAATAAATGAATCACAAGATTCCCACTCACTCCCAAAATAGCAAAGGCAATTAATGCCCACAATCAGTCATCTAGAAGGTCGTCATCCAAAAGGGCATTTCCATTCTCCTTCTCCTTGGCTGCGAAATCAATGAATTTGGCAAGCACAGCCTCAACCTCCTGAATCGAGATCGACGGAATGTGATTGAGCTGGAACTCCAACATTGTAATTGCCTTCCCATGCTGCGTACAGGACTTTCTCCAAGCAACTAAAGCATCTTGAGTGTTCTGAATAATACTAGAGAAAGTGGAGGTGTTCTCAAAGTCATTTTGAACAAAAGTCTTCACCTCTAAAAAGAAAGGTGGCAGCCTACTCCTCAAATTGTCAGCAGTCACCTCATCAGAACTCAGCCTCCTAGCAAAGATCTCATCTAAAGTGTTCAGGACTCCATCAATAATGTTTTTCATAGCCTTCCTAACTCTGGCCAAATCCATCTATGCTACATCGAAGAATCCACAGCCTATGATTACTGAAGAGTACCAGCTAACAAAATCATACCTATCACCTTCCTAAATCACTCCGCCATCAATCAACATCTGCAAGGGAGTATACATCAAAGCCTCCAAACGTTGAATAACCTTGCCCTGATAGATATGAGCATCACCCTAGGCCTGATCGACTACCTCCATCCATGCCATAATGCCAGAAGCCTCCTGATAAGCATGAGCAAGATCTTCCATAAACTTTTTTGTCTCAACACGAATGCTAGCCACCCACTTATCTGCCTCCTGTGCCATCTTTCTCAAATCTTCCAAGCCACTAACTGATTCTCTAGACAACTCGGTTGGAAGTTCAATTGATAGATTCTCCTGCCCACAAGGACAAGATAAATGTTGCACGTAACCTATCAAAGTCTTGTGCTCTTTCTTCAATTTCTTGTACTTGCCTTCAGTCTTGAGCAATCTATCTTTGAGCGCCTAATAGGAGTTATCACACTCCTCAATTATCTGTGCTCTTGTGGGGCGACCTAACTCCAAGGTGGTGATCATATAATTTTCTAGTACAACCTCATCTCGATCACACTGGACCCTTGGCATAGCCACATGAAGGGTGCGAGAGCCATCCTCATCTATTGAGATCTTTGAAAACTTCCTGGCTCTCTTCTTTGTTAGAGGTGCACTAATCCTACTAAAAAATTCTTCCATCTCTACTGCTGGATCAACCTCTTCACTAGGGCTTCTCCTCATTCTATCTCTGAGCCAATCTGGTACTACTTGTTGTATAACAAATGGTTGCTCATCCCTTGCTTCTTCTTCATGAACTTCTGCTCTAATTTCATCTTGATGGGGCTCATTGGCTTCAATGGGTTGAGTATCTCCTGAAACTTGGGCCTCTTGTCCCGTAATCGTATCATCCTCTAGAGCTGCCTCAAACTCACGCTGGAAGTGTGTATCTATAGCAGTTTCCTCTTCTTCTTCCTACTGATCATCTCTGGTAGGTGCATTGACACTCTGGCCAACTAATTCTCTTCGTGGTGGCTGATTTGCCTCATGTAATTCCTGCTCTTGATTCAAGACATTTCTCTGATCAACAAATAGTGAAACCTCCTATATACTTGGAGAACATGTCTCCAATGGCGTAAGTGACTACCATAATTCTTGGAGGCTTCGGCTGAACTGGTTCTTTCCTTCGAGACTTTGGAGCTCGATCAACCTGCTTCTTCTTGGTGGCAGTTGGCATCCAATGATCTCCCATCAAATTGTAAGTCAAAGGAATTGACCTACTCTTTAGCCTATTCACATGCCTTTCAACCCATCCTCTAGTGAATGTCAAGACTGGTATGCAGAGTGTGTCTAGATCAGCAATCTCTGGCTTCAACCAATTTGGAAGTGGGAGTGGTGTATCCCTTACTGCCTCATAATCCGGATGAAGAATGTTCATGTCCTCGTCCACTTGGTCTAGTATTGGAATAATTTCACACTCCTTGATCATGCTCAAAGGTAGCCTTGAAAAGATTCTCTTTCTAACTTCAGCCTCATCTAATGCACCAGCCCAGTAATCCTCAATATTTGCTTTGTGCTTGAACTCTTCTGACAGTATCCATTTGATATTGCTGTGGGGGTCATAATGCTGCCTATTGGTGTGATAAGAAAAGTGGAAAAACTAAAGCTCATTCTCAGCTTCCCTGGTTGCCTATAGTGGACACACTTCGTCTAAATTCCCCATGATGATTGGAAAGTCTAGTCCCCCCTTCTTTTTCTTTTGAATCTTATCATAGGCGATGAGTTGCCTAGATATTTCTAACATAAAAATCCTATTTGTGGGGTATTTGGGCAATTTATACATGTATGAAGAAAATCCTTGCATCTCAATGTAAGTGAATTTGGAAATTGGATGAACCAACAACCAAACCTTTCTATCAATTCCTGAGCTTCCCTGGAGATCCTATGGTGAGTCCTTTGCTGAAGTGATCTCGTTATGTGCATTGTGAAGGCATCATTGACTCGCTTGTAATGGGATGTTCTTGTCAGGTGTAGCTGTGGACAAGCCTCATGAATCTTGAACTAATGAGAACCACATCCGATTGGCTCATGTAGACGATATATGAGCCCATATAAAATGTCTTCGTCCTCCTCAAACTCCAAAGCTGCTTGTGCAAGTTATCACTAATCATCACCGCCCAGTTAATATGCTCCTTCCCTTCCAGTATGAGGTTGTTATAATAGAGCATCCATGGCTCAAAGATGAATGCTTGAGGATAGCCTCCAACCTTGCTGAGCATCATAATCGGATCACAATACTCTTGCTTTAGATCATCCAAAATTATTTGCTTTGGCAATTTCGTGCAAGAGGGCTTGGGCTTGTTCATCCAGTGAGCATTAATCATATTAGCACATCTTTCAAATGTTGAGGCATACATTCACTCAACACATTCCTTTGTCTTGTAGATCATCTTCTCATGTGATGGAATTCCAAATGCCTCGCCGATAGCTATAGGTGTGAGGTTGGAAAACAATCTTCCATCAAGTGAGACAATAGACCTGTGATTAGGGTCATAGCAGTTAGCACATTCCATAATCAGCTCCGAACATTGAATTGTTGGGGCAGAACCAACAGCTGCATACAGTCCACTCCTGACGATATTGTGAGAAGTGATTGAAGTACAATGGCTTCCAACTCTCATCATTCGACTTTTGAAAGCCTCCATGTTGAAAGAACCCAAGTTTGTATCAGCTAACTTGCCCTCCTCGAAGAGAATTTGACTCCTGCAGGAATGACCTGCTCAACTTCTTGATAATAGCCTACCTGGATGCATTTTCCTTGCTGGACTCAGCATTATCTCTGCCAATTTCTCTTACTTCTGCCATTCTGCAAAAACAACAAACAATCATCAGCAATTTAACTTAGAAAAATAAAATCTCATTGGGGCTGCTAGTTGAATTTTGAAAAATGAGAAGCTTCAGCACTGAATTCCATCTTCAAACCTCAACTCCTCTTGCAACAACTTTGAACTTTCAGTACTTAGAAAGTTTTTCAAGCAACTCCAACACTTAGAGAAAATCGGCCAACTTCACTTCAGCCACTTCTCATCCTCAAACTTATCTCACATTTAGAGCTCAACTTTAGCTTCAACAATCTCTCAACTAGAGCTCAAGTTTGAACTTCTTCACCAAGTTCTAGCTTGCATTGCAATCTTCACTGCTTCAAGTTGAATCTCTTCAGCTGATGGAGAGAAATGAAACAACTTCACAGCTCATATAGCTAAGTCGAATTCTAGAAGGAGCCAATTTTAGCCAGTTTATTAAATTTCCACTACTCCACTATAGGAATTCGAATTTCCCTCCTCTGGAAGCTACAACACTTTTCATCCAGCATCTAGAATATTTGACCTTCTAGAATTTCAAGAAGATTCACTTCATTGGTCAAGGCATACTTAGCATTTTTAACACATCTTTTTGAAGCTATTAACTTCGATTGCACCTTCTTAAGAAATTCACTTCATCAGTTCAAACGTTGACAACTTTGATTTTATTCATCTCTGGCTCAAGAAGATTATTTTCACAAAGAATTTGATCAAATTCACCTAGGCAATCAACTTCAAATTCATCAACCAAGGAATTTTATTTCAACAACATATTTTGTTTCTTGCCTTAGAATTTTTTTAAATTTTCCCCTTAGAAAATTCATCAATCAGGTGCCCATGGAAAATCTTCATCTTGAAGGCCTTGGCGAAGTGTGGAAGACTTTAAAATAAATTCCCCGTTGAAGACGTCCAGTACCCAGAAGAAAATTCCCTTCAGAAAGCATCAAATCCATGGGTCTACAAACGAAGGGGTACATTTAATTTTTGAATTTTAACCTTAGAAAAATATTTCTCAATCAAATTTATTCTCATTCTTCATCTCTGGGCATATTTTCTTGCTTGGATTTGAAATTTTTTATCATCCTCATGAAGCTAGAGCCCTCTAACATATCAACTACCAATTTTATCCATGTCTCAAGGAAATTTCATCACCTTACAAGCTTGGGCGTATTTTCTCTAAAGGTGAAATTTTAATACTTAGAAAAATTCTTGACATATCATCACTAGCTTGGGGGCATTTGAGGGGTCTAGAAGGGAAATTTTGAATTTTTCCTTAGAATTTTTTTTTCTCCATTCATCCTTCTCTAGTCATGGCACATACATCATGTCAAAGGGGGAAATTTACAATGCCTTAGCATATTTTTTTATTCATCTCCAATAATCTGGCAAGTTGGGAACATTTTGGACCCTAAGGAGGAATTAATGCCTTAGCTTATGTTTCCTAACTTCACTTTCCAACATGGGCGCATTCAAAGGGTGGAGGAGGAAGTTTACACCTTTTGTCTTTTCCTAGCTCATTTGGGTGCATTTCACATGTCATGGAGGATTTAACTTAGAAACTTTTATCATCTATCTTGACTAGATGAGGGCATATTTAGCACATGGAGGAGGATTTAACCACACCTTGGTAACTTTTTTCATCCATCTTCACCTCTGAAGAGAAGATGGGTGCATTTTAGGGGTCAAGCAGGACAAACTTAAAACTTAGAATTTTTTTTTCAACCTTCTACCAGTCATGGGCGCATTTTGGGGGTCAAGTAGGACAAACTTCAAACTTAGAAATTTCTCATGGCTTCTTCCAGGTAAGGGCGCATTTTGGGGTAGGAGCAGGATTTAACTTCAGACTTAGAAATTTTTTCATCAACTTATCAAGTTGAGGGTGCATTTAGGGGGTGAGCAAGAAGTTCTTCAGACTTAGGCATTTTTCCAGCTTGCTCGCTCTTGATTTACTATATTTAGTAAGTCCTTTGATTTTCGTACTTTTGAAGCTTGGATTGATTTGGAATTCACGCCACAGGATCTTCATGAGCTAGGTGATCTGTTCACACTGCCGTCTCGAGTTGACTTGCTATTTATAGCATGTTTCTATAGGTGTTTTATTATTTATAATAACTGCTCAATTTCATGACTTACCCAACTCCGTTTGACTTGAAAACTAAATGATGTGAGCCTCATGGGATGACTTGCCTGTTCACACTGGCACCTAATGCTGACTTACTATTTATAGCCTATTTCAGAAGTGGCTTACTATAAATAGTAAGTGCTCCAATTGCCTCCAAATTTTACTGGTGGATAGCTTGAAAGATACTGATCGCAATGGGACGCACTAGTTTTCAAAAATTCTGGCATTTTACCCCTCATTTTAGGTCCTAAATCTGGAAACCCTAATTTTACTTGCATGTCAATCAAATGACCTCCGTTTGACCTTGTTTCTGTTGCACTTCACTCTGTTTGTGATACTAAGGTGTTGGGCAGCTGCCGGAATGATCCCGCTAAAAATTGTAAGTCTCTGAAAAGTGATCATATCACCTTGCATGTCACATCACTACATAGCTCTTGAAAAAACCATAAAGAATAACCTGACATGCACTAAAAATTCCTACATGCAAACCCTAAAAATAGCCTTGGAAGACGGCTCCTGAAAAAGTCCTAATCTTGGTTTGAATGTTATACCATTGCAAAGCTTTCGGAAAACCCACAAGGAATATCCAGACATGCGTATAAAATTACAACATGCAAACCCTAAAAATAGCCTCCAAAGGTTGAATACTGAAAGTCATCATCTTATTTTGCATGTTATATCACTACGTAGGTCTTCAAAAACCCATAAATAATCTCCAAACATGCACTGAAAAAATTCGCATACAAACCCTAAAATTTGCTCCTAAAGGTGAACTTGCTAAAAATAGAAAGTTGCCAGTTTTCGCTCAAAATTTGTAGAAAAGTACCCTAAGATGCTCTGGATGTAGTGTAATGATTGGAACTTCAAAATTGTTGAGAGAATGCCCTAAATTAGGCACCTACTAAAAATTGTAAGTTGTTGGAATTCGATGAAACTTTGCTGGGGACTTGCTAGAAGCTTACTGACTGCAACGCCAAGCTTAGATTTCAATTTATTCACTCCATTTGACCTCATACTGACTAGAAGAAAGCAAACCCTAATTCTTAGACTCAGCCAAAATTTCATGTTCAAGCTCAAAGGCGGGCACATCCCCAGAAAGCAGACAACAAAAAGAGATAGAAAGAGAGAGAGAGACAAAACCAAAGCCAAAAGATCAGAATGGAGCAAAAATTAGGGGGTCCCCATTTAGAATGGGGTGATGTGTGAAAAGGTCACAACAGGAACATTGGACAATAAAATTAAAATATTAAAATCAAAAATTTAATATGAAAATCAACAATCTAATATGTCTTACCTCACATTGGACCACCAATTGTCATTGGGGATCTTTTTTTTGATGGTCTTTCCTTGAGTAGAATTTGAATTAGGCCATCTAGTCCATTTTACATTGACCATCATCGCTTGTAGAGGCTCATGCACCTCTAGCATCCTTTGCAACAAGATGAAGTATGTGACCTATCTACATTCATTGATTCAACTATTCATTAAAACAAAATCAAATTATGAATACAAATTGAAATGTTTGAACTTTGAAGTTTCAAAATTTGAAAAATTGAAAGTGAAACAAAATGAAGTGGCATACCTTGTCTTAACAGGTTTGAGAAACTCGTCCTTTGAAAATGATTTGAAGAGAGAAAGTGAGGTGTGGTGATTGCAAATGAACATTTGAATATCTCTAGCTCCTGCCACCAATTTCTTCATCCAATCCAACTTCCCTATGTCTTTCAATGCATGAACACAACATGGGGTCCAAAATATGTGCCTATAAGTACCCTCCACCATCAAACCGGCCGATTTGCACACACATTCTGAATCGGTGATCACCTACACCACATTAGCAGCCCCAACCTCCTCTATGGCATCTCTCAAAATGGAAAATTGGAAGTCTACATCCTTACGTCTCCTCAAACAATCTATGGCTCTAAGAAAATGAACCAGTAGGGCATGTGACTATGACATTGATGAGTGGCCGATGTCTAACATCAATCCTGCCATCCATCACTATAGAGGACCCCGTCCTCATCCATGTTCACTTCATATCCTCCATTAACACAGTAACTTTGGAGTACTCTTTGTCTTGGAGGGTGGTGCATAGCTTATGGCATCTAGGGGGTATGAATGAAGGACCAATAGTGGCTATATCTTTAACCATTTGTTTGAAATAAGGTGAATAGGCCACATGAAATGGGATGGCATGGGCAAAAAAGAATTTGGCCATGGAAGATTCAGTGGCTTTTGGTGCTTGGCTATTAAACATAGACTCAATTGAAGCTCCCTTCCCACTACCACTCACCTTTCTCTTTCCTCTTGTGGCAACTTCACTAATACTAATGAAATAATCCCCTTACAATTTTTTTCAAATTTCACATCAACAACTTCACTTGTCAGCATTAGCAATACCAAAACCAACTGATGAAAGAAGCCCTACACCAAGAATGTTCACCAAGATCCCAATGACGAGTGAGGTGATAGCATATGGCATCGGGGATCGTTAGCAAATAAATTGAAAGTGCTATAAATACAATGATTATGCAACTCAACCACTTATTCAATGAGAGTAGATTGACGACTCAGCCGATCAACATTATGAGGATTACAAAGTGCATGAAAAGTAAAGTATGCGCGGCTTGCCGATCCCTTCTGCTTGTTTAGTGGGCAGTACAGTAAAGAAATGTTGAAAGTAAAAAGGCGAGGCATGTCTCTTCCACTAAAAGTGGGAATTACAAAATGTAAATTGTAGAAATATAAAGAGCTGATCAATACTACTGATTCAACGTTACAATATGAGGTATAATTTGAAAATACAATGAGATATAGATATTCTATTACCACCAAAATGTTAGAGCATAATCTCCTAACAAGTACATGATATCCAACATATGAAATATAGCCAAAAAGATTGAAATATCAGGTCTAATATAAAATTGCAACAAACTGAAACACCAAACTAGCAAGTACAAAATTCACCTTTATGCTCGTAACTTTTCCAATACTCCTTCAAATGACATCAAACCAAGTGTAAATAAAGCATATGAGAAGGGCGACCAAGTACCAACCAAAAAACATCATCAAATAGTTCCAAATTATTTGGCATGCTTCTGAAAGAAAATATGGAAATGGAACAACCTCCAGAGCTAGGGCAACTAGGAAGATCAAATCCAAGAGCTCACCAAAAATTCTAAAACTTTGCTAGAAGGGGTGCCCAAGGTAGACTAAAGCATAGGGTCAATACCAAAAATCAACAAAAAATTGAGTGAGGAGCAATGAGTGAAAATGTGCTTCAGCCAAGCACCGAACTAGCAACTTCAAAACTGAAATAAACTCACCAAAATCATAAAACATCAAAGAACATCATCTTCATTAGGCTCAATCTGCTCTTCAGTGTAAAGAATAGTCTCAATACTCAGCTAGGTGCTATCTTGCAAGCATGAAACTAAGGGAGCTAGGAGGCATGCATTCCTTGAAGCAAGAGGTCTGAAACAATTTCAGCAGCGCTTTGTTACAATATTCATGGATAATGAAAAGTGAGAGAAAAACCTCATATTTATAACTTTCTCCACCCAAAAATTCAAACTTCTTTTTCCCTCCAAATAGGGCACCCAAATGAGATTCACATTCACTTGCATTTTCATTTTCATTTAATCTTCATTAGTTTCCTTGACTTGGCATCCAAACCATATGGGGAAATATAACTTAATAAAATGCAAATATTCATAAGTATAGGGGTCCCAAGTCACTTAAGTGAAATACTTTATAATATGCAAATATTTCTCTAAGCTAGGTGTCCAATTCTGCCATAGCAAATATTTCACTTAAAAACATTATACTTACCAAATATAAAATCACTTAAGTCACCAAACCTGTCAAAACAAGCTCCAAGATTGTTGGAGATCAAACTGCCAAAATTGCCTACCAGAAATAGACACTGCACTGAACTGCTACTAAGAATAGCATTGCCAAAAATAACACTTACTAAAAATAGTATACTACTAAAAATAGTGACTCCAAATGCATTTTGAGCACAAACCGGGTAGTTGTCGCAACTTACTAAAAATAGTAAGTTCAAAAAAGGTTGTCAGATGTAGATGCATGTCATACCACTGCGAAGCTCTCTAAAAACTCAGGAAGAATCCAGAAACCAATCCTGCATGCAAACACCTAATTAAAATGCATGTCACATCTCTTTGAAGCTTTTTGAAAACCCAAAAAGAATCCAAAAACCAAACTACGAAACTCCAACATGCAAACCCCTAAATCCACCAAGGAAACCTCCAAGTAGCTAGAAACCCTAATTCTGCAATTGACTAGCGTACGAGCATCCAAGGATAGGCTAATAGTCACTGGAAGGTGTAGTGCTAAAAATGGGGACATTACAACCAACTATGGAAAAGAAGATTTAGATGACCCACCTTGAACTCCATCCAACTCCATTAGCAATCTTTGGCACTCTAATGCTTCACCATCTTTATACTCAGGACACATTCTAACTCCATGGCCCACCTCACCCAGAAACTGAGATCTTACCCTTGTGTAGCTGCCCCTAAATTCTTTTTCACAAACATGGCAAAACCACACCTTACTCCCCCCTAATTTTTTTTGTCTTTGGCCCATAGGTGTAACATATTGAAGGGATTTTTTTTTTTGTTTAAAGAGTGCTCTACATAGCATTCCATGACTATTGAAGGGAAATGGTGTGGGTTTGTTTGCTCTCCACTAACACCCTCACCACTTTCTCTTCTATTTTGCACTTCATCTTCACTATCACTCCCACCCCCACTATTGCTCATGTTTTTTATATTTTAAATGCTAGTTTCAACTGCAAAATGCAAAAAAAATTAAAAAATTAGACATTGTATGCTTGAGATTTTGCAAAAAAATGTTAAAAAAAGGAGGAAAGCAAATGCATACCTCTTTGGTGGATTACCCCCAATAGCACTAGCTTCAACCTCTTCTCCTCCTTGAAACTGTTGTTCTTCCTCCTTTAATGGATGCAACTTCAAACCCTTGGCTGCTCTTTCTGTCCTTCAAACACAAATGCAAAAATGAGTGAAAAGAGGAGCGTTTGTTGCTCATAAGACATCAAAAATTGATGGGGCCCACAATAGCCACGTAGGAAGACCTTTTAATTTTTTAAAAATGTGTTTTTTTGTGTTTAAAACACTGCATGATGTGGGGGACGACCAACCATATTTGAGACGGTTGAGGGACAACTCAGGAATCCCTTGGCCATTTCTGGGATAGTTAGTCGTCCACCTTTCCCTTTGACCGTCCGCCCAATCCGAAAATGTTTCCCATGTTTTTTCAAAAAAGGACTCTAGGGGATTGTCCCCCAACCATCCCCCGTACTCGGGGTGTCCCAAGGATAGGGAAAAGGCATTTTAAGGGGGACGCGTCCCAAGGTTTCCTTAGTTTTTAGGGTTTCCAAGATTCTTGGATGTTTCTTGTCAGCTTTATAGGAGGTTGTTGCAAGAGTTTTCTAAAGGGGTTTCTGGGTCTTTCTAGGTTTTTTGAGATCTTTGGTAGGTAGTCACTGCTATTTTTAGCAGTGTCCATTTTTAGTATTTAAAATTTTTAGTAAGTCATGGCCGCATCTTAGAATGTGCTTATTTTTAGTTCGGACACACTATTTTTAGCACTATGCTATTTTTAGTAAGTGCTATTTCTAGCAGTGGCTCTGACAACAGTTTAGTGCAAAGTTTCTATTTTTGACAATTGTGGCAACTTCAATTGTTGGTATCTTATTACTTTTAGTAGTTTGTGCTTCCAACAATCTTGGAGTTCGAAAAAGGAAATATTTGCAACTTAAGTTAATTTCTTAAAGTCAAAAAGGCCCCTTAGAACCCCACAATTAGCAAGTGACAACTTAAGGTTTTTTAAAATGCAAATTTGATACATGACTATAGTGGATGCCAAAACTGAAGGATTTAAGTGATTTTTAATAAAGTTTATTGTCTCCCCAAGTGTGGCATCTCATTTGGAGGGAAAAGCAATTCAAGTTTCTGGGTCTCAAGCTCTATTTATACTCCCTCATTTGCTCTCATTTAGATATGCTGATTGATGATGACAAAATGTTGTCAGAGTGGATTGAATCCCCTCAAGGGCTTTGGAGACAAAAACCTTCAATGTTGCTCTAGTTTTAGAGTTGAGAGATACTCCCTAGCTAGACATTGGAGTGGCTTCACTATAGGAGTCACCATTGGAGTTATTGGTGAAATATTTTTAGTTTGTTTTTTATTATGGATTGTTCTAATGCTTTCTAGCTTTATGTTTTGATGTGCACTTGAGTTGTTGAAGTTTCAGGTTCTGTGAAATGGATTTCTATGTTCTACTCATTGTTGGTTGTACCTTTTCATGCCTAGGCCGTACCTCATTCCTGTTGTGACCTTTTTCACACATCACCCCATTCAAAATGGGGACCCCCTAATTTTTGCTCCATTAAGGTCTTTTGGTTTGGGTTTTTTTGGTCTGTCTCTCTCTGTTAGTTCTTTCTGTCTGGTAGTGTACTTGCCATTTGACCTAGGTTTGTATTTTGGTTAAGTCTGGAGCGTTTTCTATTGAATTAGGGTTTGTAATCTTCAGGCTGCTTTGAGGTCAAATTGAGTTGGCTGGTCAATCTCTAAGCTTAGCACTACTGTTAGAATGCTTCAAATAGGCTTCCTCTAAATTTTCACTAAACTTTGCCAATTTTCTATTTTTAGTAAGTGTCAATTTAGGGTTTGTTTTCTCGATATTTTCACGTTTTGACAACCACACTATATTCTGAACACTTTGAACTCATCACTAGAAAAATTTGAGCAGAAACAGACAATTGGCTATTTTTAGCAGTTTGGCCTTTGGAGGAAAATATTAGGGTTTGCATGTAGGTTTTCTCAGCGCATGTTGGCATAATATTTCTGGGTTTTCAAAGAGTTTCGCAACGGTGTAACATGCAAGCGAAACTAGTCACTTTTTAGAAACTTGCTATTTTTTAGCCAGTGCTTGCATGTTGATGATTTTTCTGGATTTTTTCTGGGTTTTTCAAGATCTCTCGGGCAGTGTGACATGCAAAATCATCCGGTAGCTAATTGATCACCTTTTCAGCCATTTACTATTTTTACTAGGTGCACTCCGGTAGCTGCCCAACACTTTAGAATCATGAACACAGTGACATGCAACAACAATAGAGTTAAAATGAGGTCATTTGAGGCACATGAAAGATGAATTAGGGTTTCAGGCTTCAGGACTCAAGGTGAGGGGCCAGACGTCAAAATTTCCAAAAATTGAAGTATCCCACCATGATCAACATCTTCCAAGGACTCCATTGGTAAAATTTGAAGACAAACAAAGCACTTACTATTTATAGTAAGGTGTTCCTGAAACATGCTATAAATAGAAAGTCAACATCAAGTGCCAGTGTGGACAAGCAAGTTTACCAATGAGGGGCACGACATTCGAATTTCAATTCAAACGGAGTTGTGGAAGTCTCAAAATCAAGCAGCTGCTATAAATAGTAAGCCACTTCAGAAACTTGCCAGAAATAGCAGGTCAACACGAAGTGTCAGTATGAACGGGTCAAGCAGGTGATGAGGACCCCTTGGTGTGAATTTCAAGACAAACGAAGCTGTGGAAGTCTCAGAATCAGACACTTACTATTTTTAGCAAGCTGGTGTAGAGGAATTAGGGTTTCCTAAATTCAAGGGAAAAACACGATAGTCATGTAAAGGCAACATCTAGCCATGACCACCACACTTCAGGCATTCAGCACACAAAATTTGAACTCATTTTGAACAATTACTATTTTTAGAAGGTTGCTAAAAATAGCAGGTGCATGCACGCGTCAGATGCCAATAGCTTAGTCGTGTCACAAGGATCAAGGAGAAACAAAAATCAAGCTTTCTGGAGCTAAAAATTAGCTTAAAATGCAAAATTTGAAGAACTTTCTAAAAATAGCAAATTAGGGTAAGCCAGGGTTAGCATGAACAAGTCACCCCAAATTAGGCAAGGAGCATGAAATTCACTAAAATTGATAAATTTTCAAGTCCAGCCAGTGAAAAACGCCATTAAAGTTGAAGGTTGATGAAAATTCTCTAAGCACTTCAAATTTGAAGCTTGATACTTCTGATGCACCTTAAGAGGAAGATTGGGGCCTTGAAATTTTCTAAGGCAATGAAATTTAAAGATCAACATACTAGATGCGCCTAGCCTTGAAAATGAGTAGAAATTATTCTAAGTCATGAAGATTGAAAGCTCAACATGCAAAATGCACCCAAGGTCATGGGAGGAGTGTGAAATTTTGACTAAGGCATTAAAAGTGAAAGCCCATGGTCTTGTTTGTGCCCAGGGCAAAAAGGGGCCTTTAAAACATTAAAGTGTTAGAAAAATGAAAGCTTGACCTTTGAAATGTGCCTAGACTTGGAGGAGGATCATGAAAATTCTAAGTATGGGGAAAATGGAAGTATACCATGCCAAATGCACCTAACATCCACAAAGACATCAAAGTTTTCCTATGGCACCCAAATTTGAAGAAGGAACCTCTCATATGCACCTTTAAAGATGAAGGAGCTTAAAATTCTTCTAAGTGCCCAAAACTTGAAGCTCCCCATGGTAAATGCGCCCATCATAGGAAAGGTGTTTAAAGTTTTCCAAGAGTCAAAGTGAAAGTAGAGGCCTCCATGTTCACCTCAAGCTAGAAGATAAAACTTTCTAAATGTTCAAAATGAAAGCTCAGACCCTTGGATGCGCCAAAACTCAAAGAGGGGCCTCAAAATTTTCTAAGTGTTAAGAAAGTGAAAGCTCCACCTTTGAAATACGCCCCCAAATGAAAGCTTGCCCATGAGTTTGCACCTTGAGGAGAGGAGAGTGAAAATTTGTCCAAGTGTCACAAATTGAAAGTTCAATGTGCTAAAGGTGCCCACCAAGTTGAAGTAGATAAGTTAGAATTTTTCTATGGCATGAAATTGAGAGCTCAACCTATGATATGTGCCCAAACTTGAAGAAGGGATCCAAAAAAAAAATCTAAGCGTTGAAAAGTTTTTGCGTGTTCAAAATCTGAAGCTCATCACCCTGAATGCACTTTTGACTGGAGGAGGAAGGTTGAGAAATATTCTAAGTCTTTGAAATTTGAAGCTTGACCCCTTGTTTGTGCCCAAGGTGATTTTGATGTTGAAAGAGAATCTAGGCATGGAAATATGAAGTTAGATGCCTCATATGCGCCTTGACTATTTGAGGTAAGTGGGTCCCTTTGATGCAAGATAGAAAATTTTTAAGTGGTTTAAAATTTGAAGCTTGACGACCCCTTGTTTGTGCCCAAGATGATTTTATTTTGATGTTGGAAATGTTTCTAAGTGTGGGAGATTTAAAAGTGAGACCCCTCCATAGGCGCCTAGGGAGAAAGGAGAAGGACTTGAGAAGTTTAAATTTGAAAAGTTGAAATGGACCCCTCATTTGCACCTTAAGCTAGAAGGATGAAGTATGGTGATAAAATATTTTCCTAAGTATTTAAATTTCACCTCTAGAGAAAGTACGCCCAGACTTGAAGAAAGATTTTTTAAGGCACTTAAAATTTTCCTAAGGCATTGGAGAAAAAGTGAAATTTTGCTCTAGGCAAATAATAATTTTAAATTTTCCCATGCTAGAGAAATTTATAAAGGCAATTAAAATTTAAAATAATTATTTTCCAAAGTTTAAAAAATTAAATTCCTCCTTCGTTTGGACACATAAAATTTTAAAGTTGGGAGATTTTAATCATAGGGAAAATTTATTTTGGATGGAAAATAAATTTTGCCTAGCCGTTTTAAAATGCCGGAGCTCACGATGTTTTATCTAAGACGCTGACATGACGAATAAAATTTCTTAAGTGAAATTAAATGGTGTTAAAATTAAATTTAAAATTCTAAATACACCATTTTAAAAGTGATAATATTTTTAATGTTGAAGTACATTTTAATAAATTTCTTGAAAATACTTCAGTCAACTGGCAGTCGGGAGGGAAATTTTAAATTCAAAACAAGGAAAGAATCTCCTAGAATAGCAAATTTCTATGATGACTGAATGATGGCTAGGAATATTCTCTCCTAAAATTGGAAAATTTCTAAGTCATGGCGAAGTGAATTAATTGCATTTGCTAAAACAGGCACCAACTTTCAATTATAAAACTTTGAAGTTTTTCATTTCTATTCACAAAATTCGAAGCTGAGATTTGTGCTGAGGCTGAAAGTGATTGTTGAAGTGAGTGAGAAATTTTGTGCTGAAGTTTATTTTGTTAAGAGTTGTTGAAGATTGAGAAGTTGCTAAAGTTGGATTATTTTCCTGAGCTGTTGAGTGCTGAGAAGAAATAAATCTGAAGCGAAAGTGTTGAATTTGATTTTTTTTTCGAAGTGTTGAGGTTGATTTTTTGAGGAGCTAAAAATATTATTGCTACAAGTTAATTTGAGAGCTTGAAGTTTTAAATTCTGGAGTTGTATTTCTTGAGGTTTGGAGTTGAAGTTTTAATGCTGAAGTTTTTTATTTGTAGCCAACTCCATTTTCCAGCCATCTCACAAAATTTTATTTTTAAAAGTTTGAATTATAATGCTTGCTTTTTTGTTTGCAGATGGCTGAAAGTAGAAGAGATGATGTTGCCGAAACAAGCAAGGTTGGAGCCAGAGCTGGAAATACTGAAGCTGGAAAAGAAAATGCTTCTAGGAAGGCGATGATTAAGTAGTTGAAGAAGTCCTTTATTCTAGAATCAAAGTTCGTGTCGAAGTTCGGAGGTTTGACTGACACAAACCTTGGTTCCTTCAACCTCGAGGCCTTCAAGAGAAGAATATATGGGCAAGGTGGCAATCCTTTGTTGGTGATTTCACACAACATTATGAGAAGTGGGTTGTATGTGGCAGCCGGTTTCCCACCCGCAGTTCGGTGTCCAGAGCTTATCATGGAGTGTGTAAATTACTACAATTTAGACCAACAGACGATTGTTTCTCCAGAAGGCAAGCTACTGGAAAATTTCACACCTGATGCAATTGGTGAGGCATTCAGAATCCTGGCAGCAGACAAAATGTTGTACAAGTCCAAGGAGAAAGCTAACAAGATGTATGCTACATCCTTTGATAAGTGTGCGAAAAGGATCAACACCACATGGATGAGGAAGCCCAAGCCTCCTGGTGCCAAGCTACCAAAAAAAATTATTTCAGAGGAGCTGAAGCAGTCATGTTGCTCAGCTGGGTTAATGGTAGCCCACGAGCATATGTATTTGAGCCGTGGATGTTCTTTTATATCAACATAGTGCTGGAGGGAAAAGAGTATGTAGATTGGGCACAGATGATTAGTGATAACATCAATGAGCAGTTCAAGAATCTAAGGAGAATGAAGACATTCTACATGAGATCATATGTCATCTACATGTTGGCTCGAATGATGAAGTACAAGGGGATGACATACCAAGAGCCAATTGGGTGCGGTTCCAATCAATTCAAGATTCATGAAGCATGCAGACAGTTGCATCTGACAAGCACCTCTCACTTCAAGAGAGTAAACAATGCCTTCATAATGTACCTCATGAGGACTCTTCAAGGAAGATTGCAACAAAGAATATCCAAAGAGGCTCAAGGGTTTATCGAGCAGTATAGGTTTTGGTTTTTCCAATTCCCAAAGTTCACATATATAAGGCTATCAGGTCACCATTCATATGTCTATCGACTACCGAGGTATCCCACTGACAGAATCGTGATGCTAGAAGTGTCTAGGCAACTCATTGCCTATGAAAAAATTATAAAAAAGAAGGGAGGTTTGCACTTCCCTATTGTTCTGGGAAACTTGCTTGAGGAATGCCCTTCTTTGCTGGCAGCCAGGGAGGCAGAAGAAGAATTGCAATTCTACCACCTCACTCTCCACACCAACCAACAGGACTTTGATCCTCGAGGGAGAATTGGAATGGTGTTGGGAAAAGAATATAGACACAATGCTCAATTAGAGGATTTTTAGGCGAATGCACAAGATGAAGGTGAAATTAGAAGAAGGGCATTCTCCAGATTGCCTTTGAAGTTAATTAGAGAGTGCGAAGTGGTCCAGGTTCTGGATCAAGTTGATGAAGATGCCAGACTTACGCACTCAGACTATGAGTCGATAAAGAACATGCCAATCCCACCACCAGATTGGGTAGAGCTGGAGATTACAGACTTAGACACTTTGTTTATGCCTGTCTTGACTTTCATGAGGAGTTGGGTGGATGGGCATGTTCACAGGCTGAAAAGAAGATCAATTGCCCTCTTGTACAATCTCATGGGTGATCAGAGGCCACCAGTGTCAGCAAAGAAGAAGAAACAAATTTCCCAACCTGCAAAAACACAACCGCAAGAAGAACCAGTACAACCTGAGCCTCAGAGAATAGAGGAGACATCACCTACTCAGTTGTTGGCTCAATCCTCTAGCGTACATGAAGTATCAATGTTTTCAAATTAGAGGGTAGAGTGAATGAAGAACCAGAAATTGGAGAGGTCAAATAGCTGTTGTCAAGAGAGCTTGATAGTCAAAGTGCCAACGCTCCTGAGGGTGCTGATCAACTAGAAGAAGGAGAAGAAACAAAGACAAACATTCTCTTTGATCATGCACTTGAGGTAGCTTTTGAGGAGGGCATTGTGGAACTTGACATTTGGGGTCATGAAGAGGATAGCCAGCATACAGAGATAGATGAGCCTCGACCAGATGTTGCTCTAGAAGAAGAAGTTCGTGAAGTTAAGGGAACAGAGGAGTAGCCTCTTATTGTTTATGATGCTCGGCGAAATGCTCCAAATTGGCTCTCATGCATGATAAGGAGAGATTAGAAGGATGACACCGACCCGACGATAGAAATGGAAGAGCTCTTGAATAGAACAAGTGGGTCACCAAAAAGGAAGAGAGCCAAAAAAATTCTCGAATGGAAATGGATGAGGCAGGTTCACGCACTTTCCATGTTGCCTTTCCAAGGGAACACTATGATCTAGGTGATGTGATGCCTGAAAACTATACAATCACTATGATTGAGTTAGGGCATCCTTCCGGAGCTCAGGTTGTTAAGGAGGCAAAAAATCCCTTCCAGGCATTAAGGGATAGGATGGTAAGAAAGGAGGAAAAATATAAGAAATTGATAAAGGAGCATAAGGCACTGGTTGGATATGTGCGACATCTAGCACAACCATGTGCTTAAGAGAACCCAACAGTGGAGATTCCACCTGAGCTACCACGAGAGTCGATTAGTGGGCTCAAAGAAATGAAGAAAGCTATTCAGGAAGGAGATAAGTGGGTAAGCGGTGTCTGTGCTGAAGCTGAGAAATTCATGGCTGATCTTGTCTCCTCTTTTTAGTATGCTTCTAGTATCCTCTTGCACTTGGAAAATGTCAAGCAAGCTTGGGATGACACTCATATATTCCAGGATAAGACCATTCCTTGCCTCACTACCCCAATGCACATGCCCACACATAATTTAGTTGATGAAGGGGTGATCTAGGTTGGAGATAGATATGACTTTCTTGGGTGGCATTCGGTTGTGTTAACTGGCAAGAGCTTCTTTGACCTAGTAAAGACAGAGTCATCTAAGATCAAGAAAGCAATGAGGAATATCCATGAGAGAATCCTCAATACACTGGAGGCATTGTTCTCCAAGAGACTAACTCTCGAGGAGGTAGAAGTTGATGTATTGAAAGGGAGGTTGCAACCGTTCTTCTCGGAGATGAGGGGGTTTTCTTAGCTAGACTTTGAGAACATCTCCACATTTTCAGTGATCATTCAGAGCACGTAGGAGTCCATTGAGGGTTGGAGAAAATCTTGTGACAAACAAGAGAAAATGGTCGCCATCCTTGAATATTAGCTCAACCTTACTTTGACAATTTCAGAGCAGGAGGTTGATTCAGTGCTGGCCCGATCCGTAGCTTACATGGTCAGAGAAAATAGCAATGGAAACAGATTCATGGATGAGAATCTTCTAGAAGGATAGTGGGCATTAATTTCCCTTAATGGTCAAGGAGGAATCCTCTATCTTTGTATTCATTAATTACGCCACTCCACCTTTTGGCAGTTTTTAGGGCAAAATCTTGTCTAGGGCTGGGGTGGCTCGATTTGAGCTGTCCATTGGACTTGGATAGCTATATAAAGGGGAGTCCCCTCATTTGTACACTAGTTAGTTAGTTAGTCAGTGAGTGATACATTAGATCAAACTAGAGAGTAGACATTTTGAGATTATTAGAATAGTTTCATTGCATTGTTTGAAGAGGAAGGGGAATTCTCCCTTTGATAATTTTTGTAATAGATTGTCATGAAGGCTATCATAATAAAAGACCTTCATTGATGGTGAAATCCACTTTTTTTATGAACAGTTAGTGAGGTTTCTTCGTCCTTTGACTTCAAGTTAGAGTAATTTTCATGCAAATAGTTAATTACGGGTGGTTGTGTTTGATTTAAGTGAGCTTCATTAATCCATACCACTAAAAAGCTTATTGATGGTGAGTTTTTCTTGTGTGGTCAACTAGAATACCTTTTAAATTTAACTTCGGTCAAGATTCATGTGTATATATGCATCGTTTTGATGGTATTTGCATTATTGAATTGTGATTTGAACATCTTTTTCACTCCCTTGAAGATTGCACCAACCTTGTCGAAGCTATCTAATAGGAGGCAAGACAACGTTCGGTTGAAGTTCATTGAAGTCAAGCCCAACACCTCTTGCATTTAGATTAGAACATAAAATCTTTAATCCTACATCTATTTAAATTTTGCACACTTTGGGTTAGTTTTAGGAAAACTCGTACCTCAACACCAAATCATTCACAAGAAAGTCCCCTTCAAAGCATTTCTGTACTATTTACTGCAAGCAATCTAAACAATTGTGTAAGTCCCCTCATAAAAACAACATTTCACAACAAACCTATTGAGGGCATTCCAAGCATTTCAGAACCTTGGAGTTGAACGTGCAATCTATCTTGCAATCTTAGTGCACAAAATACTTTGATCAAGAGAGAATGGAGTAGCCTCTAGTCAACTTTGTTCTACTGATTGGTGTGGTCACAAAAGTCACATCAACAATTCCCTCTTTCATGGCTAGGCAACTAGGTCTGCAAGTTTGCCAGATTTTATGATATTGTTTTGGATTTTTAAGGGCAGGTCACCCCCCCTCATAGGCCATACCATCTTGCTTGTGGGGTTTGACAAGGGTTTGCTGCTGTTCACATGTTGGGGGCTGCTAACTACCTTATCTTGAATGCCTAGGGTTGCATTTTCTTTTGCGAGCAGTTTGGAGTGATTTCATGAGGTGTTGGTGAAGTTATGTTCACTTTATGCTTGCTGGTTGAAATTTCCAACCTGTTGTTCGTGCATATCAGACCGCTATCTAAGTGTATCAGGTCTGTTGCAGTAGCTTACATGACCTTCTATTGGCCTCTGGTAACTATATCTTGAGGTATACTTGTTCTAGTTTGAATGGGGTGTTGTTATTCTTCATTGTAGCATCTTGGGAGGGTGTTTTACTTCACATTTCTGTCATTTACCTCTCATAACAGTAGTATCTAATGATTTGATATGATTATATTGAGCTCATTGTAACACCATCGATAGTACTATTTGTGAATGCTCTTGTATTTTCTTTTGATACTTACCCCACTGAACAGGTGGTTGCTCCTGCTGAATAAGTGGTTGATCTTTACTTTATGTTACTTCTTACTTATGTTGAATAAGTGGTCAAGTTCTTATTTCCTTTCTTGTTATGCCCGCTAAATAAGTGGAGGTTGGTCGGCTTGCCGCCAAGTGCTTTACTTTCTTGTACTTCTTGTTGAAGAAGTTGATGTTTACTTTCATGTATTTGGCTTTCTTACTCACCCCACTAAAGAATTGGTAGTATAGAAGAATTCAATTGTAAGCCTTCTCACCATATGCTCTCACCTTGCCCACATTGAGATTTGGGTGATCAAAAAGTGGAAGGTGTTTACTTTTAGTTAGCTTGCTTTTTCCATGTAATGCAAGATCCCCTTTCCACCGTATGCCCACACTGGGATCTGGGTGATTAGAAAGTGAAGGGTTTCTTATTCAATTGCTTATCATTGCATTTTGGGCTAACACTAACGAGTGCAAGTTGCTAAGCTTTTAAAAATAAATAAGGATGGGTTATTACAAAAATAACTTTGAGAATATAAATTAGGAATATATATATATATCATAATTGTATAATGATATTTTATTGCCAAATAATATAGTAGATTCCTTTAGCAATCTATTTTGAATTTATAGAAGTGTTTAGCAAATAGGGAGGTTGATCAACCTTCCGATTTATGGAGAGGTGAATTACTGGCCTTTCCTTCATCAAGCACGCCACCTCAAGATGCAGGCCTTTGGGCCAGGAGGTGTATGAATGCTTCTAGGCTTGTTGAGGAAAGTCTTCATGCATCTTATCAATCATGACACCCGGAGGTGGATGGAATGGAGCTTTTTCCATGCTTGTAGGATTGGAGGCAAATGAATGCTTTTGGGCTTGATCAAGGAGGATGGAGTAGTCCTAAGATCTTGCCATCTTCGTGAGCCAAGAGGCGAATGAGTGCTCTTGGGCTTGAGGGTCTTCTCAAGTACACTACCTCAAGATGGATGGATGAGGATCCACCCATGCTCTCGTAATACAAGGACAACCATCCTTGAGATTGTGGTTTGCAAACATTTCAAGTGAATTCCTAATATGATTGGCTATAGGAATATTCCTTGGAATAATCATTTTATGATGTTAAGGTATTTGAATTCAAATGTTAATGATGCTATGAACAATAGATCTAACTATTATGATGTTTTAGCTATGATGTGTTTATCTCAAAATTATAATATTTTATATATTAATTTGAATGTTATTGTAACGTTGATATTTATTATTAATATAATTTTTTAGTGATTATTATTGTTTAATAGGCCTAAAACCAAGAATTTACCAAAAGGGGGATTACAATTGGTATAAGAGTCTTGATCCTATCAGCTTGAGGATCAAGAATAGTAGTTAATGCAATTAAGCCAAAAAGCTCAAAGGGCATTGGAGAGAGAAAGAAGGAAACTTGTAGCAAAATACAACCCTACTCAAAGCAATAAAATGAGTGAACAATTAGGAAATGAATTAATGGCTTTCATGAAACAAAATGAGAGGATGAATTGAGCCTTCATGGAACAAAACAAGAGGACAACTCAGTTACCTCTCCAAAACTTACAAAACATGAATACCACAATCAACACTCTTAGACCAAACTGAATTAATGGGAGGGATGTTAACTCTAATAACTTAGAGAATAACAATAGATCACCACTAGGGTTAACACCTAGGTTAACAAGACCCTCATTCTTACCTAGGGAAGGCCCAACAAGAGAAGAAGAAGAATAAACCAATCCACCAATTAATGACTTTGACAAATATATGTTGGGGCCTACTCAAGGCTAGGCCCTAAAATTAGGAAAAAATTGAGGAATATTGTAATGCTAGGTCACAAAATATGATAGAAAAGAAAAAAGACAACCAAATAAAGAGTTAGACCAAAGGGTGAGTAAAATGACTCTCCCCAACTTTGATGGATAGAGAAAAGTTGTTGCACATTCATGGATCCAAAAGTTGGACACCTATTTCTCCCTTAGTCCCATGATCGAAGAGGACGCTATCAAATTTTCCATTTTACATTTGGAAGGGGTTGCACACGATTGGTGGCATTGTGGTATTATTACTCAAGGGCATCAAAACATAACAACCTATGATGAATTTGCACAAAAGCTCATAGATCGATTTGACCAAAAGCATCTTGAAACACATTTCAAAGAATTAACCCAATTGAAAAAACAAAGATCGGTAGAAGATTATTTGGCCGAATTTTAAAAGATCTCAATCATGGTACTAGGGATTACTGAGAGAAGGATAACATACTTATTTGTTGAAGGGTTATTAGAATCGATCCAACACCCTTGACCCCACTTCTTCTCAACAAGCAATCCAAAAGGGCTTGAGGTTAGAAACCACAACAACAAAATAAAGGAGTTGTTCAAAGAATATGCCTTCAAGGTCACATAACCAATCCTCCTACAAAGGAAACTGTCAACCAAGGACACTGCCTCCTCAATCACACACAACATGGGAAGATAGGTTAGAGCTTCAAAAGATAGGATTGCATTTTAATTGTAAAGAAAAATGGGTGGTAGGACATAGGTGTGCAAAAAGGGGACAAGCAGACAACTTGGAATTAGTATTGGATGAAGAAATGAGTGAAGAAGAATTTGAACCCCAAAATAAGAAAAGGAAAATGGATGATGAAGAAAATGTAAGTGGTGCCTTAGCCACACTTTCAAGAGAGCACCCTTGAGGTTAGAAACCACAACAACAAATAAAGGAGCTGTTCGAAGAATATGCCTTCAAGGTCACACAACCAATCCTCCTACAAAGGAAATTGGCAACCAAGGACACTACCTCCTCGATCACACACAACATGGGAAGATAGGTTAGAGCTTCAAAAGAAGGGATTGTGTTTTAGTTATAAAGAAAAATGGGTGGTAGGACATAGGTGTGCAAAATAAGGACAAGCAGACAACTTGGAAGTAGTATTGGATGAAGAAATGAGTGAAGAAGAATTTGAACCCCAAAATAAGAAAAGGAAAAGGGATGATGAGGAAAATGTAAGTGGTACCTTAGCCACACTTTTAGGAGAACCTAAATATCACCTCTTTAGATTCCGTAGTTCTCTAAAAGGGTAGAAAGTGACTGTTCTAGTGGATAGTGGTACCACCCATAATTTCACTGACGAAGGTTTAGTGACAAGAATGAAACTAGAAACTAAATTTTTTGAAGGATTCAAGGTAGTCATGGTAGATGGATCCACTACTCCTTGCACACAAATGATCCATCAACTAAGTATCACCTTGGGAAGACATAAAATAAGTGAATATTTCTATGTAGTAAATATGGCAGATACGGATGTAGTTTTGGGCATCCAATGGTTACATTCCTTAGGAAGATATTATCAAGACTTTCAATAGGTGGAACTTTTTTTCCAACAAAATGGCCGAGAATTTAATTCTCCAAGGCCTATTGAATGCGTCCCCAGGAGTAGTATCATCAAAATTTAAATTTCAAAGGTTGGCTTCTAATGTTTTAATTTTGGGAAATTAAGGGTAAATATCTATGAATACAAGGTTATTTTATCAATTCAAGTAATCTAGCAAGAGGTGAACTTAACAAGATCCAAGATTATTGCCAAGAGCATTCAAGAATAGAATTATCAAGGATTTATTGCAACATTCAAGATCTCAAGAATCATGTCAAATTCTTTTGTAATCATGCATGGTTTTGGAGCTAACATTATGATGTAGGCTTCATGATCTAATCTAAGCATTCAAATAAAAGATTTAGAACAAGATTCAAGTATCAAGATCCACATCCATTGAAGCTATTTCATGCAAGATCAAGATCAACATTTTAGATTTCTAAAGGTTTATTCAAGGTTTTGGTGAGTTGCAACATTGAGTTGTCCATTCATCTTTCCATTCATGCTATTTAATTTCATTTCAAAGTTTAATTACAAAAATGGGGCTTGACCAAGGAAAATACCCATTCACTAAAAAAAAAAAACATTTTTCCATCTCTTTTTGTGTGTTTCAGATTTATAGGTTTATAGGCTGAAGAAAAGTTGAAGATCTCAAAATTGCAAATTTGCAAAATTGCATTTGTTGTCACCTTTGTTGTCATCGCACGGAAACTCAGATTCAAATTAATTTCTGACTGTCCAACTGTGAAAACTAGAAGATGTAGAAGTGCAAAGAAATGAGTAGAGGACCCATAAATTAATTGTAGAAAGGTGAACAAAGACCCATTCACCTATGGGTGAATCATTCCTAGGACAACTTCCAAAAATAGTGTTTTGTGAGAGGTACACAACATTTTCCATTCCCCAATTTTCTAGAATCTTTACTATTTCTAATAGCACTATGTTTCATCTATTAAATCCAACTTTTACATGTTGTAAATGAGTGCATTTTTTATTTTTAATCCTTCTCCTTAAACCCCTATTCAATAATTTCTAGAAAAATTTTATCTCAAGACACTATGCAACGAACAGGGACACTTTGCAACTATTTTTGAGATAAGTTTTAAGTGTCCCCCACTCATCTAATTTGCGTGAAATAAATTATGTCTATTAGCTCTATATTTAATCTACTTAGATTTTGTCTTACATTTTAGTTTTGATTTGATTTACTAGTTTTAGTTTGTCTCCCAAAAGTGTTGTTTGACCTTGACCCCCATCCACACACAAATAAAGGAAATTGCAAGATTCCTCAAATAATTCACTCAACTAAGGGTTGAAAGTGGATTTTTACTTGAGGGATATCATTTCTTGAATGAAATAGAAGAATATACAGGTTCATTCATCCCATTTTCCCCTTTCATTTATAGTAAGTTTGGTGAAATATAACAAATTTAGTATAAAACCCTATGTGTTTGAACCTCTAACCTATTTTTCTATGTTGCATTTTTTTCAAGGATCACCTCTTCTCCTCTCTCTACTTAAAATACCAACATAGCAATTATGTTGAAATTTTATGTGGGGGGCATATTATCCCCTGTTCAGTGTTCACATGTTCTCTTCTTAGCGGTGATGGCGTACATCTACTAGGAAGTGTGACTTTTACATTAGCATTACTTTTATTGACATCGACATTATTTACATTAGCATTATTTTATTGACAATGGCATTAAAATTTTGACATTTAGTACAACATTACCATATTTAGTATATTGATCATGTTGTATGGCACCTTATCAAAGTTATCAAGAGGTATAACTTTGGTATGGTTAGTCCAATGGGATCTTGTAGACCTAGTGTGACTTCCTCATTTTTTGGTGAGAGCCTATATAAAGGCATGACTTTCTCACTTCGCCTCTTTTTGGGGGCTCACCTAGTGGATGATGGATTTCACTAGAACTTGTGAGAATATTTTTCCAAAGGCCACCTAGCATAAAAAAAATTTCTTGCATGTGGAGCCTTTTCATTTTTCATGGCCACCAAGCATAATCCAACTTGCTTTCTTGTAGAGCCATGTGTTGGATGGACGCGGCATAATACAACTTGCTAGTCCTTTTTTTTCTCTTTGCTTTAACTTTAACATTCTATGTTTGAGTATCTTGTCTTTCCATTGTATCATACATCTTGTGTTTGTTCCTTTGTGATTATGTTGGTTTGCCATGGGATCTTGGATCCTGGGGGCTTGGCCACCTCCTTGATCTTGGTCATCCTATCTCACTAACATATGTGCACTTGGACCCCTCTTGACACATATTTTTCTCCTTCAATGTGAGTTTGATGCAAGGTCATCCTCTCACTAAAGTGAGGGCTAAATATAGTGTAGGAAAATGTATCCCTTACATTTTCTCATTTGTTTGGGCCCTCCTTGTTAAATTGGACTTAATATTTCCTTAATTTAGTGTTGTTAAATGTACCCCTTTACATTTACACACTTATTTCAGCCCTCTTAATTAAATTGATTTTAATTATTCCTTAATAAGCCTTATTTTACATCTACAAGCCTAATAAATTACATTTTCCAAAGGGGAAACTCGACAATAATTAATGCTAATACATAACACCTAACATTGAGAAATGTGTGTTCCAGGAATAGGGACCTAGGACCCATTTAGCCATGGGCGAATGGGTCATCCCTAGGCTTTGGAACCCATGTTTAAATCATGTTTTGGCAGTATTTTTATGATCCTAAATTCAAGTTTCAAAGGTCGGCTTATAATGTTTGAATTTTGGGAAATTAAAGGTAAATATCTATAAATACAAGGTTATTTTATCAACTCAAGTAATCTAGCAAGAGGTGAACTTAACAAGAGTCAAGATTATTGTCAAGAATAGTCAAGAGTAGAATTATCAAGGATTTATTGTAGCATTAAAAATCCCAAGCATCATGTCAAAGTCTTTTGTAATCATGCATATTTTTGGAGCTAACATTGTGATGTAGGTTTCAAAATCTAATCCAAGTATTCAAGTCAAAGATCAAAGCAAGATTCAAGTATCAAGATCCAAATTCATTGAAGCCATTTCATGCAAGATCAAGATCAACGTTTTAGATTTCTAAAGATTTATTGAAGGTTTTGGTGAGTTGCAACATTGAGTTGTCCATTTATCATTCCATTTATTCTATTTCATTTCATTTCAAGGTTTAATTACCAAAACAGGGCTTGACCATGGAAAACACCCATTCACTAAAAACAAAAAAAAAAAATCTCTCTTTCTGTGTTTCAGATTTATAGGTTTATAGGCTGAAGAAAAGTTGAAGATCTCAAAAACATTTGAAAAATTGCAAAGTTGCATTTTTTTGTCACCTTTGTTGTCATCTCATGAAAACTCATATCCCAAATTTATTTTTGATTGTCTAACTGTGAAACCCGAAGGATCTCAAAGTGTATAAATAGGAGGAGATGACCCAGAAAACAATTTTGGAAAGGTGAACAAAGACCCATTCTCCTATGGGTGAATAAGTCCTAGGAAGGCATCCAAAAATAGTGTTTTGTGAGGTACACAACATTTTCCATTCCTATATTTTCTAGAAGCTTTACTATTTATGATAGCCCTATGTTTCATCTATCAAATCTAACTTTTACATGCCATAAATGAGTTCATTTGGTATTTTTAATATTTCTCCCAAAACCCCTATTTAGTCTTTTCTATCAAAAAGTTATCTCGGGACACTTTGCAACCAACAAGGACAATTTGCAACTATTTTTGAGATAATTTTTAGGTGTCCTCCACTCACCTTATTTTTGTGAAATAAATTGTCTATTATTTGTATGTTTAATCTACTAAGATCTAGTCTAAAATTTTAGTTTTGTGTCGATTTACTATTTTTAGTGTATCTCCAAAGTGATGTTTGACCTTGACCCCCATCCACACACAAATAAAGGAAATTGCAAGATTCCTCAAAAAATTCACTCACCTAAGGGTTGAATGTGGATTTTAACTTGAGGGATCTTATTTCCTGAATGAAATAGAAGAGTATGTAAGTTCATTCATCCCATTTTTTCCTTTCTATTTATAGTAAGTTTGGTGAAATATCAGGCATATTTAGTATAAATCCCTATGTGTTTGAACCTCTAGCCTATTTTTCTATGTTTCAATATTTATAATAGAGCTCACTATCAATCAAGACATTAAGAGATTTGATTTTATTTTTTAAATATACATTATAAATTTTTAAAAATTAAATAATAATTTATTTTTATAATAATTGTGATCAAAATAATACAAACAAAAATATATAAACAATGTTTTCAAAATTATTAAATAATAAATTAGTAAAAACTATAAATTATTAAAAAAATTAAATTGTATATAATGATTAACAAATAGAAAAATTAACTACATCTAAAAATTATATGATATCAATAATAATGCTTACTATCAATCAAGATGTTAAAAGAGTTGAAATTAAATAATAAGTGTCACGTAGTGGCTAGTACTTGCCTTAATAGTATTGTAATTATTGTTTTTTAGATTTGATAAAAAATAAATGTAAGTTTTATTAATGTTCAAATAAAAATAAATGTAAGTTTTATTATTGTACTAAATAAAAATAAATGTAAGTTTTATTATTGTACTAAATAAAAATAAATGTAAGTTTTATTAATTATAGTGTTTTAGTATTGTTAATTAGTTATTCTAATGACCCAACCCTAACCCTATCCCTAACTCTAACCCCAACAATAAATTTTAAACCATTATCTTAACCCTAGACCTATTTCTAACCCTAACTATGATCGTGACACTATCCATAACTATACACCTATTTTTTATCACTAAATTTTGAATAAATAACATATTTAATACATGTTTCTTCTCTTACTATTAATATAAAATTGTTATATATTAAAATGATTATTTATTACAAGTTTATTTTTAATTTATATAATATATATATATATTAAAAAATAAAATATATTTTACTAAATTATTAGATTTGATTAATAGTAGACACAAGTGCAACTATATCTCTTCAATCAAATCATTAATTTTTAAATATTAACATATCAATGATTATATATGGTATGATTTTTTCAAAGTCCATGAATGATAGAGTAAATGCTTCTAAATTAAACTATGCATGGGTATGTGCAGGATCATCATGGAAAAAATAGGCCCTTAAGTGGTGAAAAATTTAGAAAAATTAGAGTTAGGTAAATTGACATAAAAAAAATGAATAAGTTAAGAATAGAATCTGTAGCAAATTGAATGTAGTTTCTAAGCCACTAGGTTTATTTAAAAAGAAAAAATCTATTTGGTGAAAATTTTAAATTTCAATGCAATAACACTTAAATTTCAGGGAAAAAATAAGTAGGTGTCTGTCTGACCACCTTAACCATTATAAAATGATAAAAAAAATAAAAAAATTAGATATAAGTAGAGGACTCATGTCTCGATGTGATACATATATTTTTTTAATTCTTTTCCAAGTAGACAATTAATTATGATTTTTTTATTACAATTTTTAAAAAATATAAAAAACTCATATGTCTGACCACCTTAACTTGGTCAAAACTTGATGAAATTCAATTTTTTTTAATCCTAGAGTACACAAAGCATATAATGTGATGCATATTTTGGATTCAAAAAATATAATACCGTTTGAAAGCTATAGATGTTTTTCAATCAGCCTATCAATTAGGACTTTAGTCATAATTCAAATAGAAAATGAATAATAATAATTTATTAAATTCAAAGTAAAGAATAATTTATATTGGTGGAAAGCTGAGAATCTCCTTTAAAAACCATTTTCGTTTCATCCATTTTGGGTAAAAATAAAGTCGTCAAACACACACCCATCATATCACCACTTTTTGGCCCATCATAATCTTGCACATACCCGTATGCTATTTTGAATTCATGTTTCAAACCACGCTAAATTATTCATTGTAGGGAGCGGATAATGAAGAATATTATTGTATAAATGACCTTAAGATGAGTTAAATGGTGGGAGAGGGTAGTGAGGTGTAATGCCCCATCTTGTAACCTAAAGAATGTTGCATTGACTACGAAAGTGTAATAATTTTTTTTCAAAGTGTAAATATTAACTTTATTAATTCCAAACATTCCCTAAGTAACACAATGACACACTACTTGAAAATCCCATAGATGACAATAGTATTTAACATAGCATGTATTTAAATTCACATAAACTTAAAAGCATACATTGCATAACATATAAATTACATCATTAAAGATATAGAGTACAAATAAGATTCTTTCTTACATTGAATTTGAAATAACTTTTACAATACTCATTTTCCAAAAGGGGTAGGTCATATAAAATTACAATTACATATTACAAAAGTATCTCCTCGAATACAATTGAGTAGTGTTACAAATATAAAGTTTCCACTGATACAGATAAGAAAGTACATTTATCCACATACGAGCTCTCCATCCAAGGAAGTACTCGTTGCTACGAAAAATAACTGGGGACCCAACGGAGTAAGGTGCAAGTTCCACCCAACCATGTGGTACCCATAGGTCCACCCCCTATGCTAGGAGATACTAAAAAGGTTCCCTAGACATATCCTACAAACCTTAGACACAAGTAAAAACCATAGAAAAAATTATACAAGTAAAAACTTAACTTATTGGTTACATTGCTTCTAGAACAGAATGATCAAACACTAAGTTCACAAGGATACTATTATAATAGGTGGAGTGTCATCACAAAGTTGCATAGGTTACCCTGGTGTTCCTTCCTAGGTTCTGGCCCCCATCTTGGGTTACCCTGCTAACCTCTTACGAAACTTGGCCCCACATGCAATTTGTTGTGGTATCAAATATCTTTTAAAATAACAAGATATCGATTTGCCATTCTAGGCCTTCTCAACTCACTCTCAAGTCTATACTAGCCCTTGAGTCCATGAACGAGGCATAATTAATCTAGTTAAAGATTTTAAACTAACTAATGTGTTGATTTAATTTTCACTAACTTACTAACTCTACATGAGTTACCCTGGCACCACTTTGTGTGTCAGCCCTCACAAAGAGCCACTCCCCTAAAAATAGCACAAGGAATCTATGTTCTCTAACTAGGGTAGGCAAAGTGCACAAAAATCAACATACAATACCAAACATATCACAACGGACTTCACAACCTATCCATAAAACCAGGTGTCTAAAAACCATACAAAACCATGTGCACTACCCTAGTTTACTTGAAATAAGAAACCATCATATATAACAATTCCCTCATCAAATAAACATATCTGGAAGACTTACTAACTCAATTATCCCAAATTGCCCAACTGATGTAATGGAAAAAATCATAACTTAAAAATCATTTTAGGCAAGTAAATAAACTATCGTTAGGATTTCCTAAATCTAATTATTACAATCACACATCTCTTTGCAATTATTCAAAATAAGTATGATTCAATTTGCAATAATAAGGAAAATAAAATAAAACTATTTATTTAATTCCAATTTCCACAATTATGCGTAATAATAAAATTCAATTACCTATTACAATCATTTCATTATAATATCCTCTTCATGTGCATTTGAATGTTTCAACAACTCAACATCTATTTAATTATAAATCAACTTTCTTTTAAAATCATTTCACTTAATAAAATATCCATTTGAATATTAGAAACATCTACTATATCACAATAACTATTTAACCAAATATATTTAAATATATATATATATATATAATTAAATATGTAAAAATACATATAATTATATATATAATAAATATATTTATTATTTAATTCTTTAACAAATAATTTAACAAAAAACTAAATTACATAACCAATATATATATATATATATATACTATATATATTATATATTAAAATAATATATAAAATACATAATACATATAATATATATATATATATATATATATATATATATATATATATATATATGGATAAAATTATATTTATTAAATTGTATATAAATAAAAATAAATAAAGGTCAATTTTTTTTGCACAGGCTATGCCTGGCAGCCTCCATTGTGGAGGATGCGCTACCTGTGGGTCAATGCCTCCTCCACAGAACTATGGAGGATGCTGCCTCATAGCAGCCGCACCCCCACAATGGGAGCGTCGGTTGGGGTAACCCTACGCCCCTCCCTGCATATATTTAATATGCAATAAAATTTATATTTTAACCTATATAAAAATGAATTTAAATTAGCAATAATCTCCCTTCTGCCATGCAGAAAATTCAATCCATTTTTGTTAAATTTTTGCCGTACAGATTTCACATTTAAAAAAGAAAATAATATTACTCAAAACAATTTCACATTTAAAAACATAAGAGTATATTTGTATAAGTATATGTATGTATATTATATATGCATATATACTCATTTTGATTAACAAATAAAATATTGTAATCATGCAAACAAATTCATAGAGGTTTTCTACAGAAAAACTGAGATATTTGACAATTTATACAATTTTTCTCAAAGAATTTTCAATTTCAATCACAGAGAGTTTCCATCTCAAATTATCAAAAATATTTTCTGGTAAGTTCTTCTAGAGGTTTCTTTTCCCCAAATATCACATAGAACTTATTTTATAAATCTACAGAGAATACTTTTGTTTTCTTTTGAATATTTTCTACTGTTTTCTCTGATTTCACTATAAAATCTTGTTTTCTTGAAATTCTCACAGAAAACAACAAATCTCTATAGAATGATTTACCAAGAAGAACAATAACTTTAATAAAAATTTCTTCTATAGGAAATCTTTTATTTAACAAATTTTAACAAATATTCTACAAAAGAAATTCTTTTTACAGACAATCTTTTCAAAAGAAATAAACTAAATAAATAGGGAAAATCCTGTATCCCTGTAGCTTGAAGAATTTTTCTGTAGAAGAGAATCTTTTCCTGCTACATGCAACTTTTGAAGCTCTTTTCAAATCACCCCTTTCTAGAAGATTGCAATCACAGAACAAATATGTACCCAAAACTTCTTCCAGAAATTTAATTCAAAAAACCAAAGGAAATCACAAATTAATATAATTTTTCAACAAAACTCTGTTCTTTCTCATTTCTTGTGAAGTGTTTTCCCTGTTTTCCCAAATCTCATAATATCTTCTCCCAGAGAATCCTCAACAAGAAAAAATGTAATAAATTTAACTAGCACACATGGCAAAGAAGAAAAATATCTTCTAACAAAGTCACGGATCTTTCTTCCCTCAAATAACAAGAATTTATTTTATTTTAGAGAATTAAATAATTCAAAAACTAATTTATTTTCTTTATTTTTATTCATATTTAAAATTTCATTCCCACAAAAACATTTAAAGAATATTTAATCTATTCACTCAAATAAAAGAAACTTTTAATTAATTAATTAATTAATTTAATAAAATAATTTTAATCTCAATGAATAAATTATTTTACCAATAAACTAACTTAATTAATTAATAAAATATGAAGCTTTTATTTTCTATATTTAAAATTAATTTTAATAAACATTATATTATAAAGAACTTTAATCTAACATTAAATTCACAAAATAAACCTTATACAACAAATAATCAAAACATACCAGACGAGACAACTAAAAATACCAGACCTAAACTAATGACATACCGTGACTGGGTTTGAGACTAGACTAGGAAAAACCTTGTTACTACCTCCCAATCAACATTGCCATTGAGTCTTGACACGCTCAGACCTGTGAAACTAAGTGGAGTCGGTGTCATGTACCTACAATCCTACAATCAAACAAATAACATACATATATATAATCCATGATTCAAACACACCGTGAGGAGAAGATGGCGGAAATCACAGGGCACTTGCAAGTGAGTGATGCAACTCCATTCTCCTCACAAATACATATTACATCAAACTGACAAAATAAATAACATCAATTAATCTTCCATAAGCATATTCATAGCTATAACAACTAAACTAAACATCTATGCTAACATAAAGCATGTCAAAAATAATTACCACCATACAATGTATCATCACATCACAAAATAAATCCACCATCGCTCTAATGTTAGTGATCAATACATCAAAACAAAGTACTAGGGTCTATCAAAGTGAAAACATGCTAATAGAAAATGTAAGCAAAATGGAGGGGTACTACATCCTCCCCCCTAGGATAAGGCTTACTCTAGGAAGCTTGCAAATAGAATACAGATAACACACACATCTAGAATACGTCCTCCCAAGAAATAGAAGACTCGCCACTAGGATCCCTCTGGATCTGTACCCGGTCAATGTCTTGACCCATGAGGATCAACTCCCGATGTAGAAGGATGTGCACAGTTTCCAAAGAATGATGCCAATCCTCCACTAGGAACCTCTGCAACTGCACCTTGGTGCTCAACCTGGTGGTTATCCACCATGGTAAACACCCTATGCGACCTGCCTACATCTCCTATAGTCAATTCTGAAGCTGCCGGTCTCTGACTGAACCCAAAAGTACCCTTCTGAGGACACTAACGAGCAATGTGACCTTGTTGGCCACAAGTAAAACATTCTATACTCCTTCTGAATCCTCTATCACCTGGAGGTACACTAGACCGTGGAAAACTACCTCCACTAACTACAGACTGAGAACTCTGAGCAAGCTGATCAAAATGATCACATTGGACTTGCTACCAACTCTAATATCTCTCATTCTAAAACCAACCACCATCATGTTGAGACCGAAAATTATTACCTTTCTAAGGCTATGAATTACTTTTTTTCTGAGGAGTACGCTGCTGCTGCCCACCCTTAGTGGGTGTTTATTGGTTACTAGAGGAACCTCCTATTTGTATCTAACCATCCCGTGGACTAGTACCTGCTATAGGTGCACTACCTATCTAGACACCTGTATGTCCATCCAATGCTAGAGCCAGATTCTCTTCCATAATGCACACTTTCTCAACTGCAACTTCCATAGTCTTCGGTTCGAAGACTCTAACTCCTCCACTGATGTGGGCATTTAGACCCCTGATAAAATGCTATACCAACATCGCCTACTCATCTCCAATTCCTACATATTGTTTAAGTTCATAAAATATACGTTCATACTGCTCAACAGATAGAGCCATCTGACACAAATCGTGAAACTCATCAGCTCATCGTTACCTCCAATGCTCAGATAAGAACCGTGCTCTAAACCTCTCCAAGAACATCTCCCAAGAAACTGACCCAATCTTTAAATCCAGAGCTTCTTCTCCTCCAAATGCCACCAAGTAGAGGAAAATCCTCTTAGATGCATGATGGCGCATCTAGCTCGGGTATTGCTACCATATGGGTGCATAGCAAAACATCTACCCAAGTTTAATAACTAGGTCTTTGCCTCTAGACCACCACCTGTGCCATCAAAAGTAGGAGGGTGTGCCCTCAACAAATCCCTCATATGTCCTACAACTATGGCATCTTGCTCTGCAGTACTAACAATCCTCCTAGGAGATCTATCACATTCCCTAACCACTTCCTGATCAACTTACTGCCTTAGACCAAGTCTGGCAAGTACCTCCTCTAATAGGGGATGCAACTGAGCTCCCTCAACCTCTGGCTGAATTGGAATATGTTCCTCACTTGTCTCTTCCAATTGAGGACCCAACTGTTCGGCCTGTTCACTCACATGGGAGCTCTGAGGGGGAGTAACCTGAGGGATTGGCCCATGACCTCCACCTCGACCTCTACCACAACCTATAGTATGATGCCTAGGCATGATCCTACACATAAAACAAAAATGAGTCTTAGATACAAAATAGACAAGGCTAACAAAATATGATACTACCTAGTCTAACATCTAGGTCAACCTAATGGGCTCACAATTACCCAGAGCGTCTAGTGTTAGAACCTTTGCTCTAATACCAATCTGTAATACCCTGTCTTGTAACCTAAAGAATGTTGCATTGACTACGAAAGTGTAATAATTTTTTTTTAAAGTGTAAATATTAACTTTATTAATTCCAAACATTCCCTAAGTAACACGACGACAAACTACTTGAAAATCCCATAGATGAAAATAGTATTTAACATAGCATGTATTTAAATTCACATAAACTTAAAAGCATACATTGCATAACATATAAATTACATCATTAAAGATATAGAGTACAAATAAGATTCTTTCTTACATTGCATTTGAAATAACTTTTACAATACTCATTTTCCAAATGAGATAGGTCATATAAAATTACAATTACATATTACAAAAGTATCTCCTCGAATACAATTGAGTAGTGTTACAAATATAAAGTTTCCACTGATACAGATAAGAAAGTACATTTATCCACATACGAGCTCTCCATCCAAGGAAGTACTCATTACTACAAATAAGAACTGGGGACCCAATGGAGTAAGGTGCACATTCCACCCAACCATGTGGTACCCATAGGTCCACCTCCCATGCTAGGAGATAGTAAAAAGTTTCCCTAGACATATCCTACAAACCCTAGACACAAGTAAAAACCATAGACAAAACTATACAAGTACAAACTTAACTAATTGGTTACATTGCTTCTAGAACAGAATGATCAAACACTAAGTTCACAAGGATACTGTTATAATAAGTGGAGTGTCATCACAATGTTGCATAGTCTACCCTGGTGTTCCTTCCTAGGTTCCAGCCCCCATTTTGGGTTACCCTGGTAACCTCTTACGAAACCTGGCCCCACATGCAATCTATTGTGGTATCAAATATCTTGTAAAATAACAAGATATTGATTTTCCATTCCAGGCCTTCTCAACTCACTCTCAAGTTTGTACTAGCCCTTGAGTCCATGAACGAGGCATAATTAATCTAGTTAAAGATTTTAAACTAACTAATGTGTTGATTTAATTTTCACTAACTTACTAACTCTACATGAGTTACCCTGGCACCACTTTGTGTGCCGGCCCTCACAAAGAGCCACTCCCCTAAAAATAACACAAGGAATCTATGTTCTCTAACTAGGGTAGGCAAAGTGCACAAAAATCAACATACAATACCAAACATATCACAATAGACTTCACAACCTGTCCATAGAACCAGGTGTCTAAAAACCATACAAAACCATGTGCACTACCCTAGTTTACTCGAAATAAAAAACCATCATATATAACAATTCCTTCATCAAATAAACATATCTGGAAGACTTACTAACTCAGTTATCCCAAATTGCCCAACTGACGCAACATGAAAAATCATAACTTAAAAATCATTTCAGGCAAGTAAATAAACTATCATTAGGATTTCCTAAATCCAATTATTACAATCACACATCTCTTTGCAATTATTCAAAATAAGTATGATTCAATTTGTAATAATAAGGAAAATAAAATAAAACTATTTATTTAATTCCAATTTTGACAATTATGCATAATAATAAAATTCAATTACCTATTACAATCATTTCATTATAATATCCTCTTCAAGTGCATTTAAATGTTTCAAGAACTGAACATCTATTTAATTATAAATCAACTTTCTTTTAAAATCATTTCACTTAATAAAATATCCATTTGAATATTAGAAACATCTACTATATCACAATAACTATTTAACCAAATATATTTAAATATATATATAATTAAATATGTAAAAATACATATAATTATATATATAATAAATATATTTTCTATTTAATTATTTCACAAATTATGTAACAAAAAACTAAATTACATAACCAATAAATATACATATATATTATATATATTATATATTAAAATAATATATAAAATACATAATACATATAATATATAAAATACATAATACATATAATATATATATATATATATGTATATGTATAAAATTATATTTATTAAATTGTATATAAATAAAAATAAGTAAAGCTCAAAAGTTTTTGCACAGGCTGCGCCTGGCAGCCTCCATTGTGGAGGATGCGCTACCTATGGGTCAACGCCTCCTCCACAAAACTATGGAGGATGCTGCCTCACAGTAGCCGCACCCCCACAATGGGAGCAATGGTTGGGGGTAACCCTACGCCCCTCCCTGCATATATTCAATATGCAATAAAATTTATATTTTAACCTATATAAAAAAAAATTTAAATCAGGAATAATCTCCCTTCCGCCATGCAAAAAATTCAATCCACTTTTGTTAAATTTTTTCCCTATAGATTTCACATTTAAAAAAGAAAATAATATTACTCAAAACAATTTCACAATTAAAAACATAAGAGTATATTTGTATAAGTATATGTATGTATATTATATATACATATATACTCATTTTGATTAACAAATAAAATATTGTAATCATGCAAACAAATTCACAAAGGTTTTCTATAGAAAAATTGAGATATTTGACAATTTATACAATTTTTCTCAAAGAATTTTCAATTTCAATCACAGAGAGTTTCCATCTCAAATTATCAAAATATTTTACGGTAAGTTCTTCCAGAGGCTTCTTTTCCCCAAATATCACAGAGAACTTATTTTATAAATCTATAGAGAATACTTTTGTTTTCTTTTGAATATTTTCTACTGTTTTCTCTGATTTCACTGTAACATCTTGTTTTCTTGAAATTCTCACAGAAAACAACAAATCTCTATAGAATGATTTACCAAGAAGAACAATAAATTTAATAAAAATTTCTTCTACAAGCAATCTTTTATCTAACATATTTTAACAAATATTCTACAAAAGAAATTCTTTTTACAGAAAATCTTTTCAAAAATAATCTTTTCAAACGAAATAAACTAAATAAATAGGGAAAAACTTGTATCCCTGTAGCTTGAAGAATTTTTCTGTAGAAGAGAAGCTTTGCCTGCTGCGTGCAACTTTTGAAGCTCTTTTCAAATCACCTCTTTCCAGAGGATTGCAATCACAGAACAAATATGTACCCAAAACTTCTTCCAGAAATTTAATTAAAAAAACCAAAGGAAATCACAAATTAACACAATTTTTCAACAGAACTCTGTTCTTTCTCATTTCCTGTGAAGTGTTTTTCTTGTTTTCCCAAATCTCATAATATCTTCTCCTAGAGAATCCTCAACAAGAAAAATTGTAATAAATTTAACTAGCACACATGGCAAAGAAGAAAAATATCTTCTAACAAAGTCACAGATCTTTCTTCCCTCAAATAACAAGAATTTATTTTATTTTAAAGAATTAAAGAATTCAAAAACTAATTTATTTTCTTTATTTTTATTCATATTTAAAATTTCATTCTCACAAAAACATTTAAAGAATATTTAATCTATTCACTCAAATAAAAGAAACTTTTAATTAATTAATTAATTAATTTAATAAAATAATTTTAATTTCAATGACTAAATTATTTTACCAATAAACTAGCTTAATTAATTAATAAAATATGAATCTTTTATTTTCTTTATTTAAAATTAATTTAAATAAACATTATATTATAAAGAACTTTAACTCTAACATTAAATTCACAAAATAAACCTTATACAACAAATAATCAAAACAGACCAAACGAGACAACTAAAAATACTAGACCTAAATTGACGACATACTATGATTGGGTTTGAGACTAGACTAGGAAAAAATTTGTTACTACCTCCCAATCAACATTACCATTGAGTCTTAACACGTTAAGACCTGTGAAACCAGGTGGAGTTGGTGTCATGTACTTGTAATCCTACAATCAGACAAATAACATACATATATATAATCCATGATTCAAACACACCGTGAGGAGAAGATCGCGGAAATCATAGGGCACTCGCAAGTGAGTGATGCAACTTTGTTCTCCTCACCAATATATATCACATCAAACTGACAAAATAAATAACATCAATTAATCTTCTATAAGCATATGCATAGCAATAATAACTAAAGTAAACATCTATGCTAACATAAAGCATGTCAGAAATAATTACCACCATACAATGTATCATCACATCACAAAATAAATCCACCATTGCTCTAATGTCAGCGATCAATACATCAAAACAAAGTACCAGGGTCTATCAAAGTGAAAACATGCTAACATAAAACATAAGCAAAATGGAGGGGTACTACATGAGGGAGGAGATTGGAAAATGAAGTAAAAGTGAAAATAGGTAAAAAAATGATGAAGACATAATAGAAGAATGAATAATATAGTAATGTGAAATAACATAAATAAATGGATCAAAAAAGGTTAAATTTAAATGTTTCAAACAATGAACAAATAACTCTAATAACCTTACCCTAACCTTAACTCAATTATTCATCATAGGAAGAGGATAATGAAGAATATGATTGTAGAAATGACCATAAGAAGAGTTAATGGTGAGAGAGGGTAGGGAGGGAAGAGATTGAAAAATGAAATAAAAGTGAAAATAGGAAAAAAAGGATGGACAAAAATGAATAATATAATAATATAATAATATGATATAACAAAAATAAATGGATAAGAAAAGATTAAAGGTTAAATGTCTCAAATAGTGAATAAATAACTTTAAGAGAATTATAAAGATGAATTATATAACAAAATGATTAAGGAAAAATTACCAAAATTATTAAAAGAAATGAAGGAAGATATAAAGGAAAATATACTAAAACTTAAAACAATAATAATTTAACCAAAGAAAAAAGAAAAAAGATGAGATTATATATAAAATATAAATAAAAAACTAAATAAATGATTTAATTAAAAATAAATAATAGATAGTTAAAATACAATAGATAAAATCACAATAATTTATATAATATATATTAATATATATAAATATAGATTAAAGAAGAACCTACAAAATAAAATAACTAATCATATATATTAATATAAATGTAATATAAATTAATATAATACCTACACAATGCAAATGAACTCATTTACCTACAAAATATTACCTTCAATAACATAAGATATAAATAGAAATAATATATAAAGATTCTACATTAATATAGGTCATATATATAAATCAATATTATCTATATTAAAATAGGTTGTATAATATATATATAATAAAGACCTAAAATAATATAGGTTATCTTATATATACCTATATATTATAGGTTATAATTTTTTTGGAGAACCTATATATAAATTAATATAAAAATATACATGATAAAAAAATATATTAATTAAAAGAAGAAGGAGAGATATAATAATTAAATTATACCATAAAATATTGAAAACATAGATAACAAAGATATTAGTCCAATGGAAAGAATAATAGAATTTTTATTTTATTTTATTATTATTTTAATAGTGTGAATCCAAATCTCTAAAAAATAGTTAATTGATTTTTGTGAGATTTTCTTTAATAAAATAAATAAAAATTACGTTCTTAAAAAAAATTCAAAATAAATACCATTTATTGATTTTAGAAAGATTTATTGAAATGATTTGTAAGCAAGAAATGAAAAATCATTCTTTAAAAAAATGTTTACCTTGCTTTCCCTACAAATGGGTCAATAACACACGTAACTTTTTACTCAATCATATGCATAAGAAATAATTTTTATAATTTGTACAATTAAATATTTTGCAAGTTGACTTTACAAAATTTTATTTTATTTTATTTTATTTTAAAATATCATCTTTGATTGGTTAAAAAATAAATTATTAATACCTAGTTAACTAAAGAAAGTCAAACACCCTTGTTTTGCTGCTTTTTAATTCAAAAACTAAAGAAAGTCAAACTCATTACAATAATACTATATATATTTTATAAAATTATTCATACAATCATGAGCAACATGTACATCATAACATGGTGTGAGAAAATGATTTATTTCTAGGAAAGAGAAAATGCTAATATTTTCCTAAAACCTAGTGGAATATACTCAACTACCAGCATAACTCTTTCGAGCATGGGAAGGTAGTTTGACAAAGAGTTGACTCAATTGCCTGGACTGGACAATTTTGTTTCAGAGTGGGAAATTTCTTCTTCTTGCATGCCTCTATTTGGTCCTCTCAAAGACGGATAACCTTTTATTGTAACAATCCACTAAATCGTGTACTTTGTTATTGATGAATAATAGGATTTCCAAATCATATTTGAGCATAGCACAACCTTTCGAGATTTGATACAATTTTGGAGAGTTGAAATCTTCCTTTAAGATAATCAATAGGGTGAAAGCAAAATTTTTCTGTAGGCAAACAATATTAGATTTAACGAGTAAATCCATTTGTATTATTCATTGAAAGAACCACAAGTCTCTACACATGAACTAGAAATAATAAATCTGCAAATCAAACCCCCCAAAAAATATAATTATATGTAGCCACTACATTGTGGTCATTTAATAGCCCAAAAGTGAAAATATGTGATCCCAAAAGAATTTTACAAATATTTTCTTTCATATTAACTTATTGCTCAAGTTGGGCTGGAAACTGCGTAACTTTAAGTTGGCACTGGTTAGCTATACTAGTAACTTCTCCACCTTGATAGAGCTCTACAACTCGCTCAAACTATTCCAAAGCCAGTTCCAAATTTTCTTCAGCTTCATATATTTCACCGAATTCCTGTAGAAAACAATATTTTTAATTTCAATAAAAATTCCTATTAAAACAAAGAGGTAAATTTACTCATAATGTGATCATCATTTGTAGAGATATTCAAAAAATACCATAGAGCTTCTGTAATGAATGCCTTGTACATTACATCCAACCAAGAAATTTGTAGTCTTAACAACATATCAAAAGATAATATCATGACAATAAGAATCCTTACACTAGTTCAAAGTCAAACTTTGACAACCTCAAAAGATCAGGTCATCCCACACCCAATTCAAACATTGAATTACCTTGTAGTGTTTTCCAACCATCGACAATCTTCTTATCTCCAAGAAGAGATTAATAGCCAAACCTAAGCACCTAGCAGCCTTTGCACAACATTAATTAGTAAATCAAAACCACTTCCTATCCAACAATAATAAATGACACCCAACCTTCTCTCATTCTAATATAACATGAAGATAAATTACCACAAAACAAGAGAGAAATTTAGACTAATATCATGAAAAAATAACACAAAGGAGATGAAGACACTGGATTGTAGACTAAAGGAAAATATGAAATATAATTCTTCCCTCTACAATCCATTTAGCCTAATATGAGAGATTATACACAACATGTTTTTGATGGAAATGAACAATAGTTTTCTTAATTAATGAATTTAACAATCAAGAACCTTCAATTAGAAGTAAAATAACACCAGTTTCTCACATATAAGCTACACAATGATGAGCCAAAAATATGATGTTATATTAGAGTATAGGAGCTTGGTCTATTATGGACATAAGTTACATATTATATTTTTATTTGCAGTCAAGGAAAGAAAGCTCAAAAAAATGCAAATAAATAAGTCTCCTCACCACTTCAAAATTCGGACATCTTAGCATCATTCTGAGGAAGATAAGGCGTTGGCTGAACCTTCACCATCCATAAATTTTGTTTCCTTTGTTTAATTGACCTTGTTGCTCACAAATCCAAATCTAGTAATTCAAGCTCAAGATTTATGATAGAAGTCATACCTGTGATTTTTAAGATAAAAGTTACGAGAGAAAATAAACCACAATTTAACTATAAAAAAGATGTTTACTGAAATAATACCAAAATGTAATATTTATAAATCATACCTTAAATTTATAAAAGAAGTCTAATTCCAACTTACAACATGTTTACAAATCCGCAAGAAAATACCAATAACCTATTTCATGACAAGTGTGACAATGTGCTGCAACATTTCTACTTGCAGGTGCATAAGCATAAGTGTAGATACCTCTAAGATACATAAAATAAAAGAATACATAGAATTATTCATCACATAGAATGATAGACCCATAGTCATAAGCTATTTGGCATGTCATAGAAGAGAAACTCATTACAGTTGGCCAGTGGACTTACATCCACAACTTGCAAACTTTCCATGATCAACCCCAAATATAGATTTTATCATCTCAAATTTTTATTTTCTAGACTTCATCCCTATGTAACATGATAACAAGTAGTTCAAGCACTGACCAAAGAACAAGTATGTGTGTTATGATTGTCTACACCTCCATTCACACCACTGGGTAATGTAATATTTTGGTATACACAATATTCCTCATGTAGTTGTAATCAAAATCAAACTCATAAGAGGGAGTGTTATGCTTATAAAATCCATATTTAATCAAATCAAAGGCACATTTAAAGAACATGTTATGCAAAAAGTAAATGAAGTGCAATGTAATGATTTTTTGCACCTCCATTCACACCAATGGGTAATGTAATATTTTGGTCTATTTTTCTAGTTGTTCAGTCCTTGAACATGCTTTGCAACATTTGTAGTTTAGATGGTTGTCTTTAGATTTTGCTAACTATGATATCATAAGGTATAACATAGGTATGGAGTTTTAAGTTTTTTTTTCTAATTTAACTAGGGAGTTGGACCTAAGGGCCACTCGCACCTAGTAACTACTAAGAAGTAGATTTGAAACCCTATGGTAGATTTTTGAAACTTATAAATCTGAGATTCAGTCCACCATTAATGAGATAAATGAGTGTTGTGAAATCCTATGTAAGAAGCAACAAGAAGAGGGGAAGGACGAGGAGCTTGAATTTGAGGAGTTTGAATATGGATCTGCATCTTCCTTGAGTCTGAGGAGAATCAGGGAGGAAGCCATGAATGCAGGAGAAACACCCCTATTGAATGCTAAGAAAATGAAGCCATATTTGATGTTGTCAGAGATATTTACAAGATCTTGAGCACTAAACATACAATTGTGATTCACGATTGGATGCTTATTCTCATGAGGGTTGATTTGGCTGATAATAGGTTTTCTGAATCTATGTTGAAAGAGGTTATTGACCTGCGCACTATTGTGCTTTCTACAAGAGCTAAATGTGAAAGGCTTGGTTTCCAAACACATTCTGAGGATTATGAAGTCATATGGGAGGAAGGAGCAATTGGGAACTCTGATAATTCCATTACAAGATCCACATCTACATCTACCTTACCAAATGACAAAGTCAAAGTTTATCAAAATTGATAGGTAAGAAAAATTCAAAGGAAGCATTGTTTTTCAATATTGAATTATTACTTTTTAAATACAAATTTGATTTAAGATTTAATATGTTATGTACAAAAATTTCAGAATTTCTTATGGTAAAAAATTGTCTTATAGAAATTCAGGCAAATCTTCATTTTTGAATGAGATTTTTTTGAAAGAGAACATAAAATAGGGAATTGGTGAAATTATCCACTAAAATTTCCCCTATTATTTTTTCTAATGATAGGGATTGGGGTATCCGAGATGATAAGGGTCAGACTGAAGCTCAAGTTTGATCTTTGAAGACTCAAGAAAAAACTATTCAATGGGATTCTTCAGGGGCTTCTACCTTAGTGAAGTAAAAACTTGCACAAGAAGCACTAGTTCTACCATGGGGTTCTTACCTTGATGCATGGGTGTCCAACAATACTATTCCTGCAAATCAAAGGGGTTTGGAAATTGAGAACCATTGGGGTAGAGTTGACATGGATGTTATTATTCCTCCTAAAAGAGCTTTAGAATTCAATGTCTATGCAGTCTATTACAAAGATCAACAACATGAAATTCAACCTTGTGGAGCACCTTTAAGAAAAGGAGGATTCTATTAGAGGTGGGATCTTTGTGTTTTTCCATTGCATGGACCTATTAGGCAGTGTGAATCCAATGGGAAACCAATTGATGAGAATCCATATTCTTTGATTTCTCTCAAGCAGCAGGATGCTTCACAAACAATAGGAAATCAGTGGTAAAAAAGAGAGTATTGCATTAGTGTCTCAAATAGAGGATATTGATGGGATATCATATCAATTAACAAAAAGCATTTAAAAGGAGCAAAGTATCTAACTGATTGCAGCCCAGGCACTTGATAATGTGAGAAGTAGAGAAGAAGAAGCAAAAAAAAAAAAAAAGATAAAGTGCAGAGTAGCAAATTCTTCTAAACTCTTCCACTTCACAAGGTCTTAGAGAGGAAATTGGTGAAGATTTGGAAGGATTGAGTGATAATACCAATAAACCAAGAAGAAAAAAACAATCTTTATCATCTTTGTTGAAGAAAAAACCAACAGTAAAGGACAGGTTGGCTCAAAAACTTTTGAATTCAAGAGTTAGTGATCCAACTGTAAGGCAACTAATGAAAGATGAACACACAGATTACAAGGAATCTTTTGCTAGCCAATGGTAATAATACACCATTTAGAGACAATAGGGCATAATGAATTGATTTGCTTCACTTCCATTTCGTTATGTCATTATATGGTATGATCCCAATAATTAGGAAGCAAGGTTGGCTGTGTTACTACAAATTGTTTGTTCATGAAGCTGCCAATTGCCATGATCACTAGATTTATCAATGTAGTAAATCTTTAAGCATTTTTCAGCTACTATACTGCCATTTTATACAGTAATTCTTCCCATTGGATTTCCCTAAAGTTTAGATTTATCTCAATGGTGTTCTTGATTGAGATGATACTTTTAAGTTCACTCAAATAGCAGCTATTGTACATGATCATTTATATTGTTCATTTGTAGATATTATAAGTTAGCTATTTCTTGAGTCCATCTATTATTTTTAGTCAATACCATTATTTTAACAAGAATAAAATTCTTGGCTAGTACAAAGAGAAGAATGTCGGAAACAAATGTGTAGCATGTACCAATTCTTTAACATGGAAGCTTTTTTTGTATTGACCTTCATATTCAAAGAGAAGGTGATGCTTCGGGGAGCGACGGTGGTGGTTCCGGGTGGCCCTCTGGTGATCCTCCTGTTTTTGGCTCTGGGTGGCTAGTTATTGGTAAAGTGTTGCCGCGTATGGTGCTTGCAATCTCGCCCCAGAATGAGGAAGAAGATAGAGAGAAAAAAGATGTTGATGATGGTTGGGGTCCTCCTCTTGATGTCACTCCAGACCTCGCTGATGTATGGGGGAAAAATTTGGATGCCAGAGACCCTCCTGGCTCTACTGGCACTGCTTTGGTTGCTTAATGGACTTTTTATCTTTGATATTTTTGGACTTCTAGGCTTAGCCCACGCTGTCTGTTAATTTTTTGGGCGTAGCCCATGTGACTCTTGAGGTGTACCTTTCTACCACCCACCCTTTTTTTGTGAATATGTATCTTTCTATTTGAATTAATATAGATAGCTGCCTATTCATCAAAAAAAAAAAGAAGAGAAGGTTAATGTGTGTGGTGGGAAGACAATGTGAGCCACATATGATTAATATATAAGCTAGGTATACATGCCAGTCTGAAGCTTAAATATTGAAACATAACTTTAAATGTTTGTAGCTGATTCTTCTTGGTATATAGCATAATGCATTTTTTTCACCTAAGATTCATTTAGCTGAGTTGAGGGAAGCTGTTACCAACATTTTCAATCACACAAAAAGTTTTTGAATATGACATCTAACTATAGCTATACTTGTCTTCATGTACATGATTGTGACAATGGATTATAGATACATTTGGTTGCATTTCTGGACATAACAATTTTTGTTCTTCGGTTTCCTTGGCGGTTGCTAAAAAGGATACATTAAGAGTTATTAAGCACTTGGCCTTTGTTCTCTATCTCTTCTTTTCCTTTGTTGAAAAAAGTTCAATTATTTTGCTATTGTTAAATACTGTAAGCACAGTAGCAGAGTTGGTTCTTGCCATATAAAACATACACAATCCAATTGCAAACAAAGGTATAACAAGGCTGAAACTTTAAAGACAAGGCTGTACACATAGATATAAGATGGCAGGAGTAGTTAATGCAATGGAAAATCAGGCATTTGCAATACTAAATCTGCCTTTTGAAATTATAGAATCTTTATATTCAAGAATAAATCATTTTTACAATTCAATTACTTTGGATCTGTGAGCTAATTGAGATATTCTCAGATCCCAGGAATAGAAAATTGGGCTCTAAGAGTGAAGTGCTGGTAGGTGATCATAAATGTAAATTTGATTTCTTAGAGGATAAGGATGGATGTATGACTTGGTCTTTATCTGGCTTGCACAATATTTCACAGCAAGTCTTCACTTGCTTGACTTCAGTCAAGGTAGCCAATTTTTTGTTTTTAAAACTTTTACTTTCAGTAGTCATATTCTTCTTATCAGCCCTCACATGACTGTAAAATTTATATTTGAGGACTAAGATCATTCAACCCTTGTCTATCAAGTCCGCTAATATTTAATAACCTTCATGGCCTTCTTCAGGTAGTTATTCTTTTGTGTAATAGTTATTTGATGAAACAAAAACTCAAATAATTTTTTTTTTGATGAAACAAAAAAATTAAATCAAAGATATTTGATGAAACAAAAAGAACAAATAAATCAATAAATAATAAAAAAATTGAAATATTTGTACAATTGTGAACCCATCAGAAAATTTAGTTTCTTGCAACTTTTTAGAGGACTTGTTTGTGAAAATGAACATAAGCTCCCAATTGGATTTCAACATGTAAGGCACAACTGTACCTCCAACAGTTTGACAAGTTTTTTTAAATAAAGGAAATGTCTTGATCAACAAGTTTCCTTTCCATTTTATAAAATATGATCAAAATATGAGAGATTATCCATTCTGTTTTGTGATTGTGTAGCAAATTTGAGAATTTTTTTCAAATTTGCCACTTACCCATCAACAAAAAATAGAAAAGATTATCTTGCCAATAACATAAAATGAAGTAGAGCTCTAAAAGTAATAATCAACCATACCTCAATGCATTCACTTCTAGAATCACATGATCTTGCTGAACTCCTGGAACTTCTAAAACAATTCTTTGAAAAGTGGCCTCTACCCGATAAATTCAAATCCCAATGTAAATACATAGCCATGGAGATACAAAATTCATAAAAATTATAAACCTTCCATAAAATATAGCTCACCTCCTTGTCAAAATCATCATCCAGTTTATCTAGCTTCTCATAATCATCATCAACACTTTCAGAGTCAGGCTTAAATGATGTTTTCCCAGCCCCTATATCAAGTATAGTGTCATCATAATCAATTTTATCTTTTAGGACTAATTCCTAAATTTTTTCAACAGGAATTATTGCAATAGAATGTCTCCATTCTTCTTCTTCCTTGCCTTCTATGACTGACCATTTTTCACCAGTACTAGAAACCCCAACCTACAGTAAAAGACATGATAAATCACATCAGATGTATCAACTTAATGTGCTTGTCAAATATCAATGCTTGAATGATAATGCATCCTTACAACTGGGAAGGTACACTAATCAATGAAGTAGAGCATTTTGAATTTTCCCTGGTGATGAGCCTTGAAAATGCTAGATAATACTAAAGCCATGTAGTTGATTCCAGAAAGCTTTTATACATTTACTACCAAAACTACTCAAGAATAAAACAATATGCAACCAACTTAATGAGTGTACAATTATCCTATTCCATTTCAAAATGATAAAGGTACATGCCTACATTATCCTTTGCAATTGATAGAGATAAACATCAAAAGAATAAATACAATCAAATTCAGTAGGCCATGTAAAAGTCAGTTTATCATAGATATGATTCTTGCAAGAAGTTATGACTCTGATAATAGGGCATGCACTTTCCTTTAAAATGGTCAACAACCTCTTGGAGGCATAGGAGAAATTCAAGGGCAAGCCTTGTAACACTTTATTGAATTCATTAAGGCTTTCCTCATCCTCACCTTTTCACCAACTTAAGGATTGTCCTCGTGGAGGAACTGTCCTAGCTCAAGATCACACTGTCCACTGTGATTATTATCCACTCTACCCACTGTGAAAATTAGGGTATTATTCACTCTCATTTTCAACTTCACAATTCATATTCATATATTCACTGTCCTTTACTAGCAACCCTTGGTTTTTAGACTACCTTTCACCATAATGCACTGTCAAATGTTTGTCTTCATCATATATCTTCTCATTATCAAGACATTACCTATTCCCATGATTGTGAGGACTCAAGACTGGGTAGTTGTCCTAGGTATGTGCAGGATCATCATGGAAAAAATAGGCCCTTAAGTGGCAAAAAATTCAAAAAAATTAGAGTTAGACAACTTAAAGTAAAAATTTGTATAAGTTATCTATATTATTTAAAAAATATGTGAGAATATAATCTATAGCAAATTGAATGTAGTTTCTAAACTACTAGGTTTGTTTAAAAAAAAAAAATCTATTTGGTGACAATTTGAAATTTCAATGCAGTAGTACTTAAATTTCAGAGAAAAAATAAGAAGTAGGTGTCTGTCTGACCACCCTAACCACAATAAAATGATAATATTTTTTTATAAGATTTTTGATATAAGTAGAGGACTCATGTCCCAATGTGATGCATATTTTTTGGTAATTGTTTTCCAAGTAAATAATTAATTATGAATTTTTTTTTACAACTTTTAAAAGATATAAAGACTTGTATGTTTGACCACCTTAACTTGGTCAAAACTTCATGAAATTCAATTTTTATTTTTTTAATACTATAGTATGCGAAGTATAGAATGTGACACATGTTCTGGATTCAAAAAAATTGATATCATTTGAAAGCTATAGATGTTTTTCAATCAACCTATCAATCAGGACTTTAGTCGTAATTTAGATAGAAAATAAATAATAATTACTTAATAAATTCAAAGTAAAGCATAATTTATATTAGTGGAAAGTTGAGAATCTCATTTAAAAACCCTTTTTGTTTCATAAATTTTGGGTAAAAAAAATGTCATCAACCACATACCCATCATATTGCCACTTTTTGGCCCATCATGATCCTGCACATACCCTCCTTATGACAATGGTAGTCCTTATTCAACACTATTCTCTATCATCTAGCAAGGTCACTGCCCCTTTAAATAAGTATTACAAAATCATACCTGGGTTTGTAAGTTGGACCATGAGATTAAGTGTAGTTACAGACCACATTTGGCACTTTGAGATACTCTTCAGTAACTTCAGTGGAGACCAAAAAAACATTCACTTTAGGAGGTAATTTCACCTCTACTTTAAAATTTAATGCTGGTCATTCTGAAACATATTTTACAATTTTTCTTCACAAGATCTTTCTAAGGGAAAATGACTACTATAGTGATGACATCCTTGTAGGTGTCTTTTTGACTTTGTACCATTGTCCCTTCATAATAACTTTTTGGTGAGTATGCATACTTAGCAAAATTGTAATATTGTTGTCCCTTCATAATAACTTTTTCATCAAACCCTTATTAGTTGCCTATGTAAGTTTTGAGGCTATCACAAAAATCATGATCTCTCATGACCCATTCACTCTTAAAATAGCTACTGTCATACAAGACTGTCCTTTTAACCTCACTATCCCAAATCTTTCTTTCAAATTACAAAATCTTCATGATGATTGTCACTCAAGCATGAGATTACACTTCTTTTAACTATGACTTTATTAACCCTGTCAAACATCTCTACTCTCAAAATTATCACCTCCTCAAAGGATATTGCATGAACTTATGCCCTCCACTACAGCTTGAGGTCTGTGCTGTCACTAAAATTTATCCCTTTGCTGATTAAGGTCCTCATGATATTCATTCCAATGGTTTCTAGGAATGTTATAGAGGACATGACTATCCAGTGAATTAAAATTGGGACTGTCAAGGTTTACACAGTGCATTATCTCATAGCCAGGATTTCAAAGGTTGACTCCTATTTAGACTTCATTTGAAGCACACTACTACAAGCTCACAGTTTATGATAACCCCATTGCACATTCCATAATATACTAATACATAACTATCCCCTTGTCAAGGCTTAAGGACCATTACTTTTTGTGTCTTCATGCTCTATGCACTAGATTTACCCATTCATCATTGTCCTCCATTGTTTTGTCAATATTGTCATAATACTTCATTGGAATAACTATAACTTTTAAACTTTATGATTGAAACTAATCCTTTTCCTTAACACTCTTGTGTTCATCCAGTCAAACTGTTCTGCTCATTATATTAGCAAAACCACACATACAAGAATTTAGGCATGTAGCACACCATCTTGGCTAGGACTGTCATGACTCATGGGCAGTATGCTATAATTTCATTTACCCTTTGTGGTGACTACCCTTGAGTTTATCATTTGTGACTATTTTTTTTATGCCTATGACTGCCTTCTTTGATTGAGATCATCCCTTAAATACTTGAATTTGATGGCCTTATTGTAGACTACCACCATCTCTTTTTAAACTAGTCCTTTTCTTGTGTATGACTGCACCATGAAAGTGTTCATCACTTGAAACTGTCCCTTCTCTTATTGGTGTCTTTCACAATCTTGTACAGTCATGGGCCTGCAATCTCTTATCTTTTAGAGTAGCAAAGCAACCCTTTACACTCCTCACAATCTTTTAAGTGCATATAAAAAGGTTTGGCATATTACTCTGAAAAATGGGTGGATTACTTTCCTGGATAGAATAAACACATCTTACCAAAATTCCTTACCTATAGTGCAAGGGGCTAGACTAAAACAAGACTGCTTGCAGTGTTCATTATACTCTTATATAGATGGATGTGCATTTTAACATAATTAACATATAGAAACCAAAAAAATATATAAACAAGTAGAATAATATTCCCCTGAGTCTATTTGAGAATTAGAGGTATTACTTGTACCGTGGGTGAGATTGTGAGCCACTTTTAGCCCTTGACTAGTGTAAGTTTGGAGCATATGTTGCAATTGGGACAAGCTTGGACCATGTGCTTAAGACTTATAAACCTAGCTGAACCCCACCATATTTTCCTTGGAATTCAATTATGAGCTCTGTAATTTTATTGTGAGAAAGATTTGAAAGTGGGTCATGCTGTTATTTGCTTGCCTTATTGCTCAAGCTGCATTTCTTTGTAGGAAGTTGTTGCAAACATCATATGTATGTTACCTGATTACTTTGGTTATAACAGGTGTTAATATAATAATAGTATATCCTATCCTTGAAAGGGTAGATTAAGTTTTCTAAATTATTAGATTAACATTAATAATTTAATCTTGATATAGAAGGTTTCAAGATCTTTCAATAGATTTTTATAATATAATAACTTATAGATTGCAAGTGATCAATGTAGGCAAGTGATGAATGTTAATCTAATAATTATAATTTAGAAAACTTAATGTACAAGTCATATTATGAATACTATTGAGCACTTGTATAAAGGAGGCATTATTCACTTAAGAGGGGTCATATTATGAATACAGTGTTCATCACTTGAAACTATCCCTTCTCTTATTAGTGTCTTTCGCAATCTTGTATAGTCATGGGCCTGCAATCGCTTACCTTTTAATGTATTACTACCTATATAATGGTAAACCGTTCAGACAATTTAGCACAAGGTGTGCTTATTAGGAGATCTAATGCAATCAAAAAACATAATGCCTTACTAGGTGCATAAACTATTTGATAGAATGCATCACGAAAAGTGGTCTCAAAACTGCAATGATTGTAGGTTATGCATGAAGGGTAGAGGCAGAGGGTAAAATAAACCGAAAAATAGAGTGCAAAAGAAACAAGAATAAAATAGAGGATGAACACAAAATTATATGTATTTGCATATATTTCAAAACACAAAAAATTGATAATATAAACAGAGCTGCTATTCTTTGTTCACCCTCAAAAATAACTTATCGCAATCCCTTGTACTATTTGCTACTCAAAAAAATTACAAAATCAAGATGTTGCTACAATAGAGCATCCATCCATTTCATTCATAGACATTACATTCATAAAAGGGTTGTTTTCACATCAATACTTGTAGCTCCCTATTTTTCAAAAACATACAGCTCTAAAACCACAAAACTGCTTGAAGACTACGTATATGCCAAGTAAAATGCAGGGATAACAAAAACATCCTAATACCAAGTCTTTTCTAGCATAGAGAAAATCTAAAAACAGAGATTATGTGTGCACAATACAGTTGCACGTGAAAGAAGTAAAAGACTTTTTTTTCATCGCTACTGAGAGAAGAATAGTCTGTTGTGTGGAAATGTTATTGAGAAATTAATGCGGTCGGTAGCAGTTGGGAGTAATTCTAACAATGCACAAGAGGTGGGTCTATTGAAAGGCTTTAGAAATTTTTAAACCAAGCAATTGACAAGTGAAAAGAAACCCCAAAACTTTTGTCTGTGACTTGCCTACCTCTACCAAAATGACAAATTTGAGATAAGGTGTGCAGATTCATGAAGGAAGAAAAAAAGGACAAGAAACAACCATCCATGAAAAGAAAAACCCACACCTTCATTAACAAATAACAACATATTCATTTTAGAATGAAATAAAACACACTTATAAGGACATTGGCCATGTACAGGTTCCATAAGCAAGACATAATAAAACTCACTAAAACCGTGGCCAGGAACTTACCTCAAGATTCAGTAAATTTTGTACCACGTAGGTTAAGACTCCACAACCTTTTCTAGCATCCACTCGGCCTGGATCAATGGTAGAGCTATGGATATAACACACAAGAATGACCAAAACTAGAGAGGAATAAACTCCAACTGTTGTATACTCTAGCATATCCCTGCCATGATGCCTTGTCCTTTGAACCAAGCCAAAGCAGTGCCTTAATTACTGCTCCGTTCTTTTTTCCCCTCCGACGAGGAAAATGCATGTCGAGGAAAATGCATGAGGGAAAATGGGTGAGGAGAGGGAAATAAAAAAAATATTTTTAAAAAGTATTATCTTTATTGTCTTAATTTAAAACAATTAGAAAATTAAAAATATAATTTAAATATAAAATATATATTTAACACAAAATAATATGTTATTTTAAATTAATGTCTTAAAAGTTTTCTTCATGTATTAGTGTATTCCAGTGGTAAGTACTAATAACTTATCATATATATTAATATAAATGTATAATATAAATTAATACATTACCTACACAATGTAGATTAACTTATTATGCCGATAGTGGCATTTAAAATGACACTTAAGTGGAATTCATGTGCAATTATAGTAGATTTAATGAAACAAAAAAATCAAATAAAAAGGGTTTGATGAGACACAAAAATCAAATCAAAGAGATTTGATGAAACAAAAAAATCAAATAAAGGAGATTTGATGAAACAAAAAAATAAAATCAAAGAGATTTGATGAAACTGAAAGAACAAATAAATAAATAAATAATAAAAAAATTCAAATATTTACATAAACTAAAAGAAAAAACAAATAAATAAATAATATTTTTGCTGGCAAAGAGAAATCAAAGATTTTATCACAAAAATAAATCAATTGAAAAAGAAAATTAGAGAATGATAACTCTGCATATTTTATATATCTTAAAATTTAATATATGTATGCTAGTTTACCTACAAAATATTACCTTCAATAACATAAAATATAAATAGAAATAATATATATATATAGATTATAATTTGAGACACATTATGCAAGATTATATTATGGTTTGTAATTATAACATAACCACCGAGACAATCTGTTGTGTCACATAATCTCACTATAGAATTTTTTTTTTGCTAAACACAAGTCTCTATACACATATATGTACAAGAAAGTATCCATAGTAACGTATGAGATCTTTTGAAATTTTATTTCTAGATAACTAGGGTCATAGATTAAATAGGTAATACCATTCTTGTTGGTTTGGTTTGGAGACTCTTGAGTTGACCTTATTGAATAGAATACGAAACAATTTATTAATACACCACTAATGAAGGCTAATCTTATCACGTGTCAATAGATGATACTACACGTGGGACAACGTTTAATTCTTCAGTTTCCAATAAGCTTTGAATTAGAACACGAGAAGTAGCTAGAGAAAAAGATATTATACCACGTTTATGGAGAACTCGTATGGGCAATGATGATCGACTTCAGGTTGAAATACCGCTTAAGATGAGGGAAGCTAACTGGCCTGGGCAGTAAGGAAAGTATGACCATTCTAGTGCTGAAATTCAATCTCAGTTAGCAAAGGTCGTCATACCCAGACTTGATGAAACGAGAAAGGTTGATCCCCGAGCATGGACTAAGAGGGAGAAAATATAAATACTCGATCATGCATTTGGTACCCTGCATCTTAGCATAACGGCATGAAGAGACCAAGAAAGACGAGAAAAAAAGATTTGGTGCGACCACAAATGTGAAAAGCTACAAGTTTCCAAGCGTAGATTTGGCAAGTGAAATTTAGGCCACTGTAGCTGTGCAACCAAGGTAGAAGAAAACTATGTGTTGATCATCAAATCGCTTAAGTCTACCTATTTTGATTTTTTTTTTTGAATGCAAAAACAAGATAGGCACTAATGGTTCCATTTTAATATGTGTGGATTTAAAGAAAACGTGGCATGTGGCGGCAAACAGCGATCAAGGGGATGAATAGGTGAGAAACGAATCAACCCAAAGGACATGCCATGGAGGATAGATGATGCTAAATACAAAAAACTGAAAATAGACTTGAATTGCAGTCCATACTACTCAATTTCCATAACGATAAGCATATTCATGCTATTCAATGATATAGCCACCGCCACAGGTGAGGCATAAAATAATACATTTTGGATCCAACTAATACCCAACCACCCAATATTCAAAACAAAAATTCTAACCCCCTTCAAGGCGCTAAGATCTTAGACTGGCTAAGAAGAAAGAGAACAGAGATAGAAGCTTAACGATAACCAATTTACAATGTCTTTGTGTTGTAATCGGTGATGCTGACGAGAGCAATCTACCAACAGGCCCGTTCAACAATATTTCCGGTAAATGCAACTGGCAAGAAGGTGCGCTAGGAGACAGGCTGGTGGACTTGATAAAAGAAAGGAGAAAGTATCATGAAAGCGAATCTACCAACCTACTTCAAAGTGTAAATCTATCCATTCGGGGTTGAAACAGCGACTATAAAGAAGTCAAGTTTAGATTTAAATAAAATCCTTCTTCATGAAATCGTGCTTTGATAAGGATTGGCCCAGCCATTTAAAATAGACTACCTATAAATGAGAAAGCATTCAAGAAAATTCGCGAAAATAAAACTGTACGAAGCTACTAATTTCGGATGGATTCAGATAAGGTAAGAATATTAGCTCCCGTCAGCTGAATAGCCAGGAAACGCTAAGTATGATTGCATACCCTCATAGATTCAGAGAAATGAGTGACCCAAACAAGCCAGTATGACTAGATGCGATGGAATTTTGACAAGGCTTGGTGAACTAAAGCAACCCGTCGATACTACAATAAGGCTCGCCACCATTTAGGGTCATTGGGAATCTTAAGTAAGGAAATCAAAGAAAACCTTAAGTTCCAGAGGGAAAGTTTCCTTTAACTCAATTCATCTTTTCGAATCAGATTTATTACTCCGATCAAGAGGAAAACTGAACAGGATATGTGTATCCATCAAAGCTTTGGAAGAAACGGGGAGGCTAAGAAAAAGAATATGAAAATCCTGAGTTAAAGCATTTACAAATGGACTTAATAACAATTTCATAACATACACATGAAGCGTGGAACAAACATAATCATATAACCTTCAGAAACTTTCATGGTAAATTATACATGCGTGAAGACAATTTCTTATTTTGTTTCCGGGGTGCAAGGGTCGACATGCATACAAAATAGGATAGCCTAAGACATACACAGAAATGTCCATCGAACGAAACATACCTCAGATTCAGCTTAGAAGGAATGACACACCAACAAAGATACTAATCTGGATACAACTCTTCTACCGATCCTTTCTTGCTGACCAAAGTTTTCTCAGATGCCCAGAACAACTGGTCAATGATGATATCGCTTAATCTTTCCCCATGCTCCAGCCATGAAAGGGAGTTGTGTACTCTCCCGGAGTCCTCTGTGCAATGGATCGTTCCATATTCTCCACCATATACATGATGTGATTGCATTCAGTCTTGGTATGGTTGAATGAATTTTTCAACGAGGTATGAAGAATATGATGATATAGTAGTTACATGTAGAGAAAGAAATGGAGAATACAGACAAAAAATTTCCAACGAGGTGATCTCGGGGCATGCACTCCCCCCAGGTTATCCCTCTCCGAGGAAAATTCTGTATGTAGCATTTAAAAAGAAAAAACAACTCTCAGGCCCAAAAATGAATACTTAAAAAGCATCTGGATTAAAAATTGAATGTCACTCATAGTCATGTTGTCCCTCAATATAAAAATCCCAAAATGGGAGATAAGTTTCCACAAACAAAAATCACAAATAATAACAAGATTCCCTCTCACATTTCAGTTCCGAGTCGTACTTATCTTTTTCCATCTTTTCTTGTTTTATCAATACAGTTCAAAAATCTTAGCACCTTTATTTAATTTAAAATTATCTTACTTTCCGTATTTAGTTAATTAAAATCTGGCGATAATAATTATTTATTTTTATTTATTAATTTAATCATTAAATCATTTACTCACCTTATTTAATTTAATAACTAATAATCAATATCCACATATATAATATCTTCTCATAAGCATCATATATATTTAATTATTATTTTAAATTCCAATTTTATTTAGATTGCCTTGCAATCAATTTTAATCTAATTAAAGGTCATTTAAAAATATTAAAATCACCTCAAAATTTAATAACACATTAAATGACAAAATCAACATGACCTCCCAATAAACAAATCACTCACTCGTCACGAAGGACCAAAGCGGAGGGCTACTACAATATATATATATATATATCTGTGTGTGTGTGTGTATGTATGTATGTATGTATGTATGTATATGTATATGTATATGTATATGCATATGTATATGTATATATGTATAACAGTGAGACATGAAAGTAAAAATATACTTATTTCTTGAAAAAAGTTAAATTTTTTTGTAAGGATATAGCCTTTTCAGGATTACCTTCTTGAATAATAATAGTGATAGAGCCATCAAGAAATATACTCCTTTTTGAACAGAACCTCATGTGTGTGTGTGTGTGTGTATGTACATGAGAAATATATATATCTCTATATGTGTATATATTTGTGTGTGTGTATAGCAGTGAGACAAAAGTAAAAGCATACTTATTTTTCAAGTAAAGGTTTTAAAAAATACTTGATGTAACAAAACATAGATTGTACAACATTAACTATTTTATTCTATTACAACCGTAACTAGAAAATGAAAGCCATAAATTAAACATCATTGGTTTCAACAGCGAGACAAATTGAGAAACCCATATATATATACTAACTTGATAAATATATATATATATATATATATATCTATATATGTGTGGATGCCTTGTTTCTCCAAGCCTCCAAACATAGCCAGAAAATGGAAACCATAAATAGAAACCCACAAAAAATCACAACATCAAATCCATGCAAAACCATACACACAAACACGAACTATAAACGATACAAGATTTTGTTTGTAGAAACTATATTGTATTTTCTTGACAATAGCTTAATCTATATATGTATATGTATATATATATATGTGTGTGTGTAAGTATATATATCCCACAAAATATGCATATATATATTATGTATATACATACATACTAACTTGATAAATATATATATCTATATACATACATACTAACTTGAGAAATATATATCTATATACATACATACTAACTTGAGAAATATATATATCTATATATGTGTATATGTGTGTATATATATATATTATTGTATGGTTTCCATGTAGTGCTGATGGTGCAAGTAACATTTTTCTTTAAAATCCTCAGAAAATAGAGTGAATGTATGTGCAATTTTTGCTAAGGCATTGTTGGGTGTCATTATCTGGATTTATCTTGTTCATGATAGCTGTGAGTGAGGAGGGAAAGCTTTTGTGAAGGTGCAAGTGCATTCATTGGCTATGGAATTTTTGTGAGGGTGGGTGGAGGTTATTTTAAGTTTTTTGCATGTGTCAATGGTGGTGTGGGTTGTGATAATTGTGTTACCATTTTTTGCTGGCAGTGGAGAAAGAACGGATGGGCAGAGAAGCAAGCGGGAAGAGGTGTATTTGAAGGAAGCAGAAGAGTTGCATATTGAAAAAACCATTTGTCAAGTATTTCTAAAATAGTTTATGTTATTTTCCAGAGGGGATTGTTGATTGTTGCTCTGTATAGATTGCATTGTTTTAGGGTATATTGTTAACCAAATAATAGTTGTTTTCACAAATAATATACTCTTTTCTCAACAATACCTTATCAAAATTATAAGCAATCAACAGTACCTTATTGCAGATAAATCAATATTCCCTACTGAAAATACTGGATTCACAGTAACCAACTCAAGTAAAAATATACTCATTTCTTAACAAAAGCTTACCAATAATAGAAACAATATAGCCTTCTCAATAGTGCACTCTTGAAAATTAATAGTGGCAAAGCCATAAAAAAAACATACTGCTTTCTGTACAAAACCTTCTTGAGAATTGAAACAATGCACCTTTTTCAATAGCACCTTATCAAATATGATACAATATAGCCTAACACAAAGAACAATAATCAACAATGCCTAATGTAACCAAACATGCACTGTACAGCTTTAACTATTTCATTTGGTTCCACCCATAACCACAAAATGCAAGAGGCTCACCCATATACAACTAATGTGTATACATATATGTGTATATATATATTTGTATGTGCATATGTATATATATGTATGTGTATATATAGATATGTATGTACATACATATATGTATATGTATGGATACATATGTATACACATCTATTTAGATAGAACAGTCTTTACATATATAGATATTTACATGTGTACGTATGGATATATATATCTGGCTATATGTATGTATTTTTGATAATTAAGCACCACATGAAGCACACTTGCAACTCATTTTAATAAAAAATATATATTAAACAAGACATTATTTAAAAGGGGAAACAAAGCATTCAAATTGATTGTTTTGAGAAGATAGTTATTTATTTTGGAACAATTTTTTTATTTCTTTCATTCTTGAAAAAGGGATTCTTATAATAACATGCTTTCTATTAAACATGCTAAAGAACACTGGCTACAACATACATATGTTGAATACCTTTTTGAAGTTGTTAAAGGGACCATTCAAATACTCTTTTCAGGGCTAACCATCTCAAGATTTCATTTTTTGATTATTAACAGTGGAAAATCCATCCATAAATATACTTCTTTCTGAATAGAACCTTATTGAATATTGAAACAATATACTCTTTTCAATAGCACCTTATGGAAAATGAAACAGTATAGCCTCAAGGAGAGGATAGTAATCAACAATACTTGATGTAACCAAACATAGAGTGTACAACATTAACTATTTTATTCTATTGAAACCATAAGTAGAAAACAAAAGCCATCAATTGAATATCATTGGTTTCAATAACGAGCTAGATGGACAAACCCACAAAACTGTAACCATAGAGCACATGCAAAATGATAGCCATATGATGAAACCATGAATGAAACAATATTTATTTCCTAGATAATATTATTTTCTATCAACAACACCTTCTCAAAAATTGAAACAAAATCTAGCCTTTTGAACAAAACCTTCTCGAAAATGAGACAATATAGGTCGAGATGGACAATAACTATAGACAAAGAATTGCATAATGTCAACAATTTTATTCTGTTAGCTCTAAAATAGAGAATATATCCTTCTTAGCAACATAGAACCAATAGTGTTAACTATTTTATTTTGTTCCAACCATAACTAGAAAATATTCAATGGTACCTTATCAAAAATAGTGCAATATAGCTTGCAGTGTAGAAATATTGAAGTTTATTATTTCTTGAATGGAGCCTTATCAAAAAATTGGTATAAACTAGCCTTTACAGCAGTGCACTATCAAATAATTGAAATAATATAGCCTCTTCAATAGGGGCCTATCTAAAATTAAACATAGCCTAAACCAGAGGACAACAATTAACAATCAGTAATCGAAACAAACATAAACTGTATAACATCCAAAATACACATCAACAATCAACAAAACAATGCATAATGGAATGAAACACCTATATATATATGTGTGTGTGTGTGTAGCACCCCTCCAATTTGCTTATATTTTCAGATAGTGTTTTTACTTTTATAGACCATGATACTATGTTGTTATTTGATCACTGGCATTGGAGCGATGATGGTTTTTATATTGTGATGTGATCATACACTTTATGGATGATTATTGTTTATGACATGATTTCTAGTTAGCATAGTTGTTTATTTGAGTTTATATTGATATATGCTCATTTGTAGTTAATTGATGTTTTAGTTTCATCAGTTTTTATGTGACACTGTATTGGTGAAGAGAACAAGATTGCATCACTCACTTGCGAGCGCCTTGTGATTCTAGAATTTTCTCTTCATGGTGTGTTTAAATTATGATCTATATACATGTATGACATATTTTTGATTGTAGGATTGCAGGTACATGACATCAACTCCACTTGGATTCATAGGTTTGAGTGTGTCTATTTTCCAATGAAATAGTTGATTGGGACATAGTAACGGGATTCCCTTGTAAAGCCACAACCCTAGTCATAGTGTGTCGTTAGTCCTTGTTCAATATTCCTTGTTGTTATGTGGTCCACATTTTCGTTGCCATTTATTTATTTATTTTGCAAGGTTCATTCTGTGGAAAATTAATGTTAAATTAATGCTTTATAATGGGTTTTAATGATTATTTAATTAATTTTGATTAATATTATTAGAGGATTTGTATTTAATTTAATCAATTAAATTTAATTATTTTGTAAAGTAATTTAATCTTTGAGATTAAATTTATTTTATAAGGTAATTAAATTAATTAGATTAAATTTAATTTAAAATTAATATGTGAGTTTTTAATTATTAAATTGCATAAATATCTTAGGGGAAATATCTAAGAGTTGGTTAAAAGATATTTGATATTTGACATGTGTGTTAGAAAATTAATTAACAGAGTAGTTGATAACTTATTCTTGGAGAGAATATTTGCAATAATTGAAAGAAGAAAGAGGTTACTTCATGGGAATGGTAAAGATATTTTAAGAAAAAGTTGTTAAAAATTAAAAAAAAAGGTTCTTGGGAAGTTTTTGTGCTTGGAAAATTTGTTGTGTAAATTTTTAGTGCTTATGTAGAAAATTTTATAGTGAAATTAGAGAGCCTCTATAGAAAATTATTTTAAAAGGATAGAAAACCCCAAAGGAAAAAAATAGAGAAATTTGGAAATCTCTAAAGGAATAGATTAAAAATCTTCGTGTTAAAATTTGGGGAAAATCTTATTTGTATTAGAAAGATCTTCCTATAGTTCAGTTTATCATTTTTGTTTTGTTTTCCCAATTAGTTTAATTGGCTGAGAAATAGAAAACCTCTGTAATATTCTGTAAATACACCCTGTAGGAAGCTTATTGTGAAAATTTTCCCATTTGGAGCAATTATATATATATATATATGCAAAATTGATTTGAAGTTCTTCTAGAAAATTCTATTGGGAAAAAAAAAGGTTTGTACGTGATTTTTAAATTGCAAGAATATATATATATATATATATATAGATAAAAGTTTAATGGATATGGGGAGGGGAGGGCTATCCCCACAATCGCCCCCATAGGGTAGGTGCTAGTTGTCAAGGCAGCACCAACAGCGACCCCACTATGGGGATGGCTATGAAGGCAACACCCCACAATAGCCATGTATTGGTTGCTTCAAACATTTCATTCACCCCTGCCATAAAATGGCCTTCGTCATATTTCATCTGCCCCAATATTTGATGCAATTTTTGTATTTTTAAGATGTTTTTTATTTAATATAAAAAATATATTATATATTATATATATTATATATATTATGCATATGTATATTTATATATATTTTTTGATTGTTGGGAATGGTAATTTAGTTTTAAATAATTAAATTTAATTATTCAAATAGATATTTTGTTATAAAGATGCTTTAAATACCCAAGTGGAGATTTTTATAATGAAATGATTTAAAAAGGGAAATTGATTTTTAATTATATGTAATGGGGAAACTGGAATTAAACAATTAGATTTAATTTCCTTATTGTCTATAAATAAAATTGTATTAAGTTGATTTAATTCAATTAATGTAAATTGTTTTCTTGAAATGGAATTGAATTAAGGAAATCCTAATTGTAGATTTATTTCCTGCATGAATTGTTTGTTAAATTGTGATTTCTTTTGTTCACATCAGTTGTTTTATTATAAGTCTTCCAGATGATGTTACTTTATGAGGGGGTTATGTTTTATGGTTTAGCCCTTTGATTTACCTTGGGTAGTGGTTATGATTTAGTTTGAGCACCCAGTTACTAGGAACGGGATGTGTGATTCAATTTAAGCACCCGATTACTATGAATGGGATGTGTTGCCTCTTATATTTTGTATTAGGATTTATATCTATTTTGTGCACTATGTTTACCCTTTGTTGTGGATTAGATTCTTGTGTTGTTGGTAGGGGAGTGGCTCTTAGTTGGGGGTCTGACACACAAAGGGGTGCCAGGGTAACTCACTGAGGGTTTAATCAAGTGATAATCTTAAAAAGAATTAGGGGAATGGGTAGCTCTCACAATAATAAAGATAATGAATGTTTGTCTCATGAATCAAGTGTTTGTTTAGGATTGAAGTGAGATGAGAATCATAGTTTGTATGGGGGTCTAGTAGTTGGTAGAGGCAACTAGGGTAACCTGAGATGGGGGTCTAGTAGCCTAGGAAGGTTACACCAGGGTAACCCATAGAAAATTATGTTGGACACTCCTATGGAAACAATATGTATTACATAGTTGAGATACTTGATTATTTTACTCTGGAAGTAATGTAACCTTCATGTTAAGTATTGTACAGTTTGTGAAGTTTAGTCTTGAGATTTTCCTGTGTCTCTAGAGGTTATTGGTTTTGTCTAGGAAGCTCTTTTACTATCTCGTAGCACAGGGGGTGGGCCTTCGTGTACCACTTGGTTGGGTGGAACATGCACCATACACCGTTGGGTTCCCATTACATGTTTGTGATGGAAGGATCTTCCAGATTGGAAAGCTTGCATGTTTCAGTTACTTGTACCATCTCTTGTATATTGTTGGTTTAATTGGATACTTTTGTATATGTACTACTCCTTATTTGTATTCAAGGAGGATTCTTGTATCAATGTAACTATATCCTTATTGTATGATCTTCCTCATTTTGAAAATGAGCTTTGTAACTTCATTATGGAATAAATGTAATCTTTAAATGTTTCATTAATGTAATTTGTATCTTATGTGATGAGTTAATGCTTTGAATGTATGTTATTTATATTATGAGTTTAAATGTTATGGTTAGTTTACTTATATAAGTTATGGGATTCAAATGTAAGCATTGTCACATATCTTAGAGGATGTATGTTTTAAGTGTAGTTCACATTACATGTTATAATTACACTTAAAAAAAACAAAAATGCTATGTCTATGTTGTGTTTGCATCATCCTTTAGGGTTATGTGGCGGGGTATTACAATATATATATGTATATATATACACATATATGTATATATGTATACATATATATGTATATATGTATATATATATATAAATCTATATATATATATATACCAACTATTTTTGTGAAGTTTGGTTGGAATGTTTGTCAGACTTCTCGAGTTTAGACAGCCTCAGCTCTAGGGATAGGGTGGTATGTTGTTTTTATGTTTTGGTGAACTTTGGTTAGAACTACCACAATCCTTCCAGGTTTTTGAGGTCTTCGTCATTGTGGAAAAGGTGGTAGGTTGTTTTTGGGTTTTAAAAATAAAAGGCATTTGACGTGCCACTAGGGAAAGGCTGTGAAATGGCATCAACATTAATTGTTGCATGGTTTTTGTGTAGTGGTGATGGTGCAAGTGAAGTCTATCTTTAAAGTCGTCAAAAAAAAAAAGTGAACGTCTGTGTAGTGGTGATGGTGCAAGTGAAGTGTAGTTCACATACATGGTTTTTGTGTAGTGGTGATGGTGCAAGTGAAGTCTGTCTTTAAAGTCCTCAAAAAAACAAAGTGAACATCTGTACAGTTTGTGATAGTGCATTGTTGGGTGTAATCCTCTAGGTTTATCTTATTGTTCAAAATAGATGTGAGTGAGGAGATATTGAAAATTGAGACAATATAGCCTTTTGAAGAGAAATATAGCCTAGGATACACAACCACAACCAACAAAAACTAGAAAAGGTTAAAAATTATATTTTGTTCCATACATAGCCACAAAACGGATCATGCAAAGAGAAACCAACAAAGATTCACAACAAGCAACCCAAGTAAAAAATATACTTATTTCTCAACAAAAGCTTGTCACAAATAACAACAAAATTAGCCATTTTAGCAAGATTCTATAGTGGAAGAATAACAAATAAATGTGAAATTTAGTGTGGTGAACATTTGTATTTGATAGACAATATGTAAATTAGTAGATTTAAATTTTTTTATTATGTATAATACAAAATATGGAATACATGTGTAGTGCAAGGGATATATATATGTCTATCTATCTATCTATCTATCTATCTATCTATCTATCTCTATATATATAGCTATGGTAGGTGGAAGGAAATATTGTTTGATTGTGTGTTGGATTGTTACTTTGTATCTATATGTTTTTGCTATGTTTTTCCTATCTTGGTCGCAATTATAAGCAATATTGTTTGTTTTCTTGTTGCATTGTTGCTGTGTGTTTTTGTTCAATGTTTTATTGCTTTGCAACTATTGCCACTACATGGAAACCATGAATGAAATAATATGTTCCAAGCTATTCAACAACAACAAACATTGTCCATATATATATGCATATATGTGTGCATATATATATACACATATGTCATTTATATGTATATAAATTTGTGTATATATTTATGTATATGTATATATATGTATGTATATATATTTATATATATGTGTGTGTGTGTGTGTGTATAATATATATTATATGGTATGTGGTTGATGACTTTTTTGTTACCCAAAATTGATAAAACGAAAAGGGTTTTTAAAGGATATTCTCAAATTTCCACCAATATAAATTATGCTTTATTTTGAATTTAATAAATAATTATTATTCATTTTCTATTTAAATTACTAAAGTCTTGATTGATAGGCTGATTGAAAACATGTATAGCTTTCAAATACATTTTTGAATACAAAACATGTGTCACATTATATGCTTCACATACTATAGGATTAAAAAAAAAATGAATTTCATGAAGTTTTGACCAAGTTAAGGTGGTTAGACATACAAGTTTTATATTTTTAAAAGTTGTAATAAAAAATCATAATTAATTATTTACTTAGAAAAAATTACAAAAAATATACATCACATCTGGACATGAGTCCTCTACTAATATCTAAAATATTATGAAAAAATATTATTATTTTATTGTGGTTAGGTGTTAAACAACTTACTTCTTATTTTTTTCCTGAAATTTAAGTACTATTACATTGAAATTTCAAATTTTCACCAAATAGGTTTTTTTTCTTTTTTAAATAAACATAGTAGTTTAGAAACTACATTCAATTTGCTACAAATTCCATTTTTATGTATTTTTGAAATAATATAGATAACTTATTCAAATTTTTATGTCAAATTGTCTAACTCTAATTTTTCTAAATTTTTTGCCACTTAAGGGCCTATTTTTTCCATGATGATCCTGCACATACTCATATATACATATATACATATATATATGTATGTATATATATGTGTGTGTATATATGTGTGTGTATATATGTGTATGTATATATATATGTATATATATATATGTATATGTATATATATATATATTTGTGCATATATATGTATGCATATATTTGTGTATATGTATGTATGTGTATATATATATATGTATATGTATACATATATGTCTGTGTATATATATATAAATTTTATGGGAAAGGTATACATATATGTGTGCATATATGTATATATATGTATCTGAATTTGTATATATATGTGTATATATATGTATGTATATATATTTATATATATCTATGTGTATATAATATATATATATGTGTGTGTGTGTGTGTATGTATATATATGTATATATATGTTTGTGTATATACACAGATGCATATATATTTTTGTATATGTATGCATGTATATATATTAATATTTATACATATATGTGCATATATATATATAAATTCCAAGGGAAAGGTAAATAATTTAACATGTTATGTATCTAATTTTGTTGGGATGAAGAAGCAAGGGAGCTATTTTGGCCTGTAGAGAATGTAGTGAGGTGTTATAAAATCCATGGAATTTTCCATGACTTTAGAATTCATGGCATTTTCTAGGGAATCACAAGTCATGGTATTTTCCATGGTTTTTATAGCACTTCTGACCATTGCTCAATGTTTACTTGTGCTTGCTTGTGGTATGTTTCCTGAGGTGTGGAATATCAGGTGTATTTACAACCATCCCTACAATATGGATACCATACAAAAATTAATGTTGATGCCACAATGTCTTGTTCTTGTGCATTTTTTGTACATGAACAATGACACCTTATCAAAAATTGAGAGAAATTAGCCTTCCCAACAGTAGCGTATCAAAAATTGAAATACTATACCCTCTTTAGTAGCACCCTATAGAAAATAAAAAAAGATAGCCTAGGCCAGAGAATAGTAAGTAACAATGCATAATGGAATCAAGAAAAAATTGTATATAAAAAAGAAATAATTAGGAAAAATGCTTCAATGTTGTATATAACAGTTAATATAAAGTATATCATTTGAACTGTGCCCTATAAAGGTTCAGATAAATAACTATTTCCAGAAAATAATAAACATTAGGAGGGCTACGTATGTACATTCCTCACATCTACTTTGAAATACATACAAATCTACACACAAGAAAAATTAATATTGTCTCATCTATGGCTTCCGTTTTGTGCAAATGGTTGCAATATATTAAAATAGTCAATGTTGTTCTCTGCCTTTGGCTATATACTTTCATTTGTAATGTAGAATAAAATAGTTAATATTATAGAGTCAATGTTGTTATCGAGAATCCATTCTTGACTTTCATATCGATTGATTTCATATTGACTATCAATAGAAATCTACATGCACAATATTAGATATAGAAAATAGTATTATGAAATAGTCATAATCAAAGATGGGCAATGGAATCTAACACAATGTGTTTAAGATTAACTATTTTATTCTCTTGCTAGCATAACCTAAAATGTAAACCCCCACCCAAGAACATAGATTGTCCACCACTTTCATGAATAGTGAAACCAATCTTTCTTGACACACTTAAGATACATGGTATCATTGCAACAAGTGCTTCTTGAGGCTGGGAGAAATAGTAACTAAAAAGCTTCTATGATGGTGGTTGGAGGTTATTTTGGGTTTTTTGCATTGGGTGATGTTTGCAAAATGAATACATGCAATTCATAAATCAAACAATATTGATATTAAGAGACAATACAACCTTTTCTAAACAAGACCTTACCTGAAATTGAAATAATATAGCCTTCTCAACAACACCTTGTTGAAAATGATACAATGTAGCTTAGGCTAGAGTATAACAATGAATAATGCCTTATGCAAATCAATATAAAATATATAGCATTCACTAGTTTTTAGAATTTTAACCATGGTGACAAAATGAAGGGTATGAATCAAAAATTCGTTTCTCCCCTATGTATAGATATGTATGTATGTATCAGTGCATGAAAAGAACATTGATACATAGTGATTGGAATATTAATTTTTGTTGGGACATTCTTGGAATGATAGGTTTTATTCTTGCTATTATATGGAACATTGGTGTTGTCATTGATCGCATTGATGGACAATGTATGTTCTAGGTTGCTTGTCTTAGGAGAACATAGATTATTTTTGAAATAATTTATGAAGAGTTCTGTAACATGTAGCTTTTTTATACTATTGCTTTTCTATCATATTCTAAATATCCCAACAAAAGAAATTGAAATGAAAAAAAGTTTGTAATTTAAAATTTGGGAATGGAGCTTGTTAGCCTTTGTTGGTTTAATTGAATATTTGGCTATTATGTTTTTCTCATAATAGACCGTCTGTCTAGTTGCCGATGTTGCAACTCTGTCCTTTTCAAAGAGTAGCCCAAGCAATGTCGATAAAATCTAGCTCTCCCTAGGCTACTCGACAACCATTTGGCACTGAACTCGTAAGTGTGTTCCTTGTTGATTTTTTATTTCTAGAACTTGTATTGGTTGTTTTCCATGTGCATTCAACAAAGTGCAACCATACTTTTCTTGCATTTGCAGCCGTTCTGTTGAATAGTCTGACTTGTTTATATTTTAGGTATTTATGTGGCCTTCACATTTTTCATAGCTGGCTATTTGGGAGTAGGCTATCTGTAGCTATTTATGTGTCTTCCATTTTAGTAGAATTGCATATAGCTTTCTTGTTGTTGTAATGTTTCCTATGAAGCATCTAGTGATAATTATAGACTTGTTCATAGGCAATATTGCATTTAATCCTATATATATGTTTTTGCAACCATACTCAACACAAACAATCCTCATTTGTGGAAATTTTGACACCTTTAGATCTTCCATTAAGTCAAAAATGGCATAAACATTGCTTTCACCATTGATCCCAATGATGGACATTTTATTTACTTTCTCAGGGGTTTGGTGAGAGCGCACGATGCTCCATGAGCCAATATGGTGGGGTGGACATCATGCCTTTTTTTCTTATGTTGACATTGCATTCTGCAACATGCACAAGGTATCCCTAGATTTTAATTACTTCATTCCTCCCATTACAAGTCCATATAAAAAAATGTCTATATGAAAATAATCTAAAATTCCCAATTACTAAGCTGAGCTTTTAATGCAACCTATTATTCCCTAGCTGGAAAAATATGCAGCCCATACATAGAGCAATGTTGCTCCCACGAGCTGTGTCAAGTGATGTTTATTTCATTTTCCAGGCAACAACCATATGTGCCCAAATTTAAACTTATCTATATTTTTTCTTGCATCTATTGATAGGTTCATGTTGCAAAAATTAATTTCTAGGTCTTTGTTAAAATCATGATTGTCTCATTGAAGAGTTTTCTTCTGTGTGGATGGTTGCAACACTATAAAGTTTATGTTGTTTTCTATAAGGCATTGTTGACTGTTGTTCTATAGCTTCTCAGTGTGTGCTAGCCCCGCATGCCACCTTTTCCACAGCCGTCAGAAGTCTACTGCTACGGGAAGGGTTGTTAGCTAGCACACACCTGCAAGGTACTTTTGGTTGTCATTCTCTAACTTTAGTTATAAGTTGGGGCTACAAACCTATAGTCAACAATTCCTTTTCGTAAATGGCATAGAATGTTCAGTTGCTTTTCTAACTTTAGAATGCTAAATATTTATTTGTGCATATATGCCAACTATTATATTGCTTGTTGTATGTGTTTATGTGGATTGTTTGATTGCTTTGCAACTTTCACCACTACATGGAAACCATAAATTAAATAATGTGTTAGAAGCTATTTAACAACAACCAAGAATATGTATATATCTACATCTAATATCAGATTTATATATTGGTCAGGCTTGTGTTTTTGAGTTGCATATATATGCATGCATTTGTTGGATTCATGTGTACTGTTCTGTTGCTTGGAAGTATATAAGCAGGAAAAAGTGTGTTTTTGTTTTCATGTCTTTTATTTCTTTTTTGCTTTGTCCAAATATGTATGTATGTGAAATTGGATCTAGGAAACATTGATATATACTCCTTGTCATGTTTATTGTTTGGTGAGTTCTCATGGGAACATTGTTTCATCTATGGGGTCCATATATTGGGGATGGTTGCAATAATAACTTGGATTTAAAGCTTGCTAAAGTAATTGGGCAATTCATGTTATTTGGACTAAGGCATTGTTCAGTGTTGAGTTGTGGATTGGGCTGCACAACATATGCAACAAACATTGTAGCCATAACTTGTATAGTAAGTCTAATAAGGCACATGGATTTTACCATTGATTAGGTTGGTCAATGATGTATCTTATGTTTGATTTCATATTTTGTATGTGCAAATTTGTGTTTTTTTCACATTTCATGCAAACAAAATTCATATGTTTGATGCCCATCTATGGTTATATATGTGTATTTTCTAGGAATAGCTTTGGATACATATATGTGTGTATAGATTTCCCTTTGTAAATGTATATCTATGTAGGCAAGGTTGCAAACTAATAAAATAGTAGATGTTCTTCACGATGGGCTGTTGCTAGCTATTTTTGTGTTGTTTGAAGGGTAGTTGTTATTTGTCTAGGCCTCAATACTGGCTTGATCAATGTTGCATCTCACAATTGATATATAACCTTCCATTGTAACAAACCATTATTGAGGTCTAAATAGGTAAGAACTATGCTTTAACAAGAAAATTGACTATTTTATTACTTTCCAAAGATTGTGACTACACAAGGACCATATGTCAATTAAGCTTGATGTGAACCATCATTTAATTTTGTAGGCCTTCTTTATTGATGCACCAAATGCTTTTCATTTAAAAATATAGAAATATCCACTAGCTTTATTAAGAGCTTAAAAAATGGGAAGGATGTCACAAATTCTGACCAAAGTTCACACAAATAGGGGGTAACCACCCATCATGCATGTGAGTTGTTACACTTCATGAATAGTGCCATAAACCTTGCATCCAATGGATTCCATAAATTGCACACCCTTGGTTTGAATACTGACCCAAAAGCGGAAACCTATGAAACAAAAAATATACAAAGTTAAAAACTGGTGCAAAGCCACATCCACAAAACACGAACCTTGAAGAGATACCCATAGAAGATTGGCGGCAACAAACCCATACAAAAATAAACTCTTTTTTCAACAAAATCTGATAAAAAAATGAAACAATACAACCTTCTCAACATCACATTCTCGAATATGAAACAATATCTAGCTAGAGCATAAGAACAATAATCAACAATGGCTAATGAAATCTAACACAAAGTGTATAAGATTAACTATTTTATTTTGTATATATATGTATGTGTATATGTATATGTATGTACATACATATATGTATATGTATATACATATATGTATTGATAAATATATGTATATATATGTGTGTATATATGTTTCTATTTTATTTTGTTACATACATATATGCATATATGTATGGATGCATATATGTATATATGTATGTGTATATATATATATATGTATGTACATACATATGTATTGGTTTAGACACTGACCCAAACACATAAACCCATAAAACACAAAAAATCACAGTTAGAAACCCATGGAAAACCAAGCCATGAAATGCAAACCTTAAACCAAACAATAGTCTTTACAACAAACAATACAGTCTTCCCTCAATAGCACGTTATCAAAATTTTAAGCAAGAAATGGAAGCTTGTAGATAAAACAATAGGGTATGTGCAGGATCATCATGGAAAAAACAGGCCCTTAAGTGGCAAAAAATTTAGAAAAATCAGAGTTATGCAACTTGACATAAAAATTTGAATAAGTTTTCTATATTATTTCAAAAATATGTAAGAATATAATTTGTAGCAAATTGATGTAGTTTCTAAACTACTAGGTTTATTTTTTTTAAAAAAAATCTATTTGGTGAAAATTTGAAATTTCAATGTAGTAGTACTTAAATTTTTGGGAAAAAATAATAAGTAGGTGTATATCTGACCATCCTAAACACAATAAAATGATAATATTTTTTTAGAATATTTTACACATAAGTAGAGGACTCATGTCTGGATGTGATGCATTTTTTTTTTTTTTAAATTCCAAGTAAATAATTAATTGTGAATTTTTAATTACAACTTTTAAAAAATATAAAAAATCATATGTCTAACCACCTTAACTTGTTCAAAACTTCATAAAATTCAATTTTTCTTTTTTTAATCCTGTAGTATGTGAAGCATAGATTGTGATGCATGTTTTGGATTCCAAAAATGTGATACCGTTTGAAAGTTATAGGTTTTTTTCAATCAGCCTATCAATCAGGACTTTAGTCGTAATTCAAATAGAAAATGAATAATAATAATTTTTTAAATTCAAAGTAAAGCATAATTTATATTGGTGGAAAACTGAGAATCTCCTTTAAAAACCCTTTTCATTTCATCAATTTTGGGTAAAAAAAAAGTCATCAGCAACATACCCTACAAATACCCATCATATTGCCACATTTTGGCCCATCATGATCCTGCACATACCCAATATAGCTTGCAAAAACCTATGGACTACAATTATAACAATATTTCAAATGCCTTTCCCAATATGCACCTCTTTTCGCTTGGTCCAAGCAAACCTCTTTCCACCAGCTCTATTGACATTGCCTTATTTCTATAGTCCTGCAACTATAGCCACAATACAAAAATCATAAAGAGAAACCCACAAAAAACTCACAGTATTGAATCCATACAAAACCATACACACACATTGTGAACCATATATGAGCTACTATTTTTTTTTCTAGAAACTATATAGTATTTTTTGAAGACCATACACACACTTTCCTTTTTCTTTGCAAAGATCGCCCCATGCAAAAAACACAATGTAACCTCCACCCACCTTTGCAGAAGCTACACAAAGCTTGATTGAGTTAGCACCCTTGTAGAAGCTTACCTTCCTCGCTAACATGTCTAATAGCATGTATAGCAACAAAACAACACCAAACAATGCCTTATTGAAAATTCCCTAGATATTCATTTTTTCCCCAAAGTGTTAAACAACTATTATTACAACCATTGCTAGTACACACAAAGCATAAAATAATTAATGTTGATGGCAGCCAACATTCAATTGCAATGGCCTTCTCTATCCATGTTGCATGGAATACGCCACCCTAATCCCAAGGTAACCAAAAAACTGCCTCTGTAATCTTTTACATGGCCACCAGTGGGCTAGAAATATATGTCTATATATATGGATATAGAGATAGTTTTGATCAAATTATCCAAAAGTGTGAGTGGAATTCAAGCAACTAGAAAAGAAGTTTTGGCGTCCAAAGCATCAGTTACAGGAGGGTGAGCTGAGCCAGGTTCTTAAAAATTTTCCACATACAACTATGGTTACCCTTCTAGTTGACAATAGTGAATGGAATGATTCTATGAGTGTCTTTAAAGAACGTGCCTTTTTTATGAGGTGGGGTGGGAAATGGCCGACCTTCACTAAAATCAAGGCGTGGTGCGATGAAAACTAGGGTAAAGGATGTAAAATAAAAACCGTAGAGAATGGTTTTTATCTGGTTGTTTTCCAAACAACCTAGGATAAAGAATAGATTTTAAACAGTAGTCCATTTATGATAGAAGGCAAGGGTTTGTTTATTCTTGACTGGACCCCAAAATTTGATCCTAATATGGTGAAGACTGAGGAGTGCCTATTTCAATCAATTTGAAAAATCTCCCTCAGGAATATTGGGACTAGGAAACCTTAAGGAATATTGGCAACAAGCTTGGTTCTTTTGTGAAGTCAGAGGTGGTTGTAGAAAAATCAGATTGTAACATGTTCCATAGGATTTTCATTTTGAGACAAGTAATACATCCATTACCCAAAATGATAGAGCTAAAGACTAGGGAGGGGCTATGGTGTCAAAAACTGGAGGTAGAGGAGGTAATGACATCCTGTGAAAAATGTTTAGGGAAAGATCATCATGAAGCTCAATGTTGTTTGGAATTGAAAGGAAAAGGAGCTACTCAAAATATTCTAGCTGAGGAAGTGGTGGCCCTCACAAAAGCTATCACTAATGAAGAATAGTGATCCTGTAAAGAATGGGGATCTCTTGAGTGCTTTGAGAAAGATGCTCCTTTTGGGCGTGTTGAGGAAAATTTTCTCTGGTGTGTTGATAGGAAACAAGAAATCAACTTTCTTCATGAAAATGAATGTGAGATAAGATCTTGATTGATGGATAGTGAGGAAATGCTAAATTGTGATGCCTTGGGTTTAAGTGAGTGTGGAGAGCAAGAGATGAACATGGTAACCCCAAAAGGGTTTTTGAGGGATATAGCATGTGTTAGAAATAATGATGCTGCTGTGAGTGAAAGTGCTACTTCTTCCCTCTTTATGGAAGAGCTTTTTGGGAGGTCGGATGTTTGTGAAGAAGGAATTTTTGCTAGGAAGGAGTCATTCCAATAGAACTCACAATCTCCTCCCAAAATGGAGGCTCCAAAGGCCATTCAAAATGGTAATGAAGAAAAACCTCATGAAGAATTACCCCATAAGGCTTCAGGATATGGTATACAAGGGTTGGTGGAGGAATCAAAACCTGGTGAGGTTAACAGTTCTGATGGAAATGGTGATATTATTTTTAAGGATATCCCAATATCTCCTATTTGGAATCTTGATAGTGCCTTTGAATGTGTTAAAGATAGTGAAGGGGCTTTGGAAGGTTCAAAATTTGATATGAAATCAAATGAGGAGCTCGGTGGTGAAGATTTGCTAGGTTTGAATGATCAAATTGGTATTGTGGAAAAGAGAACCATTAAGAAATCTTTAGCTCAAATTAGTAAGGAAAAGGTTGGTGAGAAGAAAAGACGCGGTCCCAAAACCAATAAGATGTGTCTTGAAATGGCTGGGAATGTTGTTGGCCAAAGCAATCTGAGATTGGGAAAAGGCCATTCCTTTTCCTGATAGCCATGAAAATCATATCATGGAATGTTAGGGGCTGTAATGCCCCTAACAAAATCTGTTTGATCAAATGAGTCCAACTTTGGTTTTGCTACAAGAAACTAAAATTAAGGAACATAATTTTGGTTTCTTCTTCATGTGTTTTAGTAGATGGAAGTTTTTCCTTTTGGGAGTTGTTGGTGCTTCAAGGGGTCTTGGTATCCTTTGGGATGAAGCTCTTGTTAATGTCAGGGTTTCAAGACAAGAGAGGTGTTGGCAGTGGGTGTGTGCTAATTTAAAAAAACTGAGAACACATTTTTTCATTCTTAATATTTATGGGCCCACAAGCTCAATTCAAAAAAATCAACTTTGGTAGGAACTTTCTTCTATTTTAGCTAGTGAGGATGGAAGAATGTTTCTTTTAGGTGGTGATTTTAATTCCATTCTAAAACCTTCTGATAAGTTTATGGGTGTTTGCTGGGCTAGTCAAAGTCAGAGGGACTTTAGTGAATTTGTAGTAAAGAATGGTCTGTTTGAACTTATTTTCATAAATGGGGAGTTTACCTAGACAAATATGAGAGGTTTCTTTCTTAATATTGCAAAAGATTTAGACCGTTTCTTCCTGGCAGGTGATTGGGCTGTTCACCAATGGTTGTGTCAAGCGAAGATTATTTCTATAACTGGGTCTGATCATTATCCGATAGGACTAAGAATCCAAGAGGAGGTTACCCCAGACATATGTCCTTTCAAGTTTGAGGCAATGTGGTTCTGATCAGAAGGCTTTAAGGATTTAGTGGCCATGTGGTGGAGAAAAGCCCCTAAAAGGAATGGTACTAAAGCTTTTATATTTTCAAGAATCTTCAATTTCTTAAAAAGCAACTCAAGAGGTGGAATAGGGAATCCTTCAAGAATATCTTTGCTGAAAAGCTAAGATTGGAGGGGGAGTTAAAGGATCTTCACTTAGAAATCATTGAGAAGGGGATATTGGAAGAGCACTTTGAGTTGGAAAAAGTTTTGAACAAAGACTATTCAAAAATCTTAGCTCGTGAGTAAGTGTATTCTTTTGATCTAAAAAGTAACCAATCATGTGATACCACATCAGCATTCAACTATCCATGTTGTGAATGTACAAGTATTGGTAGCACTTTTTTTTTGGGCCTTTTTAGACACCTTGACAAAAAGCATGCTGATGTAGCATCATATTTGATGATGTGGCCCTGAAACGAAAGTTATAAGTAGGGGACTTGCCACGTAAGCTGTTGTAAAAAATTGGGAGTGATTTGAAATTTCCACGTAGGATAATTAGAAGCGTGAAGTTAGGGTGCACAACTACTGGGTTGTCTCCCCTAGTCACTTCAAAATAAATGATCTAGCTATCCCTTTTATTAAGACTACTAAAAAGTAAACTGCCAACACACAATTAGAGGGCAACTTAGTTTTGAATGTGAATGGATAGATTTTCATTTTGGGGAAAGGTGAAGGAAATATTTAAATGCCAAGCGGGCATAGACAAGAAGGTCTAACATTGCATAGGAATAGGCTTTAAGCAGATCCATTAAATCAAGATGTGACAAGATAGATAGGCAGGGAAGGAAAGATTTAAATGCCAAGCAGACGTAGACAAGAAGGTCCTACATTGAATAGGAATAGGCTTTAAGCAGATCCATTAAATTAAGATGTGATAGGATAGATAGGGGGAGAGAAATGAATAGCACCAATATGGATGCCCTAACAGGAGTATGGTCATCCATCCAAGCTAATAGAAAAATAAAGGAGAGTTGATTCTACCTGTTGTAAGTGCTCTGTAAAGTAGTAGTTGTTCAAAACTCAATAATTTTCCCAATAGCTCCATTTTGGTGAGAAATGAATACATAAGGGGTTGAATCATTATTTTCAAGGGAGATAATGCAGATAGCTATGGCAGGAGATGGTGCAGTGCTATGGTTGGGGCTTGCACTCATCACCATTAGAAACATGGCAGCACTCCCTCATGGTTGAGAAGCTCGAGGTGGATTAGATCAATTGACATTTCCATCCTTCGACTACAAAATAGCCAGCTGATTTGATGGTTATGGGTTGGATATAGTTGTGACTAGCCATTACCCTTCATCATTAAATGCTTTGCTAGAAAAATATCTCTAGGTATGCACTACATTACCATCTGTTGTATATGTATAATCTATTCCAGTTTTTTTTTCTAGCATATAATGTTCATGAAGTGTAGAAATGAATGAGGATAAATGAAATTTTTCCTCTTGGCAATTTGGCTAGCTCTTCCTAGGAAAATCTATTAACTAAAGTGTTAGAGTGATAATTTTTATGTGGATATAAGGTTTTAAAGGGTTAAGTATCTATGTGAGTCATTTAAATCACTTGGATAATCCTCTGCCATGCATTCAGCTAGAAGAAATCTAAAATAACCTTTGCAGCAAGCTAACACGCAACATGATTGCCATAAAATGTTTGAGATCTAGTTTAATTTTAACACAACCAAATATATAATAAATGATAGCTTGATGGTCATAATCAACACAACTGATCTCAGAATGGTGCATGAAATTAAATTCCCATCAATGGTTGGAGATGTTATTTCTGTGCTTTAATATATATATCCATTTTATGTCTACTCTTGTGAATTTTACTTTCTTAATGTCATTCTGTCAAAAACTACTCATGATTCACTTGCATATGATTTCCATATTTTCTATGCATATCTACTGTCACATGCCTTGCTTTTGTAAATGCATTTTCTTGAATGTTTCCAAAAGCCTCTGCAACAAATCCTTTTTTGCATATTTCAATGAAATCTTAACCTCCATTTTCTAGCCTGGTTGAGCTAGGCGTAGGAATTAAGTGTTGAGAAGCATATTTCTTCTTTTTCCCTTTTGTCTTTTCTAGCCACTATGTGCATTGTGTCATTCCAAGCAAATGTAGGCAGTCAAGGGGCACAAATAGATGCAGTTAGTTCTGAAATTAAATAGTTAAAGTCAAAGATATCTGGTGGTGTAAGGTTACTTCCTTGACTCCCACGCCTGTTGGTCTATTTCTTGCTCTTAGCTGTGAGAACTTATAAGTAGATCACTCATTTAAAAGTATAGATAGAAAATTGGTTTTTTAAACTAGCTATGGGAACTATCTGCAACAGGCTACGGGAACTGTGCTTAACTAATTGCAGGAAGTTTAACTAAAGTGCTGAAAAATAAATTATGTAGATAGGGAATGAAACTCTATCACAATAGGGAATAAATTGCATAAATAGAGAAACTCACAAACTCATTGCTATTAAAGTGATAAGTAATTGGACATAGGTGAAAGCAATTCAATCTTTCTGACTTTATTCTAAATTGGTAAATTTAATATAAATTACCGCTTTTTCCATTCTCCATGCATTGAAGATAAAATATAGTCAACGACTTTCAAAAGTATAAATATAAACACATATACACTGGAATTGCATAGCAAAAAAAATAAAAATAACCGAATGTTTCTTGCAGCCTCCTCACAGCCCATGCCAAAGATGATATGTTGTAACACAATTACAAAGCTTCCTTCAGACACAGGCTGATAATTATGTTATGAGTTTCCTTAAAAAATTTACACCATCTATATCTTTGTTTGTGTCTTGTTTGGATTTTATAAGCATCACCCTAAAACAGATATATCAAAATTATAGGAGTTTGTTGGCCTGCGGTCTCTCCTTGATAACAAAACAAGTTGGACTTACAACAATAAAAAATTAAATTAAAATCTAAAATAATGGTAGTGCTGACAAAAAAATGAAAAACTTCTTCAAATTCAAGGTTTAAGTGGCTTTGTTATTTATGTACAATGATGTAGTATTGCTATTTCATCTAGGGTATTGTATTTGTATTTCTTTATTGGAGTGGTATATTGCTTTTATATTGCTGAATTTGTTGTTTGAAGCACTATTATGTTGGCTGCAAACTTATAGCTGGAATGTTATGTTTGTATAAGTTTAAATGGGGATATATCAAGGTTGTTTTTGTATTATTGAGGCACAGTTATGTTGGCTGCAACATTGCAGTTGGGTTGTTATGTTTTTATAGGTTTTAATGGGGTTGTACGATGTCGCTGGAGTTTCAATTCCTAGTTTTTTTAATTTCTCAGTCCCTTTGTTGGACTGATATTTATTCTATTGTTCTTTTTTTTTTGTTTCATTCTTTTAGCTTCATTCAATAATTTTTTTTCCCCATTGTTGTCAATAATGTAACTATGATATCATTAATAATGGTTGGAAAATATTAATACAGTAGTGTTAGTATTGATTGGAATATTAATGTTAGCAATTAGTGGTAATTTTGGGACTGAGAGTGATATCAATACAAAGGAAACAATAGTATATAAAATTGTAGGTTCAATGGCTTCTAAATAATAATAGTCTATAATAAAAGAAAAGTAAGAAAGAAAAAATTAGTACAAAGAGTACAACCATAATAATATCAATGTTCTAAATCATAGTAATATCGATGAACAATAAAGTATATTCATAGTATTAAGTCTTTTTTTTTGTGGGGAAACGTTAATATTAAAGTGGTTAATCTTTAAGTAAATATATAAAGAAATAATATAATAAAAATAAATAAAATTAGTATGCATGAGTAAATGAATATTAATATTAATAATACGTTCTACAATCGCGTTAGTGTGAATAATGGAATATGAGATTTGATGTTATGGTAGCCTATGTGAGTGATCAAATAATGATAGTAATGCCAAAATTGACTTGATTGGTTATCTACCACAATATTGATGGTATCAATGTTTAAACGACAATTGGTTAATAAACTTAACCTTGTTTAAGATTAAATTGCTATAGTGACGCCTTTAAATAAGTTAATTATTTGAGTAGACAAATAGTAATGCAAGTTTGTAAGCTTTCTACTATAATTAATTGTCCTTAATTGGATGTCATTACCACACTTGTATTATAATCCTAACTTAGATTGGTAAATAGTAAGAGATGTCACTATGTCCTTTTGTAAGGTTAACCTACCATCTTGTTTTATGGGGTGGATCACCGATCCATAGTATTTGATCTATTTTAATTGTGTTATTTTATATAGTTCCCTTGCTATTAAAAAAAAATAACAAAAAATAAATAAAATGAGTCAACCTTACTGAAGTAGTGCAAATGAAAGAATATTGTCACCAATAGAATAATTTTTAAGATATAATACCATTTAAACTATGAATAATACTCATTGTATGGTGAAGCTTTGGCTAGTTACTTGAAAGAGCTCAAATATATTTCATATTTATATATATATATATACCTCAAAAATTCTAGTGAATCTAGTTTAGATGGACCGTTTAATGCACTTAGGTATGGTTTACACCTAAATTTAAGTAAGGGAACTTTGAGTAAGGATGCATTACAATAGGATGCATTACAATAAAGTAAGTGGAAACTCAGACGCATGTTCTTTACTTAACTATAAACCTGTATATCATGCTATTCCAACTTTAGACAATGACATAGAGTTTTAAAGAGGTTATATTATTTAGAGTGCAATCACATAGCATTATGAAAGCACATATAATTTTTTATTATAGTTTAATGAATTAAAACATATCTATGGTTATGTATATATGCTTGCGACTAGAATTGATGTTGAGACATCATTTGAACTTAGTAGGTTACCCTATTGCTAACCAACTAGGTAGGTGATGGTTGAAATTCAAATTAGCGATAAAGCAATTGAAGTAGTGTACTATTGATAAGAGTATTGTGAGTCATCTTAATTATAGTTGTACCTTGATTATATTAATCCAAGGGTATTTGAATAGGAAATTGAGGTCATATTGGTCAAATGTCAAATAAAAAAACAAGAAGGTTAAACCTAGGACATAAATAAACATGGGATCTTCTTTTCTCTTGCAAACTTATCATTCAAGAAAATCACCTTGAAATGTGTTGCTTAGTGAATCCTTAATGGGATTTCTAATCTTCGGCTTCAACTATGTGGGCTCAATGAATGCACAAATTTATATATGCAAACACAAGAATAAATTACATTGCACAATAACCATAATAAAAAAATGAAACCCAAAAAAATTACTAACCCTAACCATATTTTTCCATGAAAAAAAGAAGATTTAACTCCTAGGAATCCATCCATACAGATCGATAATCTCTTTTAAGTCTCCAAAAGTGGGTATAACCACAAAGATAGAAACTACTAACCCTAACCTTATTTTTTGGGTGAGAGGAAAAAGATTTAACTACAATAAAACCATCCAAAAAGATCGATTATCTCTTTTAGGTCTCCAAAATGGGTATAATGGAAAAGATACAAACAAATAACAATGAATAATAAGCAAAGACTGAAACACATGAACAATAAATTAATCATTCGTGCAAAATTACCATGTAAAACCACTAGAATATTTTGCAGCACAACAACCTTAAAACCCTCCAAAATGCTATAAAATAGAGTGGAAGGTGACAATTTTTACAATAGTCTGCTACTAAACTAGCACCACAATGGCTATTTCCACAATGCAACTTAATCAATATACTTTCTCGCACATTTTGCACTGCATCAGTGTGAAAACCCTCCAACCTAATATTAAAAGGAACAATAAGCACAAAATGAAAAGCATGAACAATAAATAACCTACTATCAAACCAACACCACAATTCAGCTCTTTCAACAATGCAACTTAATCAATGTACTTTCTCGCACATTTCATAGAGCATTAGTCTTAAAACCCTCCAACCTGCTATCAAAAGAAACAATAAGTAGAGAATGAAAGAAATGAAAAATAAATTACTGATTTCTACAAAATACCCATCGAAAATGACTTACAAATTTTGGGTATGTGCAGGATCATCATGGAAGAAACAGGCCCTTAAGTGGCAAAAAATTTAGAAAAATCAATATTTGGCAACTTGACGTAAAAATTTGAATAAGTTATCTATATTATTTCAAATATATGTAAGAATAGAATATTTATAAAATTGAATGTAGTTTCTAAACTACTAGGTTTATTTAAAAATAAATAAAATCTATTTGGTGAAAATTTGAAATTTCAATGCAGTAGTACTTAAATTTTAGGGAAAAAATAAGAAGTAGGTGTCTGTCTGACCACCTTAACCATATAAAAATGATAATTATTTTTTATAGGATTTTATATATAAGTAGAGGACTGATGTCCGGATGTGATGCATTTTTTTTGTAATTTTTTTCCAAGTAAATAATTAATTATGAATTTTTAATTACAACTTTTAAAAAATATAAAAACTCGCAGGTCTGACCACCTTAACTTGGTCAAAACTTCATGAAATTTATTTTTTATTTTTTTAATCCTATAGTATGTGAAGCATAGAATGTGACGCATATTTCAGATTCAAAAAATGTGATACCATTTGAAAGTTATAGATGTTTTTCAATTAGCCTATCGATCAAGACTTTAGTTGTAATTCTAATAGAAAATAAATAATAATTATTTATTAAATTCAAATTAAAGCATAATTTATATTGGTGGAAAGCTAAGAGTCTCCTCTAAAAACTCTTTTCGTTTCATCAATTTTGGATAAAAAGAAAGTCGTTAGCCACATACCCTACAAATACCCATAATATTGCCACTTTTTGGTCCATCATGATCCTGCAAATACCCTTCTGTGGCACAATAGTTTTACAACCCTCCAACCTGCTAAAACAAGAAGTCAAAGGCAACAATTTTAACAATAGTCTAGTATCAAACCCCCACTGTGCAATGGCTCTTTTGATAATACAACTTAATCAAAGTATGCTTTCCCACACAACATTCAATATAGCATTTACTTCAGCCTACGCCTTCGTAGACCAATATGAAGATGCATTGGCGCTCACGCCAGAAAATAATTACCATTCACCTTCCCCATAGCAATGACACTATTCTCCACCATGACCAAACCACGCAATTACCAATGTCCGCATCACCACAATAAAAAATAGTGCCCTCCCCACCGGCCGGTAGACCCCAGGTGCCAACAAATCCAATTCATGACTGGGTTGATGAAAATTTCGGTAAACTTCAAACAAAATAGCCTTATATTTTGGGTGAGAGAAAAAGATTTAACTGCAATAAAACTATCCATATAGAATGATTATCTCTTTGAAGTCTCTAAAATGGGTATAAAGGAAAAGATACAAACAAATAACAATGAATAATAAGCAGAGACCGAAACATTTGAACAATAAATTAATCATTCATGCAAAATTACCATGTAAAACTGCTTACAAATTTTGTGGCACAACAACCTTAAAACCCTCCAAAATGCTATAAAACAGAGTGAAAGGCGACGATTTTTACAATAGTCTGCTACCAAACCAACACCATAAGGGCTATTTCCACAATGCAACTTAATCAATATACTTTCTCGCAAATTTCGCATAGCATTAGTGTTAAAACCCTCCAACCTGCTATCAAAAAGAACAATAAGCATAGAACAAAAGACATGAACAATAAATAATTTGCTATCAAACCAACACCATAAATGGCTCTTTCGACAATGCAACTTAACCAATATACTTTCTCGCACATTTCGCAGTGCATCAGTGTTAAAAACCTCCAACCTGCTATAAAAAAAAACAACAAACAAAGAACAAAAGAAATGAATAATAAATTATTGATTAATGCAAAATACCCATAAAAAACAACTGATAGATTTTGTGGCACAACAGTTTTACAACCCTCCAACCTACGAAAAAATGGAGCCAAAGGCGACGATTTTAACAATAGTCTTGTATCAAACCCACACCACAATGGCTCTTTCAACAATATAATTTAATCAAATGAAAAAAATATTTAATTGTAATAAAAACCATCCATATGGACCGATTATCTCTTTGAAGTCTCCAAAATGGGTATAAAGGCAAAGATACGAACAAATAACAATGAATAATAAGTAGAGACTGAAACACATGAACAATAAATTAATCATTCATGCAAAAATACCATGTAAAATCACTTACAGATTCTATGGTACAATAGCCTTAAAACCCTCCAAAATGCTATAAAACAGAGCAAAAGGCGACGATTTTTACAATAGTCTACTACCAAACCAACACCACAATGACTATTTCCACAATATAAATTAATCAATATACTTTCTCGTACATTTCGCACTGCATCAGTTTTAAAACCGTCTAACCTGCTATCTAAAGGAACAATAACCATAGAATGAAAAACATGAACAATAAATAATCTACTATAAAACCAACACCATAATGGCTCTTTCGACAATGCAACTTAATCAATAAACTTTCTCGTACATTTCACAGTGCATCAGTCTTAAAACCCTCCAACCTGCTATCAAAAGCAAAAATAAATAGAGAACGAAAGACATGAACAACAAATTACTAATTTTTGCAAAATACCCATTGAAAACAACTTATAGATTTCATAGCAGAAGAGTTTTACAACCCTCCAACCTACTAAAAAATGGAACCAAAGGTGACGATTTTAACAATAGTCTGGTATCAAACCCACACCACAATGGCTCTTTCAACAATACAACTTAATCAAAGTATGCTTTCCCACATGAAAACATTCAATATAGCATTTACTTCAGCCTCTACTTTCGTACACCAACAGGAAGATGCATTGGCACTCGCACCAACAAACACTTACCATTCACCTTCCCCCTAACGATGACACTATTCTCCACTGACACCAACCCATGTAATTACCAATGCCCACGTCACCACAAAAAAAATTGGTGCCTTCCTTGCCAGCCGACAGACTCCTGGTGCCGGCAAATCCAATTCGCGGTTGGGCTAACAAAAATTCTGACAAAAACTTCAAACAAAATAGCCTATTGACTAATAAAAAGATATAAATTATATTTTAAAAATTATTAAATAAAAAATATGATTAAAAACTATTAACTGTTTAAAAACAATTAAATTATATATAATGATTTACAATCATAGAAATAAATTACATCCAATAGAAAATTATATTCCTACCCGACAATAACTATTAAAAGTATAGATTTACCTAAGCATTACTTTAAGAGGAATCCTACAAAGAAGGTGGGCATTTAGCATATTATGGAAACGATTTTCACGTTTATCTACGGTATTCTTAAGTGACCGATACTGTCTGATAGGTGTGAAAAGCAGGAACCATCCATCTCCACCATGCTAAAAAACACTCTATCATTGTTGTCACCGGAACTCATTCCCAAGATGACAATCTGATATTTAAAAAACATTGAAATCAGTAAACCATATTTGGAAACAAGGGATATGGAAAAAGTATGACTTCCAAGACATATTGAGAAGAATGAAACTTTTGTTTAGATAGTTAAAGAGTTGGCTCTTGCGATCATGTCTTGTGTAAACTTATCCAAATTTATGTAGGATGAACCTCCTGGTATCACCGCTCTACCAGCAGATTCCTTCAGCTTCAATGCTCTCTTTCTCAGTTCACTCCCTTCATCCCATGTCATCAGGATTCGAACAAGCTTCTCCACCTCCTTTTTGTTACTAACACACTGTAATTTTCTTGGCGAGATTCGATATCCATGCCTATCCTCCATATCTCTTTGCGAAGTCTAGTGTTGTGGAACTGTTCTTCCCACAACGACCATCTGATCATAGGCACTCCCATGCTTATGCTTTCCAGAGTAGAGTTCTAGCCATTGTGCTTCAAGAATCCTCCCACAGATGGATGAGACAGAACATTCACCTGAGGCACCCAGTTCACAAGCATTCCATGGCCATTAACTCATTCATGAAATCCTTCAGGAAAAACTGTGGATTCTCCATTAACTATGTCAGTCCTGACTACCCACAAAAGGGTTGCGCGCTAGCCTCCAACCCTATAGCCAGTTCTTATAATTGCACAGTCGACATCACTACGATGCTTCCAAATGAAATGTACAAAACAGAAGAGGGTTCTTGCGTGTCAAGCCACTTAAGACAGTCAAGATCATCCTCCCAAAGCCTTGTAGAAATGTTTACAGAAGAATCAGTGGAATTGAGAAACCCAAAAAAGAAGACAGGACCGATGGTAAGAGCAGGACACCCATTGGAGAGTCCCGCTATGGCATCCGGACCTTCAAGCTCTTCAATCACATTGATGAGCATGTAGTCAGCCTTCTTTAGCTTTTCTGATATGTACATCATGATTTCAAACATGGGATCAGAGTCATTTTTGAAGAAAACTATCAGATTCGTTGGCTGGACTGGTGGAATGCTTCCAGGCAGACAAGTGATAAGGTTTTCTTCCCGTTGTGCCTCCTTCATTGTACACAACACCCCAAATAGCAATAAATGTTTTATAAAATTTACACAAATGCAACTAACTATGCAAAAGTTATTTTAGATCATACCTTGACTGGAATGAATCCCTTGTCAAGGAGGAGCTGGGAATTAGCCAGTGCGATGGAGGCAGAGCAAGAGAATGTTCAGAATATGACATGGGGAACGCGAAGCATGGTGGCCACCTCTTCAGTGCAGGCGAAGAGAGAATCCGTTATAATACATGTTATTGGCGCATCCTCATCAGGTGTACTTTGGAGGAGTCGAACCATGGCGGGGCTTAGTTTGTGCATTCTTGGAAAAACTCATGGATAATAAGATGGTGAGGGTGGTGAGAAGGGAGGCCATCAGGAAGAGAGAGTGAAAGTTCATTCCTCGCTGTTGCAACCGACAGGAGATATCGGTGGCATCATTGCGAGGTCTAAAAATCCTTTGCTTAATCCACTCTGTATTCATGAAACTAATGAAAAACCCTCGGGTTGCTGAAAGTTTTTCCAAGTGAAAGAAAGGATTAACGTGGCCTTGAAAAGGAAGCGGGACCAGTACTGCATGCAGAGGAAAAAGAGTTGAGGCCATGTCTTTGGGTTGTGCTTAAACTGGGTCGCGTTATCAATGCTTGAACGCATTGTAGCTTTTTGTAGCCAAAGAGACTCGAATTCTATGGTCGACATTTTTTCTTGGGCCATGATGTCCTTTCCGACACGTTCTTTTTCTGGCACCTCCTTCTCGTGTTAGGATGCTATGGCAAGTTGTAGTGCACACTGTTGAAACATCATCAGTTATATTAAAATGTCATCCGTTAAATATTTGAACTTTACCATGTCTTGTTTTGGCCGTTTACAAGTAGTGTTTCAATAGGTCATAAACTAGAATAGTACTTGTGATAATACAATTTAGTCTTATAATATATTTATATTATATAATCAATTAGTTTACAAATAAATAAATAATCTGATCAAGATGAATTCATATTTAAACAAATGAGAGCTTATAAATGGTATGAAGAAAACACTCTTTTTTTGATTGAGCATATTTTTTTTTATTTATAATACTCTTGTGCTTCATGTTTCTCGATACAAAATATTTTCATTTGATTTCCTTTATATTTGACCAAAAATGTCTATTATGCCTTCTATGCCATCGAAAAAAAAGAGCCTTTGCTTGACATGGGATTAATTCATGATAAAATGGATTTAATGAGGCTCAATTTAGGTGTTGTGAGGCATTTTATGCATCCACACTAGATCTTGGACCCTTGCAAATCGAATAACATGCTTTTAACAATGTCTTGTAAAGGTGTTGTAAAGTCTTGTAAAGGACTTTCACGCTTTTCTAGACCTAATGAACCTATTTCTCCCTAATTCAATATTATAAAATGTGTTTAATAACATTATTACATCAATCTAGAAGGTTCTTAATGTAAACTTAATATTAAACTAGTGTTGTAATGTGTCTTACACATTCACATTGGTTCTTGCACATTCCTAGGCTATGTGGACTTCATTTTAGTGTTGTAAAGTGTATTTAATTACACTTTCACATTGATTTATGTGTCCCAAGCCCTATTTGACATTCACATCATCACTAATAGTCCCATATTAACTCATATTGTGCATCCCGAGGTTCAAATTGATCAAATGCCTGACAAGGTTGTATTTTATACCTTATTTCCTTGTTCCTTGGCATCTGAGCTGTCAAATTGGCCCTTGTGCGACCCATTCTCCATGTATGGTGAATCAGTCCCATCTAGGTGGGACCGATTCACCATGTGTGGCAAATGAGTCCCATTTGGATCAAATTTTAACCTTTGAGAGGGGAAAAAAAGAAATTTGAGTTTAATTTTGCTTCATGTTGGCCTATGATGATGAATTAACATTTTACTAAGGCACAAGTGTGTATAAATCAATGTTTTTATCCTCATTTTACATCTCTTATCTCTCATCAATCCATTCATCCATTCTTCATCAATAATCATATATCTTTGAATTCAAGTCAAGCAACCTAGGGTTTCATGATTACAAGTTGTGAAGAAAGCTTCTAAAGACATTCAAGGGCTGAACCTTCATGTTTTTCTATAGACTTTCAAGATCTATCATCATGGAAAGGTAATTTATTTCATTGTTGCATGTTCCATTCCATTCTTTCATCATTTTGGTTTAATTACCTAAATGGGGTTTGACTAAGGCAAACCCCCATGCCCTAACAATCAACATTTATTCTTCTCTTCTTGAGTGTTTATAGATTTAGACATCTTGGAAGCTTAGGAATCATTGAAGATTGCATTTCAAAGTTATCCATGTCTTCTCTTCATTGAACAAGGAAAAATATCAAGAAAAAGTCACTTTCAGACCCAAATCTGATAGTTTCAGGAGTGAACACCTGTAGAAAGCAGAAGTGCAAATCTAGATACATAGAATCAACTCCAAATTTGTTGATTCCTATAGGTGGACTAATTCACCACCCATGGCGAATGAGTCCCACCTATAGGATTGAAAAGTGATTTTTCCATAATTTTAGCTCCCAATAGTCAGAAACCTATTTTTTAGGACTTTTCATTAGAAGCAGGACCGATTCACCATGCATGGAAAATCAGTCCTAGTGGTCAATAATAGTGATTTATGGGACATTCCACAACCCTCCAGTAATAGAAATCTACCTCCAGGTGCACTATGATTAATCTCATCAATTTTTGTTATCATTTGTTTAAGTTTCTAGTTAACTTTTGCAATGAACACTATGTTTTCAAACATCACTTGCTTGTTAGGTTTTGGATTCATAATCAATCAATTACTTAGCTTTTCTATACTTAGATCATCTCATTTAGCTCATATAACATCACACATCTTAATTTGAGTGAACCCCCTAAATTTTAGGTGTGGGATCTATCTCTTTCCATTAGGTGAAAGACCCTAATTGGGTAAAAGAGACATAGTATTCCCAGTCCCTAAAATCTATGGTTCATTTTGGTGAACCCACTTTTCAAATACTTTATTGACTGATTTGGAGTCCTTCAATCATCATAGATATATATTACATTAGGGTTTGCATGATTCATTTGCATGCTAGGTGTTAAATCTTTCTTTCATAAAAAGTACATTTAGATTGCATTCTTAACCTCTAATTTCATTGCAATTTTCTAAAATTCTACATTTTCAACTTAGTTTTGCATCTTAGCATTATGAAATCATTAAAATCCATCAAAAATTTCTAAAAATTATGAAAAAAGTCCATACTAGGACTCATTCACCACCTTGGGTGAATAAGTCCCTTATGATCTCTAAAACAACATTGTACAAAGCTCCGAAATTTGTTTTTAGGCTTCTGTTTGGTGCCTTAACTTGTATATATCAGTCAGTTGCATTTCTATAGCATACATTCCACTAGATTTCACTTAAATTCACTCATTTCATGCATTGTGTATTTTCACTTTTGCATTCACAACATTTCATTTTCGAATTGTTGCATTCTATAAATAGAAATTTAGCTTACTTAAAACCTGAAATTTGTATTTCCTTTTTAAGTCATTGCATTGTAATTTCTTTCCTTTCATCATAAATTTTTTTCCTTCAAAATATGTGGCTTTGATTTCATTAATAGTGGATTGTATAAGTACAATATTTCCTCTTATGAGTTCAATTTTGATTACCACAATGAAGACTTTAAGAAACATGATCAAACCATTGGTACAATCCTTAATTTTACATTGCCCATTGGTGTGAATGGAGGTGTAGAAAATCATAACCCACATACTTCTTCTTCTCCCAATACCTCTCCTATTAGTGACAAAGGTATCAAGGTGAAGGGAGTTACAAGCGTTGCGATTCTTGATTTTCCATTTTCTTATTGCCCTTTGGATGATGTTAGCAAACAAGAAGATGAAAACATAGAAACATTCCCCAATAACACCTCACCTAATCCCAATACCCATGACAACCAAAATTTTCCATCTGCTAATATCCCTCCTCGATGTCAAGAGGATAGGTTGGTATTAAAAGACATCCCTATTAAAATTCATGAGACTCTTAACCATCCCTTCGCTAATGCTCCTCCCATTTGGGATAATCTATTTGAAAATCATGGTGACCCTTCTCTTGATGCCTCCTTCACTTGTGATGAAGCTACTTTACACACTTCAAACTTGGATGAAAACATTACAAGCTCTCCTACTTAGGTAGAAAACATAGCACAAGAGAATGACACCTTAACGACAATCAACATTCAACTAACACCTTCTCCTAATCATCCCCCTCTTGACACTCCCATCATTGATCATTGCCCTATTAGTGATGAAGTTCTTTTGGAATAACCTAGCCCTACTTGTCAGGAATATGTGGCTTGTTGTTCTCTTAAACACTCTCCTTTTAGGGAGAATACCATGGTGCTAGAAAATGACAACAATAATAATGCATCTTCTTTAGATAAACAAGTGGTTCTCGATTACCCTTCCTTACAGATACATCCAACCAAGACTGTTGAGGTTATGAATACACAAGTGTCCATTAGATCCACTTCACTCAATGGACCTGATACATACCCCATGGGATATTCAAAGACTCCCCTTATTCTCTATCCCACGTCACACAAACAACAAACTCCAAAATAACCTAAACTCATCCTCTACCCACCTAATAATAATGTATTGCAGTAACTAAGTTATAATATCATTGCTCATACATAAAACACCCACAATAATCCACAACTGCCGCAACCAACCCCAAACCCTTTACCTTTATCTATTAGAAACCAAGATCTGAAATGCAAACCAGAAAATTACCTTCCACAAAGAGAAAAACAAAAAAACTAAGAGATTTCATAAAGATGTGCAAATTGATATATTCAAAGTACTGTTGGTGTAATTAAATGTCTTGTACCTTGTCCTAGGTCACAATTACACCTTAGTTAAGTTTACTTAGGGACCACATAGGAGGTTGTTGGAGATTCTCCACTTTTGGCGGACTTGACATGTCATTATCTCATCATTTCCACCTTTTGTGGACACATCATGTGATTATCTCTCCACCTTTTGTGGAGTGATAGCTCTTCATAGTTGTCTCATGTCATAAGGTTTTGACACTTGTCATAATCTTATGCCCTCCTATGTTCTCACCTTGGCTATATAACCAAGGGGTCCTCTATGTATTGAATTGTACTGCATATCATATCAATGACATTGAATATAGTTTATTCTTGTCATATTTTCTCTCTCTTTTCTTGTGCTTTCCATTTGGTCCATAGATCTTGGGTGGCAGCCATAGCCAATTCTAACATGGTTTCAGAGCGTGTTGGGTGCCATTGGAGAGTCTTTTTCTAAAGAGAGATACCAGATTTGAGGAGGTTCCATTCGTGGCTCTTTGTTGCAAGTTCAAATCCAAGCTTGCTGGTGCAAATTTGAACTCACCATTGCATCTGAAAGGTTCGAGATAGTCGATTTTTCCTTTTGTTTCGTCCAAATCAGAGATACGAGGCCAAATCTATGAGGGTTTGAAGCTGAAGAGTGGTTGCCAGATCTAGAAGGTAGCCACAATTTTGGAGCATTTTGGGTCAAATCCGACCCTGCCATCACGTCCAGAAGGGCCAAAAACCCTAAGATCGACTATCAATTCGTCTGATTCAGAGCAGTTGTCCAGTGAGGCAAAATTTTTTTACCCAAGAGCTGGACGGCCCCCAGTCGCCATCATTGCACTGTCGGTACGATTTCAGAAAATAAAATATTCTATTTTGTGTTTGAATATTTTCTGAAAAATTTTGTATTAAAAAATTGTATAGTTGAAATATTTTTTTCAAAAGTTTTCATTGTAAAAGTTTGAAAAAAATAATTTTTTTTTTGAAAAGTGTAGTCTGTGGACTCAGCCCGCAGACCTGACGGTACTATCGTACCTACTAAGGTACCGGTACCATGACATTGGGCCACGTGGCGGTCTGCGTGCGGGCACGTTCTCACCGCTTCCATCTCCCACATACTCAACAGTGAAAATCTCAAAATTTTGGTGGTTTCCATTCAAAATTCCGATCCAATTTTCTCCGGTGGTTTCTACAGTCACCGACAGGGTCAAATCACCAGCAGTCTGCAACAAATATACCGTTTGGGCATATTTCGAAACGACGAAAGCATATTTCGGTAAGAGAATATTCTACAGCCAAAAAAAATATTCCAGCGAGAAAATCTGTCTTTGTGTTTTCAAAAAAATTTGGTGGCATCAATTCCGAATATTCCATCATATTTGCTCAGATTCCGGCGTGGCGACGGTGACGGGCTTAGAACTGTCAATTTTAAGCTATAGAAGTGCAAGAATATTCCGTAGGAAAGCATATTCCTTTTTGACAGGCGGGAAACTTTCAAATTTAACATGGTATATTGCTGACATCAGCAATACGTCAGCAGTCCTTTGAAAAATTTTGCCCCCTCACCATTTGCATTTTCAATTTTGCAGTCAATCTTTGAAGCTCAATATCTCAGTCATTTTGAGTTCTTTTTTCGAGAATTTTTTTTTGATTTGGGCTAGAATTTTGTGCTCTATGCATTGGTGCAATTAGCTTCTATTTTTGGTGCTTGATTTTTTGAGAAATTACAGATTCTCACAGGTGTTGCTGCTTCATCCTCATTTTGGGAACTTCGGGAGCTCATAACTTGCTCCTACGGTAACATTTTTGACTGCAATTTTTTTTAAAAGTGCATTATTTTTCCTGTACTTCTTAGTTGTATGATCAGATTGATCTCATTTTGTACCAAAAATTGTACTTGATACTATGGCTTATTTTGGCATTTGTAAGCACTAAGATCAAGTCTAGCTTGCTGTTATTGGCATCTAGTAACTGTAAACACACTAAATATAAAGTGCCAAATCAGATATTGCTTAGGGGATTTCTTGATTTCTTGATTTGGGGGGTCTCTTGGTGCATTGTCTTTGATTTGTTTGCTTTGCTCTTTCATTCTCATGGATCATTCTAAGGTTCCTTTGCTCACATCATATAATTATTCAACATGGCATCAAAATGCATGGAATATACTAATGACAGAAGGTCACTCTCTATATGTTGAAAATAAGGTACCTGAACCTACTGATGACGAGAAAAAGTTAAAATGGATGATCAAACATGCCAAAGCTCTTGGGTGTCTTCGTAGACTAGTTTCTCAAGACTTGTTTTAGATTGAATCATGTAAAAATGCTCATGAAGCTTGGGAAAAATTGAAAATATTGTATGGTACAAAAGATGAAGTAAGAGGTTATCAAATTGATAATGATTTGATGAATCTTGATCCTAAGAACTTTGACAACATCCAGGACTACATCACTAAGGTTAATACAATGAATAAACTTGGTCCTGATTATGCTTCTTTTGTTTCTAGCTTTCATACTCATAGATTGACTATGGGGTCTGCATACACTACACCTTCATTTGCATCATTTTCTAAGATGTTGATACATGAGCAACAAAATCTTATCTCAGTGGGTCTCATCAAGACTTCTAAATCTTAGGCATTGTTGGTGAAAGAATTAGAATCAGATAAGAAACAAAAGAAAGCAAAGAATAATCAACATTCAGATCAGGTAAAGGATAATCCACATTCAGATCAATCAAAGAAAAAATCTTCTTCAAAAGGAGAATCATCTAAGAAGGAGAGACCTTTTTGTGCATATTGCAAGAAGGACGGACATGAAGAACACTATTGTTATAAGAAGGATATTGATGAGTTGAAGAATCTTCTCAAAAAGAATCACATTGATTTACCTTCTAGAATGTCTGAATCTTCTTCTCCTTCTACTTCAAAACAGTCTAAAAAGGACAAAGGTCAAACATCAGGATATAAAGGATAAGCTCTTTGTGCTCATTCAAGTCCAGGATCAGGAAGATGGCTTCTAGATTCAGGAGCATCACATCATATGGCATCTTCACAAACTATCTTCTCTTCATTTCAGCCTTGTTCTATGTCTCCTATCTTGATGGGAAACAATACATACATGAGTGTAACAGGGAAGGGATCTATTAGCATTGGGGAAAACACTTTTCAAGATGTCTTGTGTGTTCCTCATTTGACGAACAATCTACTTTCCATTTATCAGATTACACATGGTGGAGATGGGAGAACTGTGGAGTTCACTCCTGATTCGGTTGTCATTCGTGACTTGGAGACTAGAGATGTCATTGCTACTGGGGTGGTTGATCATTCATCTCGGTTGTATTCCTTTGCATAGTTTGCTTCTGATGGTGACAATGTTCCTTCGACTGTTGATCACAACTATGATTCTAAGGAGACATTTGGCTTTTTGAACTTGGGCATACTCACATTAGATCCAGTACTTGAGCCATGCACTTCATCTCCTCCATCTTTTGTTGTACTTGATTATACTTGTGTTGCTATAGCTTTAGCTCCTAGTGATTCAGTGCATCAGGATCCTAATTGTCTTCCAGTTATGGCTACTTTGGATGACTTCCTAACAGGTATTTCAAACTTGTTTGTGGAGTCACATCTTACAGATTTGGAGGACACCATTGATGACATTCACCTTCTCTTTGATGAAGATGCACCTTCTTCAGTTGTTGTGAGGGAACACTTTGACCCTCTTGTTCATTCTCTACATGATCATTCTTCATAGATTGGCGTGAGTGTGGATTCTTTTGGACAACATTTGGAGGAGGCTTCTTTTTCTTCATAGGGGATATCTTTGTCTTTGGATAGTGCTCTACATTCATCTCTACTAGATGTTGGATTGTACTCTTTAGCAGTGTGGCCTAGAATGCCTGATTGGAGTGGTTCAACTTTCGGCATCAACATGGAGACATTTGAGCATGCTTCAGAGACACCATCATCCATCATCCATCTTCATGATATCTTGCATACATCCTTGGTTTTGTTTCTTCCTAAGGGGAGGAATGTTGTTCGGCGAGAGTGGATCATCTTCAGCATTCAATTTCGAGCTTCTTCCATCATTGCAGGAGACTCAACATTGAGGGGTGGCTACCTTGCTTCTCTTCTACTTCTCTCTTATGGGGGGGTCTTTTTCCTCACATGGGGTTTTTACCTTCTCATTCTTCATTAAGAGTATTGTATTGCACTTTTTGTATTTCATCTCTCTTTTGAGGGGGAGTTTTGTCCCATGAGGTTTTCTCCCTTTCCTTGCTTGTGAGAGATTGCATTGATTGCATTGTTTGTACATGGGTACCTAACATGGCCTAGTAGCTGGGACCCATCCTACATTGTTTGCATTTGTGTACATTCTACCTAAGTTGCACTTAAGGGGGGGTGTTGGTGTAATTAAATGTCTTGTACCTTGTCCTAGGTCATAATTACACCTTAGTTAAGTTTACTTAGGGACCACATAGGAGGTTGTTGGAGATTCTCCACTTTTGGTGGACTTGACATGTCATTATCTCATCATTTCCACCTTTTGTGGACACATCATGTGATTATCTCTCCACCTTTTGTGGAGTGATAGCTCTTCATATTTGTCTCATGTCATAAGATTCTAACACTTGTCATAATCTTATGCCCTCCTATGTTCTCACCTTGGCTATATAACCAAGGGGTCCTCTATGTATTGAATTGTACTACATATCATATCAATGACATTGAATACAGTTTATTCTTGTCATATTTTCTCTCTCTTTTCTTGTGCTTTCCATTTGGTCCATAGATCTTGGGTGGCAGCCATAGCCAATTCTAACAAGTACAATAATTACAAGAGATAATTTTCTTTATAAAAGCAAAGATGCATAAACCTAATCTTATCTTGAGCAAAAAGATAGCTTAGCAAGATAAGGATAACAACCTATAACTTAGGAATTAAATATGCCTAAGTAAACTTATGCAAAGTGTAATTAAATATTAATTACACCAACATTATCCAATCTACCTAGTGCTCCTCGTTACATCCTACACACAAAGGAGTATGATCTTGTTGAACAATTAAAGAATACTCTTGCCAAATTTTCCCTTTGGGATTTACTTCAGAACTCATCAAATTACAACACTATTCTTCAAACATGCTTATAATAAATTGTAGTTCCTCCTAGTACAACTCCAAATGACATGGTAGCTTTAATCCATAACACGCATCTCAACATTACTTTCCATCAACATGAGCTTCCCTCTCTGGATGTGCAAAAATAAAATGATTCTTCATGATCATCTCTCAATAAAATAAAAAAAATGCATAAAGAGAACTCTTATAGACGATGGTTCTTCTCTTAATTTGTGTAGTGTGAGTCTTTTGGATAGGCTCAACATTCATAGATCCACCATTCACCCTGATTCTCTATCTATTAGGGGATTTGACAATGTCCACAAGAAACAACTTTGGGTAATCACTATGCCTCTTAAGGTTGGAGTGGTCACCTTAAATACAAAAATTCATGTCATTCCTTATGAAATTTCATGCAATATTATATTAGGTAGAGAGTGGATTCATTCCATGAATGGTGTGCCCTCCACTCTTCATCGTAAAATGAAATATATTTACAACTAAGTATACACCCTTAATGTTGACCATGAACCTTATAGTGACTTATAACTTGACAACACCAAAAAGAACCCCTTGAACACATTAAAACCAACTACATAATTGAAACCTATAGAAAAAAATGAAAACAATATTGAACATCACATGACATTATTGGAAGATGATTAGGTTCCTTGGATTTTGTATGACTCCATGGGTGAATACAAAATCATCCGCAAAGATTCAAAGAAGGAAAAAGATACAACACTCATATCAACACCAACTTTGGAAGATCTTTCACGAGTATCCACCTCAACCACTTTAGACAAAGAGGAAAGCTACACAACAACCAAGTTGATGAACACAATAAAGAGAAAGCACCTGATCCAAAAGCTATGAAAAATATTTATGGAAAAGGTTTTGAGGTTATGAGATAGCTTGGATATAATGGAAATGGATGTGGTGCCAATGAACAAGGTATCCACAACCCCATCGACACTCTCACACAACAAACAACTCATGGTCTTGGTTATTGTCCTGTAATTGACATCGCCAACTCTCCACCCAACACCAACAATATCACACAACACCCTTCTAACTCATTCTTACCAACTAGTGGTCTTGAACATCATCCTTCATCCAATATGCCACACATGACTACACCTTCACTTAATTTCAATGTCATCTCACACAACACTAATCATTTGAATTCGTTATATTTTATACCTCCTATAATGGAAAGAATAAAATATTGCAATCTAGAGACACTTGTGAAAGTATGAGAATTTCTATTAAGCAAGATGTATCTGTGAAACAAACCACACGGCCACCTTCTAAAATTGATCAAGAGGGTATCTTGTCAAGACTCCTCCAAGATCACTTGATCACCCTCCTTCTAGAACTTGGAAGAAATGCTATTCCAAGAGTTCCTTTTGTACATATCATCAAGTTCATACTCACTTCACTAGTGAATGTTAGGGTTTGAGTCATAAAATCCAACATTTTTATGAGATTGGTATGCTTCCCTATGTGGGGGCATCTAATTCCTCTAATTTCTATTGATTTTCACTCTAGCATGCATTTCATCAATTTTTTCGGCTCACCTTTGTCCTGCACTAAGTAGGGGCAAGGTGTTCAATAGCCTTGTCCTTGTATGTCACTTGTGGTTGCCTCCTTTGGGCTAGTCATTAACCTTTCATGAATACATAAGAGCAAGCTTGGGATGTGGATGACCTATCTTAAGTTGGATAGCATATGATATACTTCTCTCTTTTATGAGATAGCTTATTGGAAACATATGACTTGGCATAGGGATTTCCATGTGAGCTCTCATGTCTTGTTGTCTCTTCTTCTACTTTAAAGCAATTGCTCGTAGTATGGGTGCTTGCAACTACTCTAAAGTGGGGGAATACATCACCACTCACATTTCATTGTGTTATTTTCCTTCTTCTTGTGATTTCCTCTCTTGGAAGCATTAGGTACAATGTTTCCTAGGATGAGACCTTGCACTTGTCCTCTCTTGGAAACAACATGAGATTGTTTGTACTTATCCTCTCTTGGAGACATTGAGCATGATGTTACCTAAGATGAGACCTTGCATGAACAAAGAAAAATCCCTTTGAATAGTCCTTACACAATTTTGCATTAACATTGTCTATGAGTCTCTTGCATATGAATTTTTTCTTACCTCATTGAGCACAAAAATCATTTATCCTTGAGGTGCCTTGTTAAAGTTATCAGGAGTTATAAATTTAATATGGTTGAGTGGGAAGCCCACCTAGTGCGATGAATTTTCCCATAGCCACCTTTGCGTTTGTGAGTACATACCAACTAGCGTATGTTTCTCACCCCACAGACGATCAAAATTTTTGTGGCCCTAGAGTGAGCATGTTGTGGCCTTCTCACCCTAAAGATGACCTGAAGTTATGTGGCCCCAGAGTGAGTACATCTCTTCTTCTTTTCTTTCTGTTTCCATTGCATGAATTTGTATCGTAGGGGCTTGACATACATGTTGATCTCTCTTGATTTTTTACTTTAGTGTGAGTTTGAAGCAAGTTCATCCTCTCACTAAAGTGGGGGAAAATTGTGCCGTAGAGAAAAGGACCCTTTGCTTAACATGGGATTAATTCATGATAAAATGGACTTAATGAAGCCTTGATTTAGATGTTGTGTGGAATTTTATGCATCCACACTAGATCTTGGACCCTTTCAAATTGAATAACATGCTTTTAACAATGTCTTGTAAAGGTGTTGCAAAGTCTTGTAAAGGACTTTCATGCTTTTCTAGACCTAATGAACCTATTTATCCCTAATTCAACATTATAAAATGTATTTAACAACATTACTACATCAATCTAGAAGGTTCTTAATGTAAAATTAATATTAAACTAGTGTTGTAATGTGTCTGGCACATTCATATTGGTTCTTGCACATTCCTAGGTTATGTGGACCTCATTTTAGTGTTGTAAATTGTATTTAATTACACTTTCACATTGATTTTTTTTTCCAAAACCCTATTTGACATTCACATCATCACTAATAGTCCCATATTAACTCATATTGTGCATCCCGAGGTTCAAATTGATCAAATACTTGACAAGGTTGCATTGTAGACCTTATTTCCTTGTTCCTTGGCATTTGAACTATCAAATTAGGTCCTGTGGGACCCATTCACCATGCATGGCGAATCAGTCCCATCCAAGTGGGACCCATTCTCCATGTGTGTCAATGATTCCCATTTGGCTTAAATTTTGACCTTTGAGTGGGAAAAAAGTGAAATTTGAGTTTAATTTTGCTTCATGTCGGCCTGTGATGAGGTATTAATGAGATACAAGGAAAAAGTGTGTATAAATAAGTGTTTCTATCATCATTTTACATCTCTTATCTCTCATTAATCCATTCACCCAGTCTTCATCATTCATCATCTATCTTTGATTTCAAGTCAAGCAACCTAGGGTTTCATGATTACAAGTTGTCAAGAAATCTTCTAAAGACATTCAGGTGTTGAACCTTCATGTTTTGCTACAGAATGTCAAGATCTATAATCATGAAAATGTAATTTATTCCATTGTTGCATGTTCCATTCCATTCTTTCATCATTTTGGTTTAATTACGTAAATAGGGTTTGACCAAGGCAAACCCCCATGCCCTAACAATAATTATTTATTCTTGTCTTCTTGTGTGTTTGTAGATTTAGACATATTGAAGCTTAGGAATATTTGAATATTTCATTTCAAATTTATACATGTCCTCTCTTCATTGAACAAGGAAAAATATCAAGAAAAAGTCACTTTCAGACCCGAATCTGATAGTTTCAGGAGCAGACACTTGTACAAAAAGAAAAAGTGCAGAGCTAGATACACAGAATCAACTCCATATTTTGTTGATTATTTTAGGTGGACTAATTTAGCACCCATGGTGAATAAGTACCACTTGTAGGTCTGAAAAGTAATTTTGTCAAAATTTTAGCTCCCAATAGTCAGAAACCTGTTTCCAAGACTTTTCATTAGAAGTAGGACTCACTCACCATGCATGGTGAATCAGTCCTAGTGGTCAATAACAATAATTTCTTGGACATTTATGAACCCTCCAATAATAGAAATCTACCTCCAGGTGCACTATGATTAATCTCATCAATTTTTGTTATCATTTGTTTAAGTTTCTAGTTCACTTTTGCAATCAACACTATGTTTTCAAAAATCACTTCCCTCTTAGGTTTTGGATTCGTAATCAATCAATTACTTAGCTTTTCTATACTCAGATCATCTTAGTTAGCTCATACAACATCATACACATCTTAATTTGAGTGAACCCCCTATATTTTAGGTGTGGGATCTATCTCTTTCCATTAGGTGAAAGACCCTAATTGAGTAAAAGAGACAGTATTCCTAGTCCCTAAAATCTATGGTTCATTTTAGTAAACCTACTTTTTGAATTTTTTTTTGAAATATTTGGATTCCTTTCATCATCATAGAACTAGATTACATTAGGGTTTGCATGATTCATTTGCATGCTAGGTGTTAAATCTTGCATTCATAAAAAGTACATTTAGATTGCATTCTTAACATCTAAATTCATTGTAATTTTCTGAAATTCTGCATTTTTAACTTAGTTCTACATCTTAGCATTCTGAAAGCATTAAAATGCATCAAAATTTTCTAATTTTTTCGAAAAAAGTCCATACTAGGACTTATTTTCCACCTTCGGTGAATCAATCACTTCTAACCTCTAAATCAACATTGTATAAAGCTCAAAAATTTATTTTTAGGCTTTTGTTTGGTTCCTTAACTTGTATATATTAGTCAGTTGCATTTCTATAGCATGCATTTCACCAGATTTCACTTAAATTTTCTCATTTCATGCATTTTTTATTTTTACTTTTGCATTCACAATATTTCATTTTCAAATTGTTGCATTGTGTAAATAGAAAATTAGCTTACTTAAAAACTAAAAACTGTATTTCCTTTTTTAGTCATTGCATTGCAATTTCTTTCATTTCATCATAAAATCATTTCCTTCAAAAGATATGGCTTTGATTTCATTAATAGTGGATTGTATAAGTAGAAAATTCCCTCTTATGAGTTCAATTTTGATTACCACAATGAGGACTTTAAGAAACATGATCAAACCATTGGTGCAATCCTTAATTTTACATTCCCCATTGGTGTGAATGGAGTTGTAGACAATCATAACCCACATACTTGTTCTTCACCAAATACCTCTCCTATTAGTAATGAAGGTATCTTGGTGAAGGAAGTTACAAGCATTGTGAGTCTTGATTGTCCATTTTCTTATTCCCCTTTGGATGATGTTAGCAAACAAGAAGATGAAAACATAGAAACATTCCTAAATACCACCTCACCTAATCCCCATACCCATTACAACCAAACTTTTGTGTCTCCTAATATCCCTCCTTGATGTCAAGAGGTTAGGTTGGTATTAGAAGACATCCATATTAAGAGTCATGAGATTCTTGACCCTCCCTTCCCTAAAGCTCTTCCCATTTGGGATAATCTATTTGAAAACCATTGTGACCCTTCTCTTGATGTCTCCCTCACTTGTGATGAGGCTACTTTACACACTTCAAACTTGGATGAACACATTACATGTTCTCCTAGTCAGATAGAAAACATAGCACAAGAGAATGACACCTTAACAACAATTAACATTCAACTAACACCTTCTCCTAATCATCCCCCTCTTGACACTACCATCATTGATAATTACCCTATTAGTGATGAAGTCCTTTTGGAAGAACCTATCCCTACTTATCAAGAATACATGGCTTGTTGTTCTCCTAAACACTCTCCTTCTAGGGAGAATACCATGGTGCTAGAAAATAACAACAATAATAGTGAATCTTCCTTCGATAAATATATGGTTCTTGATTTCCCTTCCTTAGAGATACATCCAACCAAGACCATTGAGGTTATGAATGCACAAGTGTCCATTAGATCCCCTTCACTCAATGGACCTCATACATATCCTATGGGACATCCAAAGACTCCCCTTACTCTCTATCCCACTTCACACAAAAAAAAAACTCAAAAAAAACCTAAACTCATCCTCTACCCACCTAATAATAATGTATCACAACAATCGAGTTATCATTTACCATTTCTCATACATATAACACTCACAATAATTTGCAACCACCACAACCAACCCCAACCCATTTACCTTTACCTAGCCCGCCTAGTGCTTCTCATTACATAAAGGAGTATGATCTTGTTGAAAAATGAAATAATATTCCTACAAAAATTTCCCTTCGGGATTTACTTCATAACACACCAAATTACAACACTATTCTTCAAGCAGTCTTACAAAAAATTGTAGTTCCTCCTAGTACAACTACAAATGATGTGGAAACTTTAATCCATAACACACATCTTGACATTAATTTCCATCAACATGAGCTCCTCTCTTTGGATGTGTTAAAACAAAATGATCCTTTCATGATCATGGCTCAATACAAAACAAAAGGCATAACGAGAACTCCTATAGACCATGGTTCTGATCTTAATGTGTGTAGTGTGAGTCTTTTGGATAGGCTCGACATTCATAGATCCACCATTCTCCTTGATTCCTTGTCTATTAGGGGATTTGACAATATCCACAACAAACCGCTCTAGGTAATCACTATGCCTCTTAAGGTTGGAGTGGTCCCATTAGATACACCAATTCATTTCATGCCTTATGAACTTTCATGCAATCTTATATTAGGCAGACAGTGGATTCATTCCATGAATGGTGTGCCCTCCACTCTTCATCAAAAAATGAAATATATTTACAACAACTAAGTATACACCCTTGATGCTAACAATGAACCTTATAGTGTCTTGCAACTTCACAACACCAAAAAGAACCCCTTGAACACATTAACACCAACTACACAAGTGGAACCTATAGAAAAAAATGACAACATTGAACATCAAATGACATTACTGGAAGATGATTCGGGTTCCTTGGATTTTGAGTATGACTCTATGGGTCAATACAAAATCATCTGCAAAGATTCAACAAAGGAAAAAGACAACACGTATATCAACACCAACTTTTGAAGATCTTTCGCAAGCATCCACCTCATCCACTTTAGACAAAGAAGCAAACTAAACAACAACCTTTGAAAAACACAATAAAGAACAACCACCCAATCTAAAAGCTATGATAAATCTTAATGAAAAAGGTTTTGAGCTTATGAGACAACTTGGATATAATGGAAATTGATGTAGTGCTAATGAACAAGGTATCCACAACCCCATCGACCCTCTCACACAACAAACTCATGGTCTCAGTTATTGTCCTATAATCAAGATCGCTAACTCTTCACCCAACACCAAAAATATCACACAACACCCTTCTAACTTATTCTTACCAACTAGTGGTCTTGAACATCATCCTTCATCCAATATGCAACACATGACTACACCTTCACTTAATGTCAATGCCATCTCACACAATGCTCATGATTTGAATTCATTAGCTTTTATACCTTCCTATAATGGAAAGAATAAAATCTCGCAATCTGGAGACACTTGTGAGAGTATGACATATCCTATTAAGCAGGAGGTATCAATGAAAAATACCACACAACCACCTTCTACCATTAATGAAGAGGGTATCTTATCGAGACTCCTCCAAGATCACTTGATCACCCTCCCTCCTAGAACTTGCAAGAAATTCTATTCCAAGACTTCCTTTTGTGAATATCATCGAGTTCACCATCACTCCACTAATGAATGTTAGGCTTTGAGTCTTAAAATCCAACATTTTCACAAGTTTGGTATGCTTCCCTATCAGGGGGAATCTAATTCCTCTAATTTCTATTGATTTTCACTCTAGCATGCATTTCATCAATCATTTCAGCTCACCTTTTTCCTACACTAAGTAAGGGCAAGGTTTTTGATAGCCTTGTCCTTGTATTTCACTTGTGGTTGCCTCCTTCAGGCTAGTCATTAACCTTTCATGAATACATAAGAGAAATCTTGGGATATGGATGACCTGTCTTAAGTTGGCTCACATATGACATACTTCTCCCTTTCATGGCATAGCTTATCAGAAACATATGACTTGGCATAGGGATTTCTGTGTGAGCTCTCATGTATTCTTCTCTCTTCTTCTAATTTAAAGAAATTGTTAGTAGTATGGGTGCTCACAACCGCTTTACAATGGGGGCATACATCACAACTCACATTTCATTGTTTGATTTTCCTTTTTCTTGTTATTTCCTCTCTTGGAAGCATTATGTACAATGTTACCCAGGATGAGACCTTGCACTTGTCCTCTCTTGGAGACATTGAGCATGATGTTACATAAGATGATACCTTGCACGAACAAAGCAAAATCCCTTTGAATAGTCCTTACACAATTCTGCATTAACATTGTCTATGAGTGTCTTGCATATAAAGTTTTGCTTACCTCATGGAGCTCGAAAATCATTTATCCTTGAGGTACCTTGTTAAATTTATTAGGAAGTATAACTTTATTATGGTTGAGCGAGAATCCCACCTAGCAGCATGATTTTTCCCCATAGCCACCTTTGTGTTTGTGAGTGCATATCAACTAGCATATGTTTCTCAACCTTTGGAATTTCTCACCCTGCAGATGATCAAAAGTTCCATTGCACCAGAATGAATGTGGTGTGGCCTTCTGACCTTGCAAATGACCTAAAGTTCTATGGCCCCAGAGTGAGTACATATCTTTTTCTTTTCTTGCCCTTTCCATTGCATGACTTTGTATCTTGGGGGCTTGACATACATGTGGATCTCTCTTGAATGTCTACTTTAGTGTGCGTTTGAAGCAAGTTCACCCTCTAACTAAAGTGGGGGATAAATGCGCCATAAAAAAAGGACCCTTTGCTTCACATGGGATTAATTCATGATAAAATGGACTTAGTGAGGCCTTTATTAAGGTTTTGTGAGGCATTTTATGCATCCACACTAGATCTTGGAACCTTCCAAATTGAATATCATGCTTTTAACGACATCTTGTAAAGGTGTTGTAAAGTCTTATAAAGGACTTTCATGCTTTTCTAGACCTAATGAACCTATTTTTCCCTAATTAAACATTATAAAATGTGTTTAATAACATTATTACACCATTATAGAAGGTTTTTAATGTAAACTTAATATTAAACTAGTGGTGTAATGTGTCTTGCACATTCACATTTGTTCTTGCACATTCCTAGGCTATGTGGACCTCATTTTAGTGTTGTAGAGTGTATTTAATTACATTTTTACATTGATTTATGTGTCCCAAGCCCTATTTCACATTCACATAATCACTAATAGTCCCATATTAACTCATATTGTGCATCCTAAGGGTCAAATTGATCAAATACCTGACAAGGTTGCATTGTAGACCTTATTTACTTGTTCCTTGGCATTTGAGCTGTCAAATTAGCCCCTGTGGGACCCATTCACCATGCATGGTGAATCAGTCCCATCCAAGTGGGACCCATTTTCCATGTGTGTCAAATGAGTCCCATTTGGCTCAAATTTTGACCTTTGTGTAGGAAAGAAGTGAAATTTGAGTTTAATTTTGCTTCATGTCAGCCTGTGATGAGGTATTAATGGGATACTAAGGCACAAGTGTGTATAAATAAGTGTTTTTATCGTCATTTTACATCTCTTATCTCTCATTAATCCATTAATTCATTCTTCATCATTCATCATCTATCTTCAATTTCAAGTCAAGCAACTTAGTGTTTCATGTTTACAAGTTGTTAAGAAATATTCTAAAGACATTCAAGGGTGGAACCTTCATTTTTTGCTGCAAAATTTCAAGATCTATCATAATGGAAAGGTAATTTATTCCATTTCTTTATTTTCCATTCCATTCTTTCATCATTTTGGTTTAACTACCTAAATGGGGTTTGACCAAGGTAAACCCCCATGCCCTAACAATCAACATTTCTTCTTGTCTTCTTGTGTGTTTGTAGATTTAGACATCTTGGAAGCTTAGGAATCATTGAATATTTCATTTCAAAGTTATCCATGTCTTCTCTTCATTAAACAAGGCAAAATATCAAGAAAAGGTCACTTTTAGACTTGAATCTTACAATTTCAGGAGCAGACACCTATAGAAAGCAAAAGTGGAAATCTAGATACATAGAATCAACTCCAGATTTTTTTGACTCTTGTAGGTGAAATAATTCACCACCCATGGTGAATGAGTCCCACCTATAGGCCTAGAAAGTGATTTTTTCATTATTTTAGCTCCCAACAGTTAGAAACCTATTTCCAGGACTTTTCATTAGAAGCAGGACTGACTCACCATGCATGGTGAATTAGTCCCAATGGTAAATAACAATGATTTTTGGGACATTCCATAACCCTATAGTAATAGAAATCTTCCTCCAAGTGTAGTATGATTAATCTCATCAATTTTTGTTATCATTTGTTTAAGTTTCTAGTTTACTTTTTCAATGAACACTATGTTTTTCAACATAACTTGCTTCTTAGGTTTTGGATTCATAATAAATAAATTACTTAGCTTTGTTGTACTCAGATCATCTCATTTAGCTCATACAACATCACACACATCTTAATTTTAGTGAACCCCCTAGATTTTAGGTGTGGTCTCTATCTCTTTCCATTGAGTGAAAGACCCTAATTGAGCAAAAAAAGGCATAGTATTCCTAGTCCCTAAAATCTATGGTTCACCTTCTTTCTCGTCATTATGCCATTGAGTGGGAGTGAAGCTCACCTTCCTATATTTGCAAGTCTCTCATAGTAAAATACCAAGATATTTCATTGTTTTTATTCTCTCTACAAGCATCTAATATATTTTTTTACAAATTAAAGATTCATATCTTCAAAATAATGTGTGTATTCTTCCCATAGATTTCCTTTTATCTTGTTTCCTTATTATAATGAATAGGATTATCTTATAACTAGAGAGGAGAAGACATACAATAAGTAACACCCCAAAGGGTAGAAACCATATAAGATTCTTTGAAGGTCTTCATAAGTTATAGTTCATTTTAAAAAATTATAGTTTTTATAATTTAATTATAAAAAAATAGTAGCCTAGAAGTAGAAAAAATAAATCATACTTTGTCAAGGATTGTAACACTCTATTTCTACTTGGTTTATATTTCTGTTTCAAGATAGATGTAATTAATTATTAAATTAGTTTAGAACTAGCTATATTTAATTTATTTCAAAATAATTCTTCAAAGAATGTCACATGCAAACAAGATTCACATCTTTAGTAGCAAAAAGATACCCCACCTCATGAAGTTGTTGAATGAAACAAAAAATAGAGTTGACAAGAATCTTCAATCAAGAAATGAGAAAAAAAAACACAAAAAAATGTTATTTCATTTAAAAAATTAAATTCATTTAGTTCCACATTCATCAAAGAGTATAAAAAATTATAAAATAAAGTAATTTATTTGCTAGTTAACTATCTCATCAATGATCTTTTTCTTTTGAAAATAAATAAATAAAGGTGGCTTAATTATTTAGTTCCTTTCATTTAGATAGTTCATGTTAGTCAACATACATACAAAGTAAAAAATAATATTTGAAACACTATACTAGGTCCTTTCACAAATAGGCTTTTAGGCCCGTTTAAATAGAAAATCGAACAAGGATCTTTCTAATTATAAAGAAACAAGATGAATATATTGTAATGAAATATCTTACAAGTGTGAAAATCTAATATTCAACTATTTATCTAAGGAATACCATATCATGATTATGTGACTACATACAACCAACAAATAATATGAAACAAGATTTATGTGGACAAATAATTTCAATAAATATCTCCACACAAGAAGGAAGACATGTAGTACTCTTAAACAAAGAGATATATCCAATATAATAACACTCTCTTCACATCAACATAGATCTAAAAAAACTTACATGCCTATAAAATAAATTGATGAAATGGTAAGTGTAAGATAACGGGTCTACTTTTTGTCAAAAAATGGAAGTATCTTTTTTAAAATTCAAATTCTATTATACTTGGAGTAAAAATTTGAAGCACTTACAGATAGAATCTTAAGAAACTCTAGTAATATGAAATGTGGGGCCTTTATTTTTCTTCTTAAATATGCCATTTACTTTAACACCTATATTACACAAGTCAATTTTGTATAAGATGTACAAAAATCACTTTTCAAAGTCACATTTTAAGGTGATAACATGCACATGCACAACCAACATAATTTGAACTAAATAAAATAATTTTAATTAAATTTTATAAAAGATGCATATTTTAGTAATTATTTATAACAATATTTTTTAATAAATTTTTCAAATATTTTTAATATTATTTTTTTATTGGTCCTAATTGTTATTTTTGAAAACTCCTCATGTATGGAAAAATTAATTTGAGCTAAAATAATAATAAAATGAATTGTTGTATTGCATAAAAAATGATGGTTAAATTTATGACATATTTTTTCAAAAAATACTTTAAAAGTAAAATTTATTAAAAACAACTAATACTTGATATTTCAAGTTTATAAACCAGTTTCATAAATAATTAGTGAATAAATAAAAATAATTTCAATTATAGATAAATTAGATGGTTAAAAACTATGAATTTTAATCTACAACAACTTTTCATTTTATTTAAAAATCTAACGAAAAAATTGTCAGCCATATCACTAAAGTAAATTTTTCTATTGTTATTAACATGGTCTTGTAGTTGCAATTCCAAGGCTAAGGGTTAGGTTAGAATGCCTTTCCAAAACATAATACCAAAATAAAATATGTGGATTATGACCTCTTTTTTTTTCAAATGTGTACCCTATTTAAAACAGGTACCTATTCTAAGAAATATGAATGGGTATTATTTTAAAGTGGGTAACTATTTCAAAAATAGAATGAGTACTCATCTAAAACATGGTACCCATTTCTTATATATCCATTATTTTCCTATTTTTTAGTAAAGCATACTACCACTACATCTCTACAATTTTTTAGTTTATATGTATATCTTTATATCAAGAATTTCAACCTATTATTTAAGGTATCTTGTAAAATATTTTTCCAAGACATATTATATTCATGTTTTAAAAGGATTCAATCGTAGGAACGATTTTGAAGTGCAATCAAGTACATGGTATATTTTCCAGAGGAATCAAGTCCAAGGGTCTCTTGTAAAGTATACACATCTTCTTTTACTTTAGAATATATTGAAAAAATGATCTACATCTACTTGTTATTTAGAAATTTGAAAGAGGTATTAATCTAAAAATATAGTAAATATCATTTTTTAATTTTATCAAGAGCTTTTTCTAATTATGGAATCAAAACAACATTAGAAAATAAAAGTAAGCTCATGATACTTGAAGAAATTGAAGTAGATGAGGGTGGGGGGGGGGGAATGACAAAGAGACATAAGAATAATAAATATTTGAGAAATGAAGAATATTGAAACATTGAATTTGATGACTATTAAAGAGAAGAATATAAAAGAGACCAACATGGATACATATAATAATTAATAATGATGCAAATTAGGAAATGTGAATATGGAAGAGTTCAAAAATATAGAAAATGTGATTATAGAAACAAATCCATATAATTTTGATAATTAGTTATCTAATTTTTCTAAATGTGCATCTTTTGCATTTTCAATTTTTTGCATTGTTTGATTGACCATGGTGAAGTTGGGTGGGAGGCCCCAATGGGTTTCCCCTTCCAATAATTTTTCTTCTATTTCAAGTGTCATAGATGAAACTTTGACTCCCAGTGGTGGCTCCTTGGCGTGTAAAACTATAAAGGACTGTGCTTTATCTTAGGATGGTGGAATTGGCCACCTTTCTTGCCTGGGTGGATCTCCTTTGGAGAATAGGAATTCTAATTCATATGTGGAAAAACTAGTGGGGAAAGGTTCCTTATCTAAAAGGAATATTGTTTCTCATGATGCTTCTAAAGACTATTGTGTTGTGGATGGTTTGGAGGTGATTATCCTATATGAGATTATGGATGAGTTTGTAGTGAACCTTCAAATGCCACTTGTATGAAAATTGTTATCCTTCAGGTCTAATATTGACTAGGTACATAAATGGATGTACTATATTTGGACTCTTAAAGGAGAGGTTAACATTAGTCCTATTTCAAATGACCTTTTTTCCCTTTTTAGCTTCTTTAACTAGGAGGAATTAATTTATGTTATAATATGAGGTATTTGGGCTTATGAAAAGAACTTCAAAAAATACCTTTATTTGTGTAAATGGAAACTTAGTCTAGACCCGTCTACTAATTTGGGCTTAGTTTCTCCAATGTGGATTAGGTTCCTTGGTCCCCCCTTTGAATTTTGGAACCAAAAGGTGTTTCAAGGTATTACCAATTCTTTTGGTAGCCTCCTACTGGTGGGTAAGGTTACTACCTTAAACTTAAGACTTATTTTTGCTAGAATCTATGTGAATGTGGTTGATAATAGAGTCTTCCCTTCCTCTATTACTCTAAAATGTAAATTTGGTTCTTGGACTCAAGTCTTGGAATATGAGAATGCAAGGATGTTTCTCTAGGTCTATGGGAAATTATGGCATCTTAGAAATTACTATAAGAAGCACCATTTCCAAAAAGATAAATTAGTCATCATGACTACTCACCCCTCTTCCTATGAGCTACAAGGTGGCTCCCCTAAATCTAGTCAAATGTTCCCTAAATTGAAAGGGCCTTGAGTGGTTGAACCAAATGTGAGGTTGAATGTTGAAAAATAAATTAATTATTGAGAAATGGAAACAAAAGATACTCTAGTGGTCTCTCCTTGTTAACTCAATATTCAAGAAGATCCTATGGTTGTTACTAATGGGATGGGAGGTTCTCCCCTTCAACCACCTGGAAGTATAGAGTTAGATATTGGCAAGAATCTATGTGTTTCTCTTGACAAAGAAGATTGAACATCCTAGTATGCTTTTCATCAAAAATACAAGATTCACTTGCCATTTTGGGTTTCACAAAGTTATTTCCCCTTTTACCCTTAAATATAGAGGAGAAGGATTACTCTTGGACTCAAGTGAATGAAAAAATCTAAAAAGTAGAAGAAAGTGGATGATGGAAATGATTCAAAAGTAGGTAGAACCAACAACAAGAATGAGAGAACTAGAGAAATGGCTAGAGATAGCCTCTAGAAAATAGAGGACCCTCAAGGGTCTCTCTAATCTTACTAAATCAAAGAAATAATTTAGGGAGGTTTCTCTCCTTTAGTCAGTATTTTGTTAATACGGGCTTCTTCTATTTTTTCCAATGATTTTTTTTTTCATGGAATATTAGAGAACTAAATAGTCCTCTAAAATAATATATTCTGAAGTGCTCAATAATAGATTTGAAAATTGATGTTCTCTTAATTCAAAAAACAAAAATTCAGCAATATACCTTTGAAAAAATGATTAAAAATGTTTGGCCTAGGGCATAGTACTGTATTAGTGATGTTAAGGGAGCTTCAAGGAGACTATCTACCCTATGGAATTTGGATAGATTTGCTAGCTCCATAGTAACAAGAATTTCTTAGAATCTATCTTAGAAGATGGGTGGAATGGTTGGAAGTGGAACCTTCTCAACATTTATACTCTTCATACTAGGGTTACCATGAATCATTTGTGGAACTCCTTTTTGGTGCTTCTATCTAACAACTAGTTGATGAAGTGGATGTTTGGTGAGGATTTTAACACCCCGCTTTACCCTTTTGAGAAGCTACGGGTTATGGAGGATTTCTCATATAGCATGATGGATTTTTATAAATTAATTTCCACTCAAGGTCTATTCAATGTGGAGCTATTAGGTTCTAAATTTACTTGGTCTAATAGATGTCATGGCCAAAATCATAAATAGGTCAAATTGGATAGAGTGTTGATTTTTGGTGATTGAGATATATCTTAGCTAAATTGTAGTTGTCTACTCCTCTAAGGTCTACCTTCAATCACAATTCTCTTATTTTTTAGTTGTGAGGACCAATGAAATTATTGTCCTAATCCCTTTAGATATTAGATTATGTGGATTCTTCAATTAGATTTCTAAGATCTAATTAGGCTTTAGTGGAACCTTCCCTACCAAGGAACCCAAATGTTTTGCATAGCCTAAAAACCTAAAGATTAAAGTTAAATTATAAATGTTAGAACAAAATTACTTTTGGGAATGTGTTTCAAATGAAAGCCAATATCCCTTTGAATATGAAATATATTCAAGAAAATATGGAAAAGAGGGTGATCAATGAGGAGATTTACGATAAAGAAAACAAATTAAGGAATAAATGGTTTCTTATAGCCAAGAAGGAGGAAATATTCTAGAAACAAAAAATCCCAGGTGCAATTGTTGCAAGAAGGTGATTGGAACACAATTTATTTCACCAATCAACCTTCAAACATAGAAGAAGGAATAATATCAACTTCCTTATTAATGGTAATGGATATTTGTTTACTAAGGATGAGGATCTAGAAGCTGAGGCCCCATCTCTTTCTTCAAAAATGTGTTGAGTGATCAGGCCTCCCTTCTAATGACATTGATTCTCTCCTGGAAGTTATCCCAAAAGTGGGTTTTTAGAATGACTTGAACATTCTTAGAAGGATGGACACTTTATAGGAGGTTAAAACTGTTGTTTTCTCATTTGGATAATTTAAAGCACCTACCCTCGATGGTTTTCCTCCTTTTTTAAGGACTTATAGGAAATCTTATCTGATGATCTCTAAAATGCCACAAAATATTTTTTTAGGTCAAGAAGACTTCTTCTCTAGCTCAACTCAGCCTACTTTGTCCTAGTCCTTATGAAAGAAGTTGCTACTTCAATTTTTGATCACTATCTTATAAGCCTCTACAATACGTTGTACAAAATATCTTCAAATTATTATTAATAGGTTGAATAACTTGCTAGATAAAATTATTTTTGGGAGCCAAAAAGGTTTTATTACTAGAAGAAATATTTTGGATGAAATAATTGTTTCCCATTAGTTTTCCCACTCTATTGAACACTCCAAGAACCTAGGTATGGTTCTTAAACTTGATATTTTGAAATCTTATGATAGGCTTTCTTGGAGCTTCCCTTTTGTTTCTTTGGAAAAGTATCATTTTAGTGGAATTTTTTTTTAAATTAATCAAGGAATGTGTTACTACTACTAGCTTCTTTGTTTTTCTTAATGGAGTCCTAAAAGGTTCCTTTTCCTATGGTAATGGATTGAGACAAGGGGACGACCTCTCCCCTTACTTATTATTGTTACTGAACTTATGGGTCACAATTTTCAAAAAAGTTTGGATAGATGTCTTCTTAAAGGGGTTAGAGCTTCTTCTCTTCCTTTGACTTCTCATCAACAATTTGTTGATTACATGATTCTTCTTAGTGTTACTTCTATTGTAGAGGAAGTTAAATGGAAATCTATCCTTCAAGAGAATTCTAAAGCCTCAAGTCAGTATATCAACTACATTAAGAGTAAATTCTACTTCTTCAACACTTGCTAGTAGGTGAAGGAAAGAGTTCTATGAATCCTTGAAGTTCAAGGGGCTATTCTTCTCGATGTGTACCTTGGACTACCTTTAAGCACTTAGAAACCTCATAATTCCTTCTAGTATGGTATCATTGAGATAATCCAAAAAAATATGGTTGGTTGGAAAGGTAAACTGCTTAGTCAAACTAGTAAAGTGTATCTTCTAAATTATTCCCTTCAAAATATTTTGATGTTTTTCCTTTCCCTCTTGAAGATTCCAACTTTTATTATTATAAAGATCATGCAAATTCAAAGGATCTTGCTTTGTATAGGGGCAAAAGAAAATTAAATAATTTCACTGATCAATTGGGAGAAGGTTTGTTCTCCTAAGAAATTTGGGGGTTTGGGGATTGAAAGATTGAACCTATTAAATAAGGATCTTCTCTCAAAAGTAGGTTTGTTAAGTTATTCAAGGGAAGAAGGACTAGACTAATATTCTAAGTGCAAAGTATAAGGGAAATGATGTCCCTTATTTCTTGTTGTCTTCTCAATATTGGTCTAAAGGATCAACCATATGGAATAATATTGTAAAAATTAGGAGTTCATAAAAGCAAGGTACTAGAAGAAGAGTTGGGAATGGGAGAACTATTAATATTTGGGAAGAGGCTTGGGGAAGTGGTCTTGTTTTTGTCATCGGTGGCCCAATTAAATCCAATCAAACATGACATTTCAATACTTTATGGGACTATTCTTATACAACTATATTGATTAGAGTGGAAGGATCCCTAAATGTACAAAAATTAAGCAAGATGTTTTGGACTTGAAAGCTAGGAGAGGTGGTACTTTGTCTATCTATTCTCATCTATTCTCTACTTAGAGATTTTCTTCTACTTTTCAAGATGGATAAGATGAGTGGATTTGGAGTGATAACTCCTCTAGATTTTTTTTAATTAAATCTACTTATAATAGTCTAGATTGACCCTCTCTTGCTGCTCAAAATTTCAATTGGAGAAAAATTTGGAATGCTAAGATAATTCAAAAAATTAGCTACTTTTGGTGGGAAGATGTGCATGGAAAAATTATTACAGTTGATGTACTAAATAGAAAATGGTTTTAGTTTGTAAACAAATATTCTCTTTTTTTGGAAGTTGAAGAAAGTATTTCCCATCTATTTTTTCAATGCCCTTTTGCAAGAGAAGTTTGGTCCCTGGTGCTTCAAAACTTGATGACTAATTGGGCGTTCCCCTTTGACATAAAGGAATTTCTTAACTAATTGTTTTATTATCCTTTTTCACATCAAATAATAGTGGAATTATGGTAGCAAATCCCTTTGTTTGTCTCCTCGTACCTATGAAAAGAGAGAAACAATAAAATTTTTAGAGAGTAGTTGAGGAGTTGTGGTGAGGTCTTCCAATGTACAAAAAGTCTAAAAAATTTAAATTCAAACATTTTTGTCTTTCTAAAGTCATGTTATAATATAAGGATCTCAAAATAAAATAGATCTAGGGTATTAAACATGACTTGACCAAAATAAATTGGGCTAATATATTAAGTTGAAAAATGACAGTTTGGACTCCACTAATTGATCGGGTCCAATTAAATTTTGATGGTTATTCAAAAGGTAACTTGGGCATTGTAGTAGTGGGTGGTTTGTTCAAAGACCATAAAGGGAAATGTATAGAAGCATATGCAATATGTATAGGGATAGATACTAGAAATGAAGCTGAAGTGAATGTTGCATGGAAGGGGATAAAGAGACCATAAGAACTAGGGTTTAATAAGGTCATCATCAAAGGTGACTCAAAAATAATAATTGAGTCACTTAAAGGTAAGGTGGAGCACCCCCCACCTCCAAAAGTTTGAGTATGATTTAGGACTAAAAAATAATGATAAATTCATTTGAATAGTATACTCCACAACACACTTTTAGAAAAGGTAACAAAGTTGTGGATGCCATTTCAAATGTTGGTCTCTCCAACTTCCAATGGCTATTTTGGAAATTTGTCAATCTCCCTCAAGACATAAAGGAGTTAGTTTCAAATGACCATTGAGAAGTATGGAATTTAACTATACTGATGGATATGGTGGACATCTTGAATTACATAGTGGATGGAGATTAAAGACAACCCTTGTGCTAGGATAAGTTTTATCTTTTGTCACCTTTTTTTGAATTTGAATTTTTCGCTTAGATGATGACAGGTATATAGAGGGATAAGCTACAGAAAAGAAAGGTGGACTTGCTTATGTCAACATTAATAAAGTATCTTTCCTCATGTTGCTTTATTAGATGGTTGGCTCTTAAGATTTATTTGTGAATAAAGAAAGTGATAGTGAAAAGACTTTGAATTTAAATCAAAACCTTCCTAAAGAGACTTTTATTTTGAAAAAGAAAAATAATGATTAAAAGGATGACATTAATAGGATTAATCCTTCCAAAAATAGTATTTTAAATTGTAATCATTTTAACATGATTCAGTTTAAAGTTGAGAAAGACCTTGACATGACCAAACATTTAAATAATATTCTTGTAAAGGTCACAAGTATTAAAATTTTGTTCCCTTTGGATTGCAAAGTACATTTTAGGAGGCCTATCACATGATTTTGATGTCACATTTTGATAAGTGTCACTTCACTTATTCCTTTAAATATAGAGTGGTTTTAAAAGATTTAATTATTTAATGTTATATTGTATCCCTCTCATGGGTTCTAGGTGGTGGCTAAATAATGCTATGACCTAGCTTATAATATAATCAATCTCAAATCATGAAAAAGGTATCAGTAAAATATATTGGATGATCTTTCGAGAAGTCTACAGATAAAGGTTTTCCTTTTTTAGAGATTGTGTGGGATTTCAAAATGATGTAGAGCATTCAAGGTGTAAGAGCAATCTTGCATTGCCCAAAAAAAATGTTGTTTCTTTTCAATAAGGGCTAAATTTGGTAGGGTTACTATTTTTGTAAGTTTGCATTTATGCACAGTTGGACACAAAATCTTACACAAACCTCTAGAATGGTAAATTGAAGCCAATGGAAAAGAAATCACTTCAATACCATTTGTCATTTGAGAGATTAAAATTTTAATTTTCAAAAATCCTAGTAAAATCTTTGGGGTCAATTTTGAGGCACTTAGAGGCTCTAGATGGGCTTGAAAGTTGGTGGAAAACAAAAGTAGCTAGCCTTTAGGCCCTACTTTTTGGCACAATATTTTCTTGAGACCTTTCCGAAAAAGTTATTATAATTAAAAATATGATGGTCAGATCAAAATTTATGACCCTGCGAAGTTGTAATACCAAAATTAATAAAATTTCAAAATATCTTTTTGAAGAAGGGTATGTCCAAGATCATGATGGGCCAAAAAGTGGCAATATGATGGGTATGTGGCTGATGAATTTTTTTTACCCAAAATTGATGAAATGAAAAGGGTTTTTAAAGGAGATTTTTAGCTTTCCACCAATATAAATTATGCCTTACTTTGAATTTAATAAGAAATTATTATCCATTTTCTATTTGAATTGCGACTAAAGTCCTGATTGTTAGGCTAATTGAAAAAAATCTATAGCTTTCAAACGGTATCACATTTTTTGAATCCAAAACATGCATCACATTCTATGCTTTACATACTATAGGATTAAAAAAAATGAAATTCATAAAGTTTTGACCTAGTTAAGGTGGTCAAACATATGAGTTTTTTATATTTTTTAAAAGTTGTTATAAAAAATTCATAATTAATTATTTACTTGAAAAATCATTACAAAAAAAATTAATAAAAAAATTGCTTTTACAGAATTGGGTCAATTTTAAGTGTCTTCAGTAGATCTCTCTCGACGATGGTGAACGACGCTGCTCGAGTGGTGGTGAGGCCTGCATGAGGGCTTTGCCCTTCATGCATGTTTGGTTTCCTTTGCGTATTGAGTTTCTTTGCTGTGTTTTCACAGTGGGTGGGGTCTGGATGAGTTTTGGGTTTTTGATTTTTCAGATTTCTATTGGTTGCCATTCCCGGGTGCGTGGGGTGTGCGTGGGGGTGGAATCTTTTTCTACTGGCTTCCTTTGTTGGTTATGATTACTCTTGTTTTTGGTCACTGCTTCTAGTTGAGGGTTTGGCATCCCTTGAGCTTGGTCTTTGCCTAGATCAGATTCAATGGAAGGGATTAAATTTGGCTTTGGAGAAGGGATTTTTTCTTGATCAGCATAGCATTGGAGTTGGGGTGTGCTTCGAGCATAGCCTTCTTAGGTTTGTGGATTGTGGGAGGAGACAAAGGGGGTTTGGTGCTAATTTTTGTGTGGGTATCTTCCTTTTTTTTTATTATCCTTAGGGCTTGCATGCTAGAGTAGGGTTTTGTTTCAGGCTCATATCTCAAGGGGAATCATTGAGGGCTAGCCCCAAGATGGATTTCCGTTATGTGCTTGGTTCGAAACCCTCCCTGTAGGGTTCTAAGATTTTTGAGAAGAACCTATTTTCTCTAGACTCAGAGAAGATGGAATTGGGCTCATCAAGTGGGTCTCAGATTCTGAAGATTAATGGGTGTCTAGAAAGGAGTATTTAAGAGAGGCCAAATGTTGTGATTCCAATAGAGATGTTGGTGGAGGATATTGATTATTATTCAAGGCATTCTTTGTACTACAAGTTCTTGGGATTGAAAATCTTGTTGCAATTTTTGGATGCCTGGGCTCAAAGGACATGGATACTAGAGGGGGAGATGGAGATCCGACTCTTGAAAAATAACTATTTCATGGTATCTTTTGATTGCATGGCTGATCGAAATAGGGTCTTTGAAGGGGGCCCTTACTTTTACAACCAGGTGGGCTTGTTCATTAAGCCATGGCATGCGGGATTCAACCCGACTGAAGAGCTCCCGAGTCGGGTTCCTGTTTGGGTTCATCTTCCAAGGCTCCCCATGGAATGTTGGCATGAGGATGTGTTGTACTATTAGCCTCAAGGTTGGGGAAACCAGTGGGTTCATCGCAACAAACACAATTCAAGAAGGTAATGACTTTTACCCAATTTTTTGTGGATATTGACTTAAGCAAGCCATTTCTAGACTCTTTAGAAGTGAGTGCAGGATAATATTCATGGGTACAACAACTGGATTATGAGACCCTACCTTTCCATTGCCGATTTTGTCATGAGTATGGCCACCTCCAGCATAGATGTCCAAAGGCCAAGCCTTTGGAGGCTCAATCTTTCTAGCCTTCAAGTAATCTGCCTAGAGTGGATAAGGGCAAGGATCCCATTTAGGGTTTTGGGGGCAGGGTAGATGGTTTTATTCTCATCAGAGGCTGAAATAGAAATAAAGGACATAAAGGGACTTTGAAGGACAGGCAGGAGGAGGACACTTTCAATAGATTTGAGGTGTTGGATGACGTTAGTCAGCAAGAGGTGAACCCAAGATTATTATATCTAGATCATGGGACTTTGGATATTGAATAGAATGGCCCTTCATTTGAGGCAACACATGCTCTTCAATAGGATGGGGGTATGGGAATGATCTTGGGCAGGAAAGGCTCAGTTCAGATGTGATTATGGCTCCGCAAGTTGATGGGACTTTGAACTTGGTAAGAGATTAACAGCTGGGGGTTAGGATGAGTTGGGTGGTAGTGCTGAGGTAGTGAAAGATAGTGGGGATAAGCCTCACCTCTTGCAGAAAGCGGGTTCAGAGGTGGGTAAGAATAATAATTCATCCTCTCAGTTGGGTATTTTGCAAAAAGATCTCAAAAGGGGGGGCTAGAGAAAGTTTCTAAGCTGGGAAGGAAGAAGGATGTGGAAAAGATTAAGATGATAGTGGAGACTTTGGTGGAGTCAGGGTCAGTTAAGACTCTAGATTCACATTTTTTGAGCCCCCTGAAATGATAGTTCTCTCTTGGAATGTACGGGGCTTGAACAGTGGCCCTAGAAAAAAAGTTGTTCGAGATTTGATTAGGCGTCATTCTCCTCATGTTATTTTTATGTAGGAGACTAAGCTCTCTATGGAGGGTATGATGGACTTAGTGCCTAAGTTATGGAGGAATGGTGAATTCCAATGCATTGGTGCTCAGGGGTCCTCTAGTGGGGTGATTGATTATGGAACCCACATAAGATTTTCTGCCAATGGTGGGTGTCTTTTAAGTCCTCCCTATCCATGGTTGCTTCTTGTTTTATGCTAGGGGAAATTTCTCTCTTCTCCAATGTGTATGGGCCTGTGGAGTTGTAGGGCAAGAAAATATTGTGGTCCAACATTCATTTAGTATGTAGCTTGTTTCCTTACCATCCTTGGATTATTGGAGGAGATTTTAATGCTATCACGTAGCTTGCGGAGAAGCGAGGAAGTAATGCAAGGATAGAGGATTCTACATTGTTGCTCTAGGACAATATCTCTGCTTTGAATCTTGTGGATATCAAGCTAGGTAATGGTCTATTTACTTGGAATAATAGGAGAACTAGAGATTCTTCTATTTCAAAAAGACTTGATAAATTTTTGGTGTCCAATTTTTGGTTGGGGGACAGGTAGATGACTAGTTCTAAAATATTGGATGGTTGAGGTTCTAACCATTGGAAAATTAAGCCAGTGGCTGAAGTGCCTCAACGATGTGCTAGACAGACTTTTAAGTTCCAACTTATGTGGCTCAGGGATGAATCTCTTCATGATATGCTTCCTGACTGGTGGGATCTTGGGAAGCCAGCTTATGGAACTGCTATGTACTCTTTGTCAAAGAGGCTCCAGTATGTTAAATACAGGTTGAAAAGATGGAATAGGCAACATTTTGGTAATTTGTTTCATGAAAAACAAAAATCTCAAGATAATCTGGACCTAATCACCAAGAAGATTAGTGATCAAGGCCTCACAGAAGAGTTGAGTTTGTTAAAGGTTGAGGAATGGTAGTTAAGGGAGGAAATTTTCTGGAAACAAAAATCTTGTATTAAATGGCTTAAGGCTGGTGATAGGAATACTTCATTCTTTCACATCTCAGTTAAATATTGGAGGCAAGGTAATGTTATTTATTCTCTCTTATTGTCTGATGGGAAAACTTTTTCCTCTTCCGCTTCTATTTCTGCTGAATGTATTCAGTATTTCTCTATATTATTTTCTAAGGATTCACCTCCAGCGGAGGAGGATGAAGTAAGAATTCTAGATTATATCCTGCAGCTGGTGTCTAATGAAATGAATGAATCGTTGCTTTCTCCTATTACCTTGTAAGAGATTGAGAATGTTGTGTTCCAGATGAAGAAAGGTAAAGCTCCTAGGCCTAATGGATTCCTAATTGATTTCTTTCAAGAGTTCTAGGAGGTGGTTAAGTTGGACCTCTTAGAGGTTGTTTAGGAATCCCTCATGAATAAACAAATGTTGAAGTCTCTGAATGCAACTTTTTTAGCTCTCATTCCAAAGAAGGAGGGGGCTAATTCTTTGGATCTTTTTAGGCCTATTGCGCTATGTAATGTTGTTTATAAGATTATTAATAAGTTGATTATTGAAAGGCTGAAACCTTGGCTTGGTGAGTTAATATCTGAGGAGCAAGGGGTTTTGTTGCTGGAAGATAGATCATGGATGGTGTTGTTATTGCTGCTAAGACCATCCATTCTATGGAATCCTCAAAATAAAAATCTATGTTTATCAAGTTGGACATGGCTAAAGCGTATGATCAAGTTAAATGGAACTTTTTGTTTAATATTCTTGGAGCTTTTGGATTTGCTGGTGGTTGGATTGAATGGGTCAAGATTTGTGTTACTTCTTCATCATTTTCGGTGTTTATCAATGGTGAGCCCACATAGTTGTTTGGTGATTCTAGAGGCCTCAAACAAGGAGATCCTCTCTCTCCTTACTTATTCATCCTTCTTGCGGAAGGCTTGGGATGGCTCATTCATGCTCATGTTGCAAGCGGCTTGATTCAAGGTTGGATTTGGGGAAATGATATTCCCCCTCAGTCTCATCTTCAGTTTGTAGATGATACTGCCTTGATGGGTAGGATGAAGGTTGAGGAGGCTCTCAACTGGTGCAGTGTGTTGGAAAGCTACTTGGCAGCCTCAGGTCAATGCATTAATGAAGGGAAGTCCTTCATCTACTTCTTCCACACTCCTAATGCTATACAAGGGAGAATTGTCAGTATTCTTCATTTCTAGATTGGTTTGCTTCCTTTTTCCTATCTTGGAATCCCTTTTTCCATTCATTCTCTCCCTAAAAGGTTTTGACAAGAGACTCTTGAAAAGTTTCAAAGATTGGTCAATCACTGGACTTGTAGGTGGCTTTCTTTAGTAGGTAGAGTGACTCTTCTAAAGTCGATGGTCTAGGCTCTCCTTCTTTATAGGTGCTTTGTTCTTTCTTCTCCATCAAGTTTTATGAAAGATTTCAAGAGATTGTATCATTAGTTTTTGTGGTCTGGCAACCTTCTTCATAGAAAATGGAGCTTGGTGAAGTGGGATTTTGTTTGTAGGCCAAAGCAGGAGGGGGGTCTTGGTCTACGACAGATAGATTTGAAAGGGCAGGCCTTGGATGCTAAGTTGTATTGGCATTGGTGTTCACAACAACATATGTGGTGGGCTAAAATTCTTACCTTCAAATATTTGGGGGTGGTGGAAAGTAGGGAGGTTGTAAGATTCAGTATGGAGGGGAAAGGTTCTATGATCTGGAGTACACTCAAACGAGGTTCCAAGCTTGTTAAGTAGGGTATTTTTTGGATTTGTAATGGGGGTCGAGATGCTCTCTTCTAGCATGATTCCTGGGATGGACACCCCCCATTGTGTCTTCTCATCCCCACCTCCATGAATTGTGCTAGATCTTTGAGGAGGCGGGTTGGTGTCATGTGGAAAACTTCAAATCTCAACAATCATTGGGTCAGATTTCTATGTCCAGGTGGAAGGACCCTTTGGAATGGCCTCCTGGTGGTGTGATGGAGGATCGTCAAGAGCTTGCTAAGATTCTATTAGATTGTGCCTGCAATTCTCTCCATGGGAGTGATGTGCTTGCATGGGGTCCTAATTTGAAAGGAAAATTTTCGGTTGCCTCTGGTTATCAGGTTCTAGACAAACAGGTCTTTGGGAGCTCTACGGTTTCTTGATGGAAGCATGTTTAGAATAAATTTGCTTGGCCTAAGTGTAATTTCTTCTCTTAGCTCATGGTCCAAGGTAAGTTTCTAACTTGGGAAATCTTTGGAAATGTGGGTTCTAGGGCCCCTCCATGTGTATTCTATGTGGTTAGCATGAAGAATGCTTCTCACATCTCTTTTTCTAGTGTTCCTTTGTTAAGACTAACTGGCATCACTGGTGGAATCTTTGGATTGTACCGTGTTGCCATGTCTCTTCTTTGGAGGATTTTTGGAGGAGATAGGGTTCATCTCCTACCACAACCTCTTTTCTTAAAATTTCTTGGAGCATTGGCCCTAGTTTGATTGTTTAGCAAATTTGGTTGGAGTGTAATAGTTAAATTTTCTTGGATAAAAAATTGATCATGGGGCAACTTTGGAGGCGAATCCTTGGGGCTCTGCAGGAGACTTTGACTGCAAAGTGTGACTTGTCTATGCTGATTGATCTTGGGGACTTGGGTGTAGTTAAGGCCCTGGGTCTTGTTGCAGGGGATATGAGTATTTTGAGAAAAGTGTATGATAGGGGTGGGCGTGAGAGGGTTGCTTGTGATGGATTTTGGTGTCCGCCTACTTTGGGGGAGCTAAAAATCAATACGGATGGGTCATCTAGGGGTAATCTTGGGCATGCTAGTGTTGGGGGTATTGGTAGAGATATCCTTGGAGTGGTGGTTTTTTTCTTTTCTATGTATCATCGTTTGCAAACTAATAATCTTATGGAGGTGAGTGCTATTCTTATGGTGATTGACCATGCAGTTGGCCTTGGGTGGAGATAGATTGTTTGTGAGTTGCATTCATAGGTGGTTATTGATATGTTGAATAAGCAAAATTTGGAGGATGTGAATTGGCATCTAGCTGTGGTTGTCAAGAAAATTATTTCTATGTGCTCTACTTTGGAGTCCATTGTTTTTCGCCATATTCTACGAGAGTGGAATAGGGTGGCTGATGGGCTGGCTAGATGGGTGACAAAGGACTGATTCTTGGTATGTGGATGATTGGGGCAATCTTCTTAATGACATGGCGCCTGTTCTTGAGGAGTGGGTTGCTGAGGATATGAGGTGCTTCTTGGGTGTGAATTAATTCTTGTTTTGTTGGGACCCTTGTGGGTTTATTTCTTTGTACTTTGTATTGTTGTTCTGATTCAATAAAGTTTTTACCCTCTTTTATTAAAAAAAAATATGCATCACATTGGGACATGAGTCATCTACTTATATCTAAAATCTTATAAAAAAATATTATCATTTTATTGTGGTTAGGGTGGTCAGACAGACACCTACTTCTTTTTTTCCTTGAAATTTTACTACTATTGTATTGAAATTTCAAATTTTAACGAAATAGATTTTTTTTTTTTAACAAATCTAATTTTTTAGAAACTACATTCAATTTTCTACAAATTCTATTCTTACACATTTTTGAAATAATATAGATAACTTATTCAAATTTTTATGTCAAGTTTCCTAACTCTAATTTTTCTAAATTTTTTGCCACTTAAGGGCCTATTTTTCCATGATGATCATGCACATACCTAGAAGTTACACTTTTCAGAAGATTCTAGGGTGGTTACACCTTCCAAATAAAGGATTTAAAGGGGGACTATGAAGGGAGGCGAGAGTAGAGTAGATGGTGGCTTCGATTTGCAGATTTGCATATTTATGTAATCAGAAAGCCCATTTGATAGTAAATATAATGATGTAATTTCATTTTTATTTCAGTGATAATAGAAAATATTTGCTTTCCTTCTTGCATTTATTTTGTGCCATTATATGTTTTTTTTGTGAGTTTTAGAGTGGAAGGGGAGTACCCTTCACCACAAAATCTATTTTATTGCTTGTGAGTTCTATCACAACAAGTAGGGGGTTTTCTCTTATGAGGATTTTTTTGAGGATTTTTAGGTGAAAGGGTAGATAGTTTTTTCAGACACTAAAAAATGGCTTAGGCCTATGATTGCATTTTTCATCATCAATTCAAGATACCTATGAAATGATTAAATGATTTTATCATTTAATTATAATTTAACATCACATTTCCTCTAAATTAATTAAATAGTTCTAACCATTTAATTAATTCATTTTCATTATTCCTCTAAAATTGACTAATTAAGTAAATTACATTAATTTACTTTAATTACATCACTAATTAATTCTAATCACTTCTTTTGATTAATTAAATAAGTTTCCAAAATTTATTTAACTATCATTTAATTAATGATATCAAATTTCCACAATCCATATTGTATTGTTCAAAAGACTTCTGGATTTGATTGTATGCAATTTTTTACATCAACGTTTCAGATCACACTCTATGATCCATTATCAGGATGAGAATAAAGAGAAAAAGGAGAAAAATAGATAGTTGCAGGCCTAGAACACCTTTAAAAGATTAGAAAAAGGGAAGAGAAGGCTACACACAAAAATAGAAATTGAGAAGACAAGACAATTTTAAAATGAGAGAAAAAGTTAAAGAGAAACCAATGGAAAAGGAAAACAAGAATAAAATAAGAGAACCTAAGAAAGGAAAATGATATAGCACAAGGAGTACATAGTAGATTAAAAATAAGGACAAGAAAGAGATAAAAAACAAAAAGAGGAAGAAAAAATACAAGAAAAGTAAAAGAGAAGAATAAAATAAGGAAATATTAAGGATTCAAAAGAAATTTTATAATTGAAAAAATAGAAAGAAACCGAATAAGAGAGACAAAAAGAAATTAAGAATTAAAAGAATAAAATAGAGATGAATCAAATAAGAGAGAAAGAAATAAATAAAAGAATTAAATAGAAATGAACCAAGTAAGAGAGCAAGAATTAAATAAATGTAAGAATAGAAAGAAATGAATAGAAATGAAACAAATAGAAGAAATAATTAAGTAAAAGAAAGAAACAAATAAATGAAAGAACTCAAAGAATTAAATAGAAATGAAAACAAAAAGAGAGAGAAAGAATAAAGTAAAAGAAAGAAACAAGGAAATAAAGAAAGAGAATAAAAAAAATAAGAGAAGAAATAATTGAAGAAATAACAAAGAGACGAATAAAATAAAGAGGAGAATAATAATTCAAAAGAAATTAAGTATAAGAAAAATATAAGATAACAATTGAGAAAGAAGAAAAAAATGAAAGAATGAAAAAGAGAGGAATCAACATGAGCATATAAAAGAGAAAGAAATAAAAAGAATTGAAACATATAAAAGGAGGAGATAAAAGAAAGAAAAAAATAAATAAAACAAACAAAGAAAACAAACTAAAAAAGAAAGAGAAAAAATAAGTAAAGAAAAAAGAATATAAGTAAAAATAAAAGAAATGAAAAATTAAATAAAAACAATAAAACCACATACACATGCACACACACAAATATATATATATATATATATATATATATATATATATATATATATATATCTGTGTGTGTGTGTGTGTGTGTGTGTGTGTGTGTGTGTGTGTGTGTGTGTGAGTGTGAGAGAGAGAGAGAGAGAGAGTGAGAGAGAGAGAACCAAAAAGAGGGAAATTAAGGAAAAATAAATAAATAAATAGATAAATTTAAATATCTAAAAGAAAAGAAGAATTTAAAAATATATTATATAAATATAAAGAAATAAAGAAAAATAATTCATAAATATCAATATATATAAATGTGTATATATATATTTATATATATATATTTATATATATATGTATATTTATATATTTATATATATATGTATATTTATATATATATGTATATTTATATATTTATATATATATATTTATATTTATATATATATAATAATAATAATTTATAAGAATAAGAGTATATATATATATACATAGGAGAGATAACATTGAATAAAATAATCAAAAAGAGAGAAATTAAGAAAAAATAATAAATAAAATTAAATATGTTATAAAATATAAAGAAATTAAGAAAAAATAATACATAAATTTGAATATATATAAAAGTATTTATATATATATAAAATAAATTATATATATATAGGAGAGAAAACAAAGAATAAAAAACAAAGATGTGAATGACATAAAATTAAGAAAAAAGAGAGAATGAAAGAGAGTGAAAATGGAAAAAAAAGAGAGAACAAGAAAAATAAAAAGGGGAGCAAGACCCAAAAACAAACCAAGACATGAAGAAGAAGACTAAGACAAGGCCAAGCCTGAGCCATAGATACCAGAGCAACGAAAAAGCAGCCAAAGTAGGAGGGAGCGAGAGGAGTAGAAGACGGGGGGGGAGAACTACTTGGAGGAGGGAAGATGGAGAGACCTTAGGTTAGATAACAAAGGATGCCAAGATTGGCTCAATTTACACCCCTCATCACGATTAAGGTTTGAGGGGTGATTGTTGATTTCAATGGCTTCTTTGAGCTTTCTTTTAAAGAAGTTGTCCTCTTTGAATAAGATTTAAGTATTTTCAAGACAAATGTGGTGTTTAGAAGAAGAGGAGTGTTCAGCTAGGGTAGATTTGAGAACTCGCTTGTGTCTGATGTCCGTGCAATGCTCTTTGATCCTTGTGCTAAAGGAAAAACCTGTTTCCCCTATATATGGAATACCACAAGAACATACAACCTTATAGACTCCTAAATCTAGAAAGAGGTCTTTAGAGTCTTTAAGGGAAGGGAAGTGAGTTCTCAAAGTGGAGATGGGTTTGAAAGCACAACGAAGGCCTTTTTTATGGAGGATTTTAGATATTTTTTGGGATAACCCATCAATATAAGGAAGGGAAGGCAATGGGAGCTTAGAAGAAGGGTAAGGCTTGGCCGAGGGGTGGACGCTTGACTTGGCATGGTTGAAGGCTCTAGAAATTTGCTTACTAGAGTACCCATTCAATTTGAAAACCTAACAAAGATGGGTTAACTCAAGGGGTAAGTGATCCTCATCACAAATTTGATAGGTTCGTAAGGCTAAGGTTTTGAGGACCCTACTTTTCTAGCTGGGATGGTGATGAGAAGATGATTGGAGGTAAAGATCCATGTGGGTGGCCTTATAGAAGACACTACAACCAATGGATCCATTAAGTTTCTTGAGAAGTAGAATGTCGAGGAAAGGAAGTTGCTTGTTAGATTCAATTTCCTTGGTGAAGGAAATGTTGGAAAACATGCTAATGAGGTGGGCATGGAATTCCTCTAACTTATCCATGCCATGTGGCCAAAAAACATTAGTATCATCTACATAATGTTTCCACCACCTAGGATTCAACGGGAAAGAGTGAAGAGCTAAATCTTCAAAATGCTCCATGAAAAGGTTGGCAATGATAGGGGAGAGGGGTGAGCCCATAGCGACACTATCAACTTGCTCACAGATGACTCCTTGAAAGGAGAAACAAGTAGACCTTAAGCAAAGTTCAACCAAGGCGGTGACTTCTTCATTGCTCTTACCCTTGACAATAGAAATCACATCAGGGATGGGGACCTTGGTTAAAAGAGAGAGCACATCGAAGCTCATGAGGAGGTCATTTCTTTATAACTTTTGATTTTTGAGGAAATGGACAAAATGGTTAGAGTTTTTTATGAAGGAGGAAGAATTCCATACAAGAGGAGCTAGAAGCTTGGAAAGGAAGGAAGCCAAACTGTAAGTTGGTGACCCTATGGTGTCGACAATGGGTATTAGAGGAATATCAACTTTGTGGATTTTGGGCACCCCATAAATGTGAGGGGTTATTTCTTTATGGGGAAGGAGACACTTTTTGGTTGACTCATCAAAAGAGGAGGATGAAACAACCAATTTGATAGATTTATTTATTTAAATTAAATCTCTTCTTCTTACTAATTAAATAAGTTTACTAAATTTATTTAATTACACATCTAATTAATTCATATTCTCCCACATTTAATTAAATAAATGATTATTCATTTAATTAATTAACTCTATCTTCTTATTTAAAAGTGACTCCATAAATTGAATGTCATTTAATTGATTTTGGAATCACGTACACACAACTTCCTCCAACAAGAAAGGAATTAATTTTATAATTAATTCTTCTATTTGAGCACATGTCTCCTACATTTTCAATATAATATCTCATGCATAATTCTCTTCATTCCTAACTAGTACTCTCTCTCAGTTCACTCACCTAACTGATCTTTCATCTTCTTTTGACTCACACACTCTTTTAGTTACATGTCTTGACTAATCAATAAAATTGGCTAACTATTCAACCAATGTCTCAATCAAATTAGCTAAATATCTAATCAATCTCATCAATCAAGTCACTTAACTATTTAATTAGATCTTCACACTCAATTTGTACCATTCAAATGCAAATCAATCTTGACCGTCGAATCTGTGAAACTTCTATAAAAGAAGCTTTTGAATTCCATTCATGAGTAATCACAATCTTCAAAGTTTTTTTGTAAAAATAATTATTGGCTAATATTGCACACTCACAATCTAAGGGCATTGAGCATGTTCAAAGCAAATTTGATAAGAATAATGGAGATAAGTCAAGCAAGCATGGGAATTAGGTGATATGGTTCTTGTTATTGAATTTATTTTATTGCTTTGCACTTCATTATTGATATGGGGAATCTTAGCATGATTTAGGAAATTCATGATTTTTGTCATTGTTATTCTTTCTTTGTTCCTATTTATTTTTCCTTATCACATTTGGTGAACCTAACATGAAGTCACAAACTTTGAAAAATTCATAGAAAATTTCTTTTTTTTGTAGGAATAGATACAGGTCAATGCAACCGTGGCACAAAATGACACATCTGACATTATGAACTACATCTAAAGAGGGAAACACTACATCTAACTTCAAGTGAAACATCTATGTTTTTCTGTGATGCATCTGACTGGTGAAAATAATTTTTTGATTTTTGAAATTTTGAGTTCTAATTTTAATAATTAACATTTATTATGACTAATTCAGAGTTTACAACATGCGATCTGGTGGAGTTTACCTAGTTTTTGTAGGATTGACAAAAGAAAAGAAGAATATAAACATTCAAACTTCTAATGTGTGGTTTTACAAGATTATTTTTAAAGAAAAAAAATCTGAAACACCAATCTTATCTTGATTTCTTTCATGTTTTGGGTCTTCACATAGGTTATCTTTTATTAATTAAACAATAAATTAACCCTACTTTGAGTCTTCACATAGTAGTTTGTTGTTTAATTAAGGTGGATTTATTACTGTTCTCTATGTTGGGTGCTTTTTTCCACTTCTATTCAATCTCGATTTAATAACAAAAATATCCTCTCCCTTTGCGCACTTGTGCGATCCTGGGTGTAAGAGAAATTTTTATTAACTCTAGAGGTCCTATCATGGTGGAAAAAATTACTCACCCCAAGATGACTCAAACCAGCAATGAGCTAAATCCAAGCTACTTCAGACTGGTATATAAATGTGAATGCTAATGGAAAACTTAGCATTATAGGTGTGGAAGTGTTATATAGACAAGTGATTCCCTCAGTCCCTGTGTGGTATGTTAAAACCCATAGAGCATAATCTCTATAGGCTGGGAAACCTCCTTATCGGAGGTAATCTTGCCTCATTTATAGACACCTAAACAGGTGTCCTATTTAAATACCATTTTTTTTAGATTTCCAAAAACCTTCTATCTCTGGTGTAGGAACGATCATTCCCAAGCCAACCCACATTATACACACAGTCTAGTAGTAGAGATGAAATTTTTTTGGGATGCCACTACCTAGGAATCTAGAACTTGGTAAACCTGAGAAGTGAGTGCACTATAAGGGGGAGCCTATGCTACCATGATCCTAAGTCATCTACTCTAGATAGTGCAGTTGGAGGAAACTCTAACTGGGAGTCCAATAGATATTGTCCTTGCCAACCTTAAGATTTGTAATTGTTTGTTTATTTATTTCAAACACTTTGCTTGGCATATCTTACATGTGTGTTTAATCAAATATGATCAAACAAAAACATTCAAGAGTCAATCTTAAACAAGTCAAAAATATGTCAAAACCTAGGACTAGCTCAATGTTTAATGCATTTGTCACACATAAACCTACATCGGGCATATTGAGTCACAATTATTTCAACAAAATATGCATATGATATTCTGAGTCACAATTGTCAAACTTGTAATTCATCTGACACTGAAAAACTACATTTGTGAGCTTATGTGACACATCTAATATTATGAACCAAATTTTTAGTCTAGAACGATGGATTTTCCTGCCACAAAAACTCTTTCAATTAATAGACTAAAATTGGATCCAGACCTAAGACTAATTTTACCATCAAACTGCATTTGACACTACAAATTGCATCCATGAATTTTAGTGACACATATGATATTTTGAACCATATTTGCAGTCTAGAAAGATGCATCTACCTGCCACATAAATTCTTGCATTTTAACAAACTGAAAAACTCAAATGATTTACTGGAGGATCCCATTTTATGAGATACATCTGATAATCTAAACCACATTTATAGTCTGGAATGATGTGCATCTTTCTGTCATAGAAAATTTGACATTTAACAAATTGGAAACTCATAAAATTTACCGTAGGATCTCATTATCTGATTTACCCTCTATTGTAAACTCGATCCAGACCTATGAATTTCTCATATTTAGGTTCATCCTTAGCTTTCCTAGATAGTTTCATCATTGCATTACTTAGATCATCCTTAGCATACCTAGGAGAATCCTTTTCCATCATACATTATAGAATTAGGGTAGATAAATTGTCTTACCTTGTTTGAAAATAAGGATTCAAATATGATTTCCTTTGACATATCATTTTACAATCTTTCCTTTGTCATCTTAGTGGATTAACTCAAACTCACTAGGTTATTTTGAATTCCACTTAGTCAACCTATCACTTAGTCATTCTAGTATTGATCCTAAAATATTATTAGCAATCCTAGTTGGAACCTTGCATCAAACTTGATTAGTTAGTGACTTATCCCTTAGTTATCGAAAGATATTGACATATACTTTGCATTATAACTTAATCATTGCATGTCATAATATATACCCAAAAAGACCAAAAACATAGCTTAACTTTCATATCCTAGACATTTGCATTTTATACATTATCTTAAGTCGTACCTAAGTCATTACATGTCATAATCTATACCAAAAAAGTACATAGCTTATACTTTCACATCTTAGGTAGTTGCATACCCCACAATTCACATTTACATGTCATCCATTGTTGATCAAGTCTTATCTTATGGTCTAGACTAGATTACAAAAGAGACAATTAGAAATAGACCCTTCACACCAACATGAGGACTTTTACAATCCCACTAGCAAAATGAACCTTGGGTCAACATAATAGGAACCTCCAAGGTATAACTCATATGTCAACGCATTTGAAAACTACCTCATAAGAGATGACCAAGGTCATATCATTGTTGAGGAAAATGAGGAAGCAACCCATGATCCTGAGGTTTCTAAATTTGTCGATGAGCTCATCATGCTCAAACCTTAGAGATTTTTAGCCAAACTCATAGCAGATGGAGTTAAATTACCACCTGGATTTTACATAAACATGCTACAAGAGGTTCATTCACCTAGAGATATCTCAAACAAAAACTAGGGTCATATAACACATATTCCACAAAATGTTACACAACTAAACCTTAACATAACTTTAGGAGCTACATAGAGTTCTACAATGATTCACACTACTACTTTTTGGATGCCTTTCTTAGCTCCACCTAAAACATCATTTTCTATGCATTCCATGACATAGGCTATGACCCAATCAACATTTGCACCTATAATACAATCAACAAAACAACCAATGAGCACTAATCCCTTTGTGATCTCGATGAACACCATGAATACTAACACAAAAAATCCTCCTAGATGTAAGAGAATAATATTTTTAGGTGCAGGACCCACACCCATGGTTAATTTCAAGGGTCCCACATATAGTCATGCTATCCCTGTAAATATTGTTACACAAGGACAATAAGGTACACATATGTTGCCTTGAGGGAATCCAACACAATTGATATTTCAATCCAATACCTTTACACTAAACATGTCACAACAAGGCACCCGTGCACAACCCAAAAGTTAGAACACACAAGGGAAACCCAACATAAACACCACATATACACATATACCTCAGGTACAACAACAAACACCTTCATACACCTACCATGTACCTACACAAAATGTGGGACCCGACAACACAAATGACTTACCAAACCCACAGGTGGATGCTCTAACTAGACAAATTCTTGCTTTATAGAAATAACTAGGGGTGCTGCCACAATATTGTGTCTCACTTTTGGGACGTGTTGATTTTTTCCTAAAATCACTTCTTTTAGAAAAACTAATGAATTCAACCTTGATAGGTTCTATTTAAAGCATATAATTGAAGAGGGATAGATAGGAGCCCTTAGATAAAACCCCCTTTGATAGAACCCGTCTAGTATTAAATCATACCCACAATGGAATCTCCTTTGCACCTATCAAAATGCTAACAGAAAAAAAAAAAATTCTTTACCTTTTGATGGATTAAATAATGTCATTTAGAAATGATATTTTGCAATATTGTAGCCCTTGAAACTAGCTTTCCAACAAGTATAGTTTTGATATGCTTTAATTTTATCTTTTATTTAAATTTAAATTTTTACTGAACATAGGTTTTTCTCCAAACATCAAGCTCTTTGTTCTATAGAGGTGGAAAAATAGTGAAAACATGTTAAAAAAAATCAAAAAACACCCTTTCCCTAGGTATTGATTTCCTTGTTTCAATAGAAAAATAAAATTTGGATTTCGATATATACACAACAAGTTAGGTTGTACAACACATGTGCATGTCCAAATTATAGTTACAATGACTTCAAAAATCAATTAAAAAAGATAGATGTAATAAAAAGTAATAAAAAATATCGTTTCCCTAGATATTGATGTTGAGAATATATATTTCAAAAACTAGATTTTTATTCTTTATAGAAAAAAATTATGTTGTACGACAAAATTTTCTTTCTAAAAATTTTGTTTTCTATTTAAAATTAGTTATTAAAGGATATGTTGAAAGATTCATGATTTCTTTCAATTTTTTTTTTAAATATATTTAAAATATACACACAAATTACCAAAAATCACTCAAGTTTACATCATCTTGAAATTCTTAATGGTTTAGCTACTACAGCTCTGAGAAGATGAAGATTTAGTTAAAAGTATTGTTGTAAATTTCCATCTTGGGAAAAAAGTGAGACATAGTATTGTGATTTCACCTGTGGAGAAGATGCAAGTAAAAACCAAAAAACCCTACATTCAGGACTTACATCCATACCCCTTTGATAGGAGTATCTACATGCCTCCTTTTCCACAAGGATACACAATTCTGATCTTTTCAAATTACAAAGCGACAAGAAACCCAATAAAAAACATCAAATAATTTAGCACAACTTTTGTGGACATTGCCTCAGAGCACACATACTTGATGAGATTGTTCCCTAGAACTCTTATGAGTCTTGCACTTGAGTGGTTTTCACAATTATGTGGGGGCATAACAACATGGTCCAAATTAACCAACAAATTTGTAGATAACTATGCCTTTAACATTGAAAATGATATCACATTAGCCACCTTGTGTACCTCAAAAAAAGAAGAGGGAGATTCCTTTATCAAATACTTCCAAATATGGAGAAACTTGGTGAGACAATGTCAAGTACAGATCCTTAAAAAAAAAGGTGGACATGTTTTTTGAAAACCTCCTAGATTCTTTAAAAGATCCCTTGCAAGTTCATTGTTGTGCATGCTTTGTAGACCTAGTAGAAAAAGGAATAATGATTGAGAAATCACTTGTCACTAAGGGCACCCTTAGGCTCTCTTAGAATACAAATAATTAACTCACGTTCAATGAAAAAAAATACTAGTCTAAAAAAAAAAATCATGAACAATGGGGTTGTGGATACCAAAGTGGTAAACAAAACTGGTCTTGTTGTCGCTCTAAGAGGACCTGAAGCCTTAATGACTACACCAAAAACCCTTACACCAATGAAAAATTCCCTACGAAACAATTAGGGACTAGGACAACAAATACCACTGAGGCAATACATTAAACATGAATACACTCCCCTCAGATAACCCATTGAAATGGTACTAAAGAAACATGTTCAATAAGGTGTCATACAACTATGGGAACCCACATATTACATGTCTAATTTTAATCCCTCTTGGTGGGATGATAATGCCTTTTGTGAATATCACCGAGGTAAATGACATAAAACATCCACTTGTAGATAACCAAAAAATAATTTTTCATGACCTTATCAAACATAAAGTAATCAAGGTAGAGGGAAAATAGCAACACACCTCCAATCGATAGTGCATGATCTACAAAACTCCCTTGGGTATGTGTAGGATCATGATGGACCAAAAAGTGGTGATATGATGGGTATGTGGCTGGTGACTTCTTTTTAACCCAAAATTGATGAAATAAAAAGGGTTTTTAAAGGAGATTCTCAGCTTTCCGCTAATATAAATTATTCTTTATTTTGAATTTAATAAATAATTATTATTCAGTTTCTATTTGAATTATGACTAAAGTCTTGATTGATAGGTTGATTGAAAAACATCTATAGCTTTCAAATGGTATCATAGTTTTTGAATTTGAAACATGTGTCACATTCTATGCTTCGGATACTATAGGATTAAAAAGAGAAAAATTGAATTCCATGATATTTTGACGAAGTTAAGGTGGTCAAACATACGAGTTTTTATATTTTTTAAAGTTGTAATAAAAAATTCATAATTAATTATTTACTTGGAAAAAAATTACAAAAAGGTATGCATCACATCAAGACATGAGTCCTCTAATGATATCTAAAATCTTAAAAAAAATATATGATCATTTAATTATGGTTAGGGTGGTCAGATAGACACCTACTTCTTATTTTTTCCTTCAAATTTAAGTACTATTGCATTGAAATTTCAAATTTTCACCAAATAGATTTCAAAAAAAAAAAAAACCTAGTAGTTTAGAAACTACATTCAATTTTCTATAGATTCTATTCTTACATATTTTTGAAATAATATAGATAACTTATTCAAATTTTTATGTCAAGTTGCCTAACTCTGATTTTTCTAAAATTTTCACCACTTAAGGGTTTGTTTTTTCCATGATCTTGTAGATACCCCCCTTGAAGACCACGGTTTGGGGAAAGGCTTGGGTTCAGGTACTAATAACAATAACACAACGAATTATATGAATACTAGCTATAATTACACCAAAATCCTCCATCTTTGTGTTGTAGATGAACATATCAACACCATTACCATAAAAAAGACCTCAGAGTGTGTTGTAAACACTCACAAAACTAAAATCACCATACTTTCCCCTTTGCTTCCCAAGAAATCCCAAGCGAAAGGCCATTTTAACTTGCTGGATTAGCTAGAGAAAACCCTAACACAAATATACATTTTGGAACTGCTACACGCATCACCTAAGCATAGGCACATCCTAGATAAGATGCTAAAAGAAACCTCTATCCCAAACAACCTCAACATCAACTAATTTCAAACCATGGTTGGATTCCTTGCAAAATCTCACCATGTTACCTTATTTGACAAAGACTACTTAGCCAAAAAGATGAACCATAATGACTCACTACACATTGAAGCCTTCATCCATTAAAATAACAACAAACGATCCTTGATAGATGCTGGAGCAGAATTGAATGTTTGTTCCTTAAAATTGGTTAAGGGATTGGGTTTTTCTAAAGCATGTGTGGATAAGACAAAGAGCATAGTCATAAAAGGTTATGATGATGATGAATGATCCTCCCAAGGCACAATTACACTTCCACTTTGAGTGGGCCCATGATATTGGATATGACTTTCTGTTGAGAAATGTGACTCAAACTATTGGTTTGGTCACTTCCTAGAGCACTTATCTTTTCCTCCTTTGTCAGCCTATTGCCTAAATATTGAACCTTGAAACCTATGTTGTGGGGTTCTAAAAGATTGTAACTGGGTGACAGTGTATTGGTCACGGGGTTACTGAATGTTCTAACCTTGGAACCTTGTCACAGTGTTCAGAAGTTTCTTAACTTCTTGACTGGACAATCTCCTTTGTTGCTGTGGTGATCAGGAAATTCCTAACCTTTGACTGGAGGTTGTGAAGTTGAAGTTTTGAGTGACAGGGAAATCCTTCTATTAGGATGTCACAACTCACATGAACTTTGTAACCTCCATCACAAGGTTTGCAATTTTTGGTTTTAAGTGATGGAGTGATCCCTTTGTCAGCATGTCACGGTGTTTTGGGAAATCCTAACCTTTGTCTAGAGGTTGTAAATTTTGGGTTTCTCTTGACTAGGCGACATGGCTAGTGTATGCTGGGATCTATCTGCATGGATGGTGATGTCAGTTGTATGGTTGGTTGCTGCAGAGATGTGGGGACCACTTGGGACTCAATTGTATGGTGGATCATGATGGAGGCCAATAGGTCATGATGATGTGGAGGATAGATGGCATGTGGGCCCATGTGCTCAATGGTTGACTCGATGACTCATGGTGAACCCTAAGTTCGATGATGGAGATTTGTTTGACTACGTATTTGATATCCAACATTGATGATGGCATATGGCTCAAGGTGAAACCATAAATGGGTGAGATAGTTGAAAGGTCTGTTAGAAATAGAGGAAATTGTGGGGGAGCATTGGTTGTGGATCACTCATGGTAGCTCTCGTAGAGTGGAGGTTGACCCTGGTCAAGCTGAGCTAGAGGACGAAAAGCTGGATGCGGTGAAGGCTAAGGGAATCTCTCTTAGAGCTTGAAGCTTGGAGCAAAGAGTGGTGGTGACTATGAGTGGTGGTAACTAGAAGGAATCAAGGTTGGATGTGAGGCTGAAGGGTTGAGTACTAGCCGAGACTACTAGGTAGAGACTAAGATGATGTGGGGAGGTCAAGAGGCTACGTGGAGGTTGAGTGGTTGGGTGTCAAACAATATAAGGAGACCAAGATGTTGGATGCAAGCTGAGAGGTCAGATGCAAGCAAAGAGCCTGAGATACTAGGCATGAATTGGCTAAGAACCTAGGCATATACCGAGAGGTTGTGATTTCATGCAAGAGGCGGATCTTGCAGAAGGTGAAGGATGAGTGATTGTGTGACAATGAGGCCCAAAGGCCAATGGTTGAGTCGTGTAGTAGCGTAGCTGTGAGATGTATCCTGCTGAGAGAGGTGGTTGCAAGGGGTTGTGCCTCCAAATTTTCTCTAGAATGAAACAAGACCCGTATATTGTATTGTAACTATATATTTTTGCTAAATAATACAATGGTGATTTGGGATTTTGGAGTGTGGGGTTTTTTTACCCAAAAGGGTTTTCCCCATGTATATCTATGTGTTCTTGTATTTTGTTTCATCTTTCATGGTTGTTGATTTTGTGTGTTTGAATCTATTAATGGTGTTGTTGAAATTGATTAGCATGAGTTTCTCTCTAAGGGTCAATGTGGGAAATGAATTGTGCCTATTTCTACTTTATGAAATAGTAGTTGTGTCTTTGAGGCAATGTGAAGAAATTAAAATTACTGAAGGCACCGCTGTTCTCAAATGTTTCTATCTAAGATGACCTGTGTTTTATCCCAACAAATGGTATCAGAGTAGTGTCACTACAGTAAGAATGGAGTCTAGGACTCACTGATACCAACAAGTGGTATCAAATCCTTCTTTAGGGATGTGTTTATCTTCTTGGTGTGTTTTTGTTTTGGGTATTCCTTTTGTGAAGAATTCTTAGTCTTGGGCTTGAGGAAATCTAGAGGAATCGACTGATGTTTTGATCCTTTGATGAGTGGAAGTTTTTATTTTTTGTTAAAGTTTTTGGGACAACACACATTATGAAATATGGTGAAGATGGAGAGATTTGAGTTGGTCATATCGAAATGGTGTGACTTGAAGCTCATGAATTGGCAGTCGTATAACCTGATTGCATGAAAACTATGGAGTTGGTCATTGGTTGATCTGGAAGCTTTTGTAATAGCTTGCCTCTTCGATGCATGTGCATATTGGTGGTTTTGGAGTTGGATTGAAATTGGCCTAGAGTTCCTAAATTGCTATTTGTACTTGCATGGCTATGTGGTTTTGTAGGTTTTACACGGTCAAGAAAAACTTGTGATTGTGTGGAGTTGCAGTTAAGTTATTTTATATACCGTAGCTTTTGGGTGTGAATATATGATATAGTTGCAATTCAGAATGGTTTGAGGAGGTGTGATATCTTCTCTACATGGGAATGTTGGTACGTGATTTTTCACTCAACATTCTTATGGTGGTGCTCATGGGTTTCCTGACTATGGTGCTCATTGTGGATATGATTGGAAAATCAGATCTGAGCTTGATCTGGTGTTTGAGTCAAGTACTGTACATTATTGTTTTCTTTGAGATCTCAATTTTTCTATTTCTAATGCAATGATGGGTTTGCATGTTTCTGTTGAATGGATCTATAGGTTGTGCAATGTTGTGGGTTGTATTTACCTGCATGTTTGTTGTGAGACAACTCAAAAGTGGACTGTCTATATCCATGAGTTTTATTCATTGTTAGTGCAAACTTGTTAGTTGGCCTTATCTATGGTCACTTGTACATTAGTGTGGTGCTTTGAGATGAGAGGATGGATGGTGTTGAGTACTTGAATAGTCAGTTATGGGGACCTATAGTATGTTTATCATGATGCCATGGATAGCTTGGATATACTATTTTGGGTAAGCTTATTATAATGATGGTTTGGTCTGCTTCATTTGGAGATCTTGGTGCTTCTTGACATTGTTGTTAGATGGACATGTTCTTGTTGTGGACTTGGAGGATTTTTTAGTTTAGCAGATGTTTGTTCATGATGCTTGGAGAGCTTGGTGTCATGGTTCAGTGGGAGCTTTAGCAATGACTGCAGGTTCATCATATGGTGGTGAATGATCTTCTTTAGTGTTGCAGATGTTACCAAGGGGAGCTCTTAGATCCTATTGCTATAGAAGGGTTCTTTCACATTTGCATGGACAATATTTGAAGATATGTAACATCTTGGAGCCATGGAGGACTCTTGTGAGTCTTTGGTTGAGGTATTTTTCAGTTTGATGGGAGTAGCTATTTTTTCTAGTTGTTGTTCTAGCTACTGTTCTATCTTATTTTCTTGAGGATGGCTTCACATATGTGTTCAATTTGAGGTTGCTACCTCTGTATAGCTTGTGAGCATAGTGGAGTGGTGGAAGTTTTGGTGCCCTTTCCAACTATAGGATTTGATGCTTGTTCTCTTGAGACTATTGCATATACACCTTGGCTTGTTCCATTTCCTCTAGTGGATGGTTGGAACTATTGCTTGAGTTGGTGGACATCTTGGATGTCATTGTAGGTGTCATTGTTAGAGAATGAAAACATTGTAAAAGATTTTGTATTTTCATTGGAAGGAGCTAGTAAGTTCTTCATCAAGTGGGAGAATGTGGAGAAATGTGAATCAAATTACTAGCTTGGTCGCTTCCTGGAGTGCTTATCTTTTCCTCCTTTGTTGGCTCATCACCTAAATCTTGAACCTTGAAACCTATGTCATGAGTTCTGAAAGATTTTAAATGGGTGACAATGTGTTGGTCATAGGGTCACTGAATGTTCTAACCTTGGAACCTTGTCCTGGTGTTCAAAATTTTCTTAACTTCCTAATTGGCCAATCTCCTTTGTTTTCATGGTGATTGGGAAATTCCTAACCTCTAACTAGAGGTTGTGAAGTTGGAGTTATGGCCGATAGAATGGTCCCTCTATCAGGATGTCATGACTTTCAGGAACATTGTAATCTCCATCATGAGGTTTGGACATTTGGGTTTTAAGCAATGGAGTGATCGCTTTGTTGGCATGTTTTTATGTTTTGGAAAATCCTAACCTTTGTCTAGAGGTTGTAAAGTTCGGGTTTCTCCCAACTGGGCAACATGGTCGATGTATGGTGGGACCTATCTACATGGATGTTGACAATAGTTGTATAGTTGGTTGTCGTGTGGATATGGGGATCACTTGGGACTTGATTGGTTGGTGGATCATGATGGAGGTTGATAGGTGGCAATGATGTGGAGGACAAATGGCATGTGGTCCCATGTGCTCAATGTTTAACTCAGTGACTCATGGTGAACCCTAAGTTTGATGATGGAGATTTGTTTAACTACTTATCTAATGGCCAACATTGATGATGTCATATAGCTTGAGGTGAAACCCTAAAGGGTTATGGTAGTTGAACAGTCTATTAGCCATAGAGAAAACTTAGTGGGGGAGAATTGGCTATGGATCACTCTTTGTAGCTCTCATAGAGCAGAGGTTGAAATTAGTCAAGCCAAGCTATAGGCCGAAAGGACGAATGTGGCAAAGGCTAAGTGAAACTCTCTTGGAGCTCGAAGCTTGGAGAAAAGAGTGGTGGTGACTATGAGTGGCAGTAACTTGAATGCGTGGAGGCTTGGATGTGAGGCTGAAGGGCTGAGTATTGGCTAAGGCTACCAGGTAGAGATCAAAATGATGTGTTGAGGCCAAGAGGTTGTGTGGAGGTCGAGTGGCTAGATGTCGAACAAGCTATTCAACATCTAAGGAGGTCAAGATGCTAGATGTGGGATGAGAGGCTAGAAAAAAGAAGATAGGCTCAGATGATGGGCGTGAACTAGCTGAGAACCTGGGTGTATGATGAGAGGTTGTGATGTTGTGCAAGAGATGGATCTTGTGGAAGGTGAAGGCCAAGAGACTATGTGACAATGATGCCGAGAGGCCGATGGTCGAGTCATGTAGCTATGTAGTTGTGAGATGTCTCCTATTAAGAGAGATGGTCGCAAGGGGTTATGTTATCATATTTTCTCTAGAATGAAACAAAATGTAAACTTTGTAAAGGTCATGAGATTGATATTGTATTGTAACTGTATTTTGTTGCTGAATAATACAATGGCAATCTAGGCTTTTGGAGTGTAGGGTTTTTTTTTACCCCAAAGGGTTTTCCCCATGTATATCTATGTGTTCTTGTCTTCTATTTCATCTTTCATGGCTATTGATTCTACATGTTTGATCAATCTGTTAATGGTGTTGTTGAAACTGATTAGCATGAGTTTCTCTCTAAGGGTCAATGTGCAAAATGAAATATGCCTATTTCTACTTTATTACATAGTAGTTGTGTCTTTGAGGCAATGTGAAGAAATTAAAATTACAAAAGGAACTGCTATTTTTAGATGTTTCTATTTGAGATGATCCATGTTTTTCCAAACACTTTCCAAGTATTGGATCTAGAAATACCTTATAATCTTCTCCTCAGTTGACCATGGATTCATGCCATGAAGGTCATTCCCTCTACACATCATCAATTCCAACAGCTTCCCTACCACATCACTAAAATTACTATCAAGGGTGACCCTAATCACTTTGTGTATTGCACTAACCTACAAGAAGTCTCTAAACATTATGTGCCACTTAACCGTGAAGCCTCAACATCAAACTCGTATAAATAATTTGATTCCTCAACACTCACTAGGAAATTTGTTGTCCCTCAGTCATTTGCTTCCACATCCTTTTCTTTTGCTACAAAATCTGAAGACCTTGAGATCCAAATCCATGAGAAGGGATATGGAGAATACAACATGAACACTACCTTTTGTATCACCACAATGCCAAAATTAGCAAAGAAATATGGAAATCCATGTTACAAAATGGAACCTAAGGTCCTAACTCATGTACCTCCCAAAATTACTTTCTTCAAATGGGGAGACCTTGGAAAATAAGATATTAAGGATGTGTCTAACTGGGTCTATAAAGAAAATGAGACACCACTTCCAATAGAGCAATATAGTAAAGGGTTTCTAATGTTGCAAGCAAAAGGGTATGATGGGACCAAGGGTTTTGGCATAAACAAAAATGGAAGAAGAGAAACCTACATACCTACTAAATGGGGGAAGAATCTTGGGTTAGGATGGAAACCACTAAAGGTGGGTACCACTAGAACTGAATTTCCTTCAAATAAGGAAGTGTGTGCTTCTATATGTGTTGAGACATTGGAAGATTCTAAATATGACTTCTGTGACAATAATGATTCTAACAACTATGAATGGGAATCATATACCTCTAGCACTTACAAACTGGATAACATTTTGCATGATCCAAACACACCTATCCCTAAGGTAAACAACTGTATGAACACCAACATCCAAGAAAATATCTCAATCCTTACCTTATCAGTTGCTTCCACACAATTTGCAAATATCAATGATGGAATTTCCTTAGTCTACCCACAATTGCTTGACTTTGACCAACAAGGTCCTATTATTTTGGATACCTTTGAGAAAAACAAAGCTATTGCTAAGCTCATAGGAATGAAAGAAGGAATGACACAAGGAGACCATAAGGTTGGCTTCATGATAGAACTCAATATGGAAGCATACTTTAGGGAGACTATATAACCCTCTAGTCAAAAAAATAATAATAAAGAGAAGGAAAGGTGTTTGGGTGAAAATTGTGAGGTGCTCTTTGATTAGGAAAAAGTTGAAATAAAGGATGTATCCAAAGGTGAAAACCTCACTGAGGCACCTAAGGATGGAGGGTTTGACTTTCACCCTATCACATAAGAGCAATCACTAATGATAATTAAAGATACACAAAAGGTCAACATTGGAGCACTTGAAGATCCTAAGATAGTGTTACTAGCAGCTTCCTTGATGTAGAAGAGGAAAAACTCAAATTCCAAGCATTCTTCTTTCAGGAAATCTAGGAGCGCATCTAGTGAAAACTCCAAATGGTAGTGCCTTTGGTAACTTTCATTTCGATTAGGTTTCCTCAAAGACATGAACAACTATGTCCAAATGCAGAACAAACATAGTTGATTTCCTCCATTGATCCTTTTGAGAGAAGCATATGTAAAATCAACATCAAGTATTAACTGATTCTACTACACAAACTAACATATATGAAAGATGAAAAAAAAACTAGAACACAAAGATTTACGTGGGGAAAATCTTTTCAAATAAAAAACCTCACACTCCAAAGATCGAGCCATTGTATTATTCAACAACTAAATGGTTACAATACAATTTCATGCTCTTAGCCTTTTTAGAGATTACATCTTGTTCATTCTCAATACAACTAGTAGCAAACCATTCCTGAGAGATCAACCAAAGCAATCGGGATCACGAGAGATTCCAATAGCTTGACTCTACCTCTCAATCCTCTACTTTGACCTCATGGCTTCGGCCTTTTGACCAACCACTCAGTCCTTACTCTATAGTTCTCTCTCTTTGGCTCTCGGCTCTTCAGCTTTCTGACTTATCAACTTCCTTCTCTCTTATGCCATCCAGAACGTCAAATGCATACATATATACATTCATTCTCAATAGTCTAAAAGTAATCTCTAGCTTACCATCATCAGATGTTTCCACTTCCTTGTGCTTTAGTTTTCCAACTTCCACACAGAAACGGTTCAACAAATGGTTCAATTCTACTTTCTCAGGTTGGTCCACATTACACCACGTTAGATAGCCTTCACTTGCTCAACATTGATCAACTTGTGTCACATGTCGGTGAGACACTAGAAGTGTCACCCCGATGCCACAAGACTTGATTACATGTTGTCACCAAGAGTTATCTCCATTGGAAAGAGGTTCTACTGATAGCTACAAGTCATACCGATTTCAGCATTCTCATCGGCGAGACAATCGCCATTTGACGAGACATCACACTAAGCTCATAAGTCATTCTGAAGTGTTCCTTAGTCACCAAGACTTTAGTCATTCATTGAGAGATCATATCGATCCCTTTATGTTATACTGATGTCACTGTCAGCCAGACGTTCCACATTCGCTAGGAGATCATATCAAAGTCATCAAGTCATACTGAAACCCATTGTATTCCTATTGACATCCTTCTATCGGCAAGAGTCACTTCATCAACATGATTGAAGAGACCTCTCATCGACCTCTAGTTGAACTCATTTTCCAACACTATCGCTAAGACATCCAACTGTCACCAAGAGGTTATACCAACATTAGGTTTCCCATTGGCAAGATAATCGAGTTTTCCAGGAGTTCACACCGAGCCTCTTCATGTTATACCGACCTCAACAATCCCATCAGTGAGACTATCGCAACTTGTCAAGACATCACACCAATGTCTAAGATTCACATCAAAATCTTCTGTCGGCCAAACATTTCGCTCTCGCCAAGACCTCTCACTGAGTCTTCATGTTGCTATGAAGCATCCACCAGTCAGTGAGACTCACTACTTTTGCAAGGACATCACCTCATAAGTTCTAAGTCACCTCGATTCTATCTTGTCAGCCAGACTTACTGCTTTCACCAAGACTTCATATCGAAGCCTTTAAGTCACATCGATGTGTTCCACTGTCGGCAAGAGAATCAACCTTCCGGAAGACTTCTTACTGAGGCTTCCATGTTGTCTTGAAACAATTGTTCGTGAAGAGTCACACCGAAGACATTTGATAATTGGAAAGACATTCGTATTTTGCCAAGACTTCATACCGATTGCCTTATGTTACACCGATGACCCCTAACACTGTCACTGAGACATCTCCCGGTCACCAAGAGATCATGTTGATAGGAACAAGTCATACCGATTTCTTCATCATCCAAACAGACCGAAGGTCATGTCAATATCAACAAGACTTCCTATTGTTGCTGAGACTTCTCACTGAGACTATTGAGTTACACTAATGACCACAGGTGTATATCTATCAACAAGACTTACCTTGTTGGTATGAGACATACTGACTGTCCAAGACTCTCCCCGACACTGCTTGTCACCCAGAGTCACACTAATATCCGATAGCCACCAATTGTCAGCTAGAGATCTCCACTTGGCAGAAGGTTATAGCAAAGGCCACAAGTCATAGCAACATCACTAGTTGGCAAGATAGAAGCATTGTCTTGGCAACATGAGCAAAACACAAGGTTACAAATTCTAGTCAACCAGACAACTTGAATGTTACAACGAACATGCTTTCTCAGAGCTTTCAACCTGTGAGATTGAGGCATATTTTCCAAAAATCTCCCACTTGACAAAGATCAAACAGGCACCTCCAACATAACTAGGAACTAAGATCACACTAGCTCCACCAGTTTAAACCCTGCAACACTCAAGATACCCAATCAACATGATTCCACAAATAACAATCCATTAGACAATCTGCAACAAAGACTAGGCATCCAACTACAACTCACTGTCAAACAAAACAACCGATCATAGCCCTCTGGGAAACCACACAAATCTCAACATGCTCTCATTCTCCATCAAGAATTCTGCTCCAACATCCAAGATGTTCACCAGTCAGGCAACAATCCTATCATCTTCCACATGTGGAAGAAAGATACAAAGCCAAGGTGTATAAGTGCCATTCCAACAAACACAAGCAAAAAAACCCAGTGATATCTCTAACAAGATACTGCTACCACTTCACTATGCTCAAACGCTATATAGAAGCAATATCAACTTCAAAGCTTCAAACAAAACACAATAGTGAAATCATTATCCAGAAACAAGATAAACAACACCAGTTAGAACATCAATCAGACTGAATGCTTCCATCCAACTGATAAACCCACACGACTAAAAATAGCACACATAGCTCATGCTATACTATCCAATCTCACATACCTCAATAGGTATCAACATTAGTAAAATTCTTCCAATCCATTAACAACAAATACAAGTTCCAGTGCCAACTAGTCGAAGAAGACAAGACACATATAGGAACTCTCACTGCTTGAGAAATTTAGATATGAAAGATTAGAAGGCATCGCAAGCCTACCAAAACCAGCACAAAGAAAATGTAACCCTATAGTACCAAATAAAAATCCACAATGATATGCACAACCTGCAACAACCTGCCACAAGAAACATTTCTCTCACCACAAACCTTCATGGTCATAGAGAGAAACTCTACACATCATCTTCCTATAGAACATCCTCCTACATACACTTCTAACAGCTAGCTTTGTAAAGAATGATCTTTTTCACATCCCAAAAGAAAGCCTTAACAACATCCATCCATTCAATCACCAAGATCAAACCATTTTAAAAGCCAACATGGATGTAAGCATCTCAAAGAAGATCAAACTAGTTCATTTCCCATTTTAGGAAATCAGCCCCTACAACATCTCCTACCAATTCTCATTAGCAACAAGGAGATAAAAGATAAATAGAAACTGTACAACTTCCACTATGAATCTTCTAGAATCATTAAACAGTAATTCAAGATCCATATCATGAAAGTAAACTTAATAAAACACATCTGAAAAAATATAATGGGCCAAATACCTTTCAGATAAACTGCCGAGTAGACCAAGAGTAATGCAAGAGCAATCTCCTCACAGGTCTCTAATTGAACTCACATTCAACCAAGGTGTAGGATTCTTAGACTTTCTTCTGAAAAACTTTAACAAGAGTAACAAGTAGCAACACTTCTCTCACAAGAGAAAGACAACCTCACCTTATTTGTGTAAAACCTACAAAACAATAGAGCCATGCAAGTACAAATCATCCTTAGAAAGGAAACAACAGTTCAAAAGAATCCAGGCCCCTTTCAGGCCAACTTTAAATCACCACCATGTACATGCATCTGAGAAAGAGAGAAAGGCTATTTCAGAAGCTTGCAAATCATCTAATGATTAACTCCATAGCCTTCAAGCATTCGAGGTCAATAGGAAATAGTGCTTTCCAACACCAGGAACCACCACCTAGCATAAGCACTCTCTTCCATGACTGAGAAATAATCTAGGCTTCTCCATATCACCCAGGAGCCTATCACAAAAACACCAATATGAAAGCTTTACTGCTACACAACCATAGAGTAGGAAAATCCACCTCATACTCTAAGGTTATACCTCTACCAGCCAGGAGACATAGATTAGAACATGATCAAATCCCTTTTCCATCTTGACCATCCTTCAAGCTGCATGTTGTCTCAAAACTAACACTTATGGAAGGTTCTGGCTAGTCAGAAAGATCACCAAAACTAGAAAGGAAAAAAGAAAAAACTTTGTAATTCAAGTGTTCTAGGTACTAGGCGCCAGGAACTGAGAAAACCAGAAGTGTAAAGAGGCAACACAAGGTGTTGAGAAAAGTGTTCCAGTCTAGGAGAAAAGGTTCGTTAAAATATGGAGGTTATGGTAAAATCCAAGATTTGAGAAAAATATTAGTAAAAGTTGAAGTAGTAGGTACCAGGTACCAAGTAACAATGCAAAGTAAAGTTTAAAAGTTTAATGTTATCCAAAAGGTATGATGGTCTGCTAACCTGGCTAAAGGAATAATTCTATGAGAATATATGAGTTTTTTTAAGAGCTTGTTTTTATGATGGATTTAAAGTGATGATGAATTAGTGATGGTTTTATTTACATGAGATTTTTATAAATGTTTTAAAAGGGATTTAATAGTTGGAAATGGTGATTGTAGGAGAAGCATATTGATTTTCCATTCTAGGCCTTTTCAACTCATTCCCAAGACTAAACTAGTTCTTGAGTCCATGAGTGAGGCTTATTAATCTAGTTAAAGGTTTTAAACTAACTAATGTGTTGTTTTAGTTTTCACTGACTTACTAACTCTACATGATTTACCTAGGCACCACTTTGTGTGACGGCCCTCACAAAGAGCCACTCCCCTAAAAATAACACAAGGAATCTAGTTCACTAACTAAGGTAGACAAGGTGCACATAAATCAACATCTAAGTCCAAACATATCACAACGAACATCACAACCTGTTCTTAGAACCAGGTGTCTATAAACCATACAAAATCATGTGCACTACCCTAGTTAACTTAAAGGATTGAATTTTGAACAATTAACAACTCATTAATAAACTTATCTGGAAGACTTATAATTTAAAGTAATACCAAATTTCCCAAAAGAATAGAAACAATCTAAAGCAAATCAGGCATAATACAGTCTAATATTAGGATTTACTAAATCCAATCAAATCAATAAGAAATAGCATGAAAATAAATCAACTTGATTATAATTCTTTCTCACACAATAAAAGAAATTGTTACAATTAATCTAATTTTGATTTTCTCAATTTCTCATAAAAAATAAATACCAAATTTGGTGTCCCCATTGGTAACTATGCCTAAAAAGGGAGGTAAATGGTGATTTTGTGTTGACTATATAGGACACTCAAGTCATTGATGACTCCTTCCCTGATGAACATTTATTTTCCATCAATGTGCACATACCTTGGTATGTATATATAGCCAATTATCTACTTATAGGGAGAGTTCCCCCTCATTTCTCTCCAAAAGAGAGAAGGGTTCTTATTGAGAAAAATTTTCCTTACTCATGGATTGTAGGTTGTTTATTCTATATTGGACTAGATCATGTAATGAGGAGATTTGTAAGGGAGGATGAAACATATGATATACTACATGCATGTCATAATGAACCCCGTGGAGGGAACTTTGTAGCTAAGAGAATGGCCATGAAGATTCTTAATACAGGTTATTACTCGCCAACACTTCATAAGGATGCAGGTAAGTACACTACGAAGTGTGGTAGATGTCAAAGGATGGCCCAACCAACTAAATTTGATGAGATTCCTCTACACCTTAAAGTAGTCATCACACCATTTGATAAATGGGGATTTTATTTTGTAGGTCCAATTGATCCACCATCAAATGGAAAATATTTCATCTTGGTTTTCATTGACTATGTGACCAAGTGGGTTGAGGTCAAAGCTATGAAACATGCCAGAGACAATAAAGTTGTATAATTCCCCTATGAATAAATCTTCACATGCTATGGAGTTCCTAAAGAGATAGTCATAGATCAAGGGGCTCAGTTTACATCAACCCTTGTCACAACATTGGTCAATGAATATAATGTAAGGCATAGGAAATATGCCCCCTATCACCCTCAAGACAATGGCTAGTGTGTGGTGAAAAATAGGGAAATAGAGACTATTTTGACCAAAATAGTTTTTATTCATAGGAAATATTAGGCATAAAGGTTACTAGAAGTTGTCTAGGCTTACAGAACCACTTGGTGAACAACCACTAGTTTTACTCCTTTTGAATTATTGTATGGAAAATAAATGATGATGCCTATAGAGTTTGAACATAAAACTCTTAAAAAAACACTATACCTTGGGATAGACATATCTGAGGCATAAAAGGATGGGCTCATGCAGCTGAATTACTTAGAAAAAATTAGAAAGTTAGCTCTTCATTATGCTAAGATGGTACAAAATCAAAGAGTCAAATGGCAAGAAAAATACATAAAGGAAAATAAGTTATAGCTAGGTGACTAGGCCATCCTTTATGATTCCAGGTATCAATGTAATGTAGGAAAATTGCAAACCAGGTGGTTGTGACAATATGAAGTTGCAAAGGTCTTCTCCAATGGTGTTGTTCAACTCACAACCATTGAACCTATTAGATTCAAGCTCCTGGTCAACTGTCACTGCCTCAAGTTATACCATAAACTGACTTCCAAACAAAAATTCATGCAACAATTTATTCAACTCTAGACCTCTTAAGTTCCTACAACCAAAGGAAGCAGACCTAGTATCCCTCCTTCTAACTAGTCAAAGTATGCATGCAATCATAATAAATATTTCTACTTTTATGGGAATCAATTTCTCCATCAATAAATCCATCTGCCCATCCATCTCTATCCTTTCTCTCTCTTCCATAACTCCACCATCACTTCACTCCACCATCACTTCACTCCATCATCACTTCGTTTAATTTCTCAACTATAATTTTAAAGTAATCCATACTTCCTTCCACATTATTTGCAAATAGAACTCCAAATTTTTAGGTACATACATAACAACTTGCTTTATCTTAATTATATTAATGCATTTTTTTAATTGTTGTAGATTAATGTTGATATTTCACATAACACATATGTGTACTATGCCTTGTCACATCATAATTACATCCTAGCTTGTGCAAAAACATGCTCTAATTTAGGTTGGGGGGAGTATGAACCCACATGTCCATGTGGAATACATGTCATCCATGCACCAACATGCCAACAAATTTAAAATGAGAAAATGTGAATTGATATAGTTGAAATGACAGCTTGAATGTATGATATGACATTGAACTGCAACCATTTTCTTTATTGATACCCCTCATTTATTCTTTCTTTATTGCCTCATTCATAGCCATAATGCCACCAAAAAGGTAAAATGAAGATTCATATGACATTGTTCTTAGCACTGAAGAAGAGTTACAGGAAGTATAAAAAATTGGGTTTCAGAAGAAGGATTGCTAGAAAGAAAATTTCACAAAAGTGTTTTCCTAATTGTGGGTAGAAACAATAGGAGGTCAGTTGATTATTAATGAACCTATAATTCATCAGGTGATATTGTAGAATGCACTCTCTCTGGCTGAGTTCAAAAATTGTGGATGGTTGGACTACTTTCTAAAACTAGACAACTTCAATGAGGACATTGCTCTGGAATTTGCACAAACACTTTCTAATGGTAAGATAGTGGTAAAAGGGATATAATTTATAGCCACTAAGGAGATAATTTTTGAAGTAATATGTTTTCCTAATAAAGGAGAGCCCTACCTGCTTCTAGGGATGCTTGGTCAGCTAGGGAAAAATTCACTAAGCCTAGTGATCCTCTACTTGTTGTATGGATGGTTGGACTACTTTTTGAAAATAGATAGCTTCAATGAGTACATTGCTTCAGAATTTTCACAAACACTTTCTAACGGTAAGGCAATGGTAAAAGGGTTAGAATTTATGGCCATTAAGGAGAGAATTTTTGAAGTAATGGGTTTTCCTAGTGAAGGAGAGCCCTACCCTACTTCCAAGGATGCTAGGTGAGCTAGGGCATTATTCACTAAGCCTAGTGATCCTTCTCTTGTTGTAGATAAGCAAGGAACAAGGAGAAATTCTTTTCCAAAAAAGTGGGAACAAGTTGATGTCTACATTATCAAGTATATTACCTGTGAAGGTTTCCAATCATGCATTCACTTTTTGCATTTTAAGCTTATGAACCATATGAGAAATGGAAGAAGGATGAATGTTCCCAATGTGTTGTAAAACCTTCTTGCAATCATGGAAGGTTAAACACAAAAAGGTGGGGAAAATTTTGTTTCCCATCACTATTTGATAAAATTTTTAGTAGAAAAATCTTTGCAAGAACTGTTTGGCATGTCATGGGAATTTTTTTTGACCATTGATTAGCTTAGATTAGAGAATGTGGGCCCTAGAGGTCAACCCCAAGCTCATAGGGTTAGTAGGGGTGAGAGGGTTTCAAAAACCACTCCTGGAGATTCAACTTTTGGCACAAACCCTCCTATAGTTGAATCAACAATAGAAATTGGCTCCTTTGAATCTGAGTATTTGAATGAAGGAATTTCATCCTTAGACCCTAATGTTACTATTCTCCCTAAAAATCTAGTTCATACTATGGCTTCCATTCAAAAAGAGGAAGCACAAATGAGAGAGGAAAGAATTAGAAAATGAAAGGATATGAAGAAAACACTAGAAAATGTAAAGCCAAGCCCTAGGAAATGGAAAGTTGATGACATTGGTCTTCTTGTAGCTGTTGAAAAACATAAAATCCCTCTAAAGAAATCAAAACTAGTTAATTCAGGTGTTGATATGCCTCTAAAAAGAAGCCATAGACTTAGAAGGACACCTACAAAGGAGAAAAATATCCTAAGGAGTAGGAAAATATAGAAGTAGAAGAAGATTATGCGGAACAAAGAAATATAGGGTTGGTAGAGCAGGTTGAAAATCAAGAACCACTATAACCAAAGAAAGATGAGCATTAGGAACCACTACAACTAGAGCAAGATGAGAAACAAGAACCACTACAACCAGAGCAATTTGAACAACATGAACTAGTGTGAGGAAAGATCTTGGTGGGGAAACATAAGCCTCCCACTTTTTCATGGAATCTTGTAGCCCTGAATTTATGGAATGAAATGCAAAAGAAAGAGGAGTGAAAAAAGGAAAGACTGAAGCTATAGGAAGAAGTCAAAAAGAAAAATGCATAAATTGAGAAGAAGAATGCAAAGATTGTTGCATTGAAGGATAAGGTAGATAATGTGGTGGCTCTAGTGCCACAAATGATATCTTGTAGAACTCCTCCAAGAGTATATGCACTGCATTTAAAGGAGCGTCATCTTTCTTTCAAGTTGTCAAGGGTTATTTCTGGTTTAAACCCTTCTATTGAAACCCTACATGATTTTTTCCAAGCCTACCAATCCTCTCCTCTTGAATTTAAAAATCTATTTTATGAATTGTACTTGCATAATTATGTTTTTCCTAATGACCCTGACTGGAATCAATTGTTATACATTCAGGATATTCATTTCAAGGAATTTGTATCATGGATTCAAATTGAAGTTAGTTGGGGGAAGTAATTTAAAATATACAAAGAAAGAGAACTCCATACCCCCTTGTCTCTTAGAGCTGAATCTAGTAACCCTTCAAACAATTACTATACATGGCACAAAATTCTTTATAATCCTGACTATAAAACTAGGACCATGCCTGCTAGGGATGAAGCATACTAGGAATATGAGCAAGTAGCTACTACTATAGGGAAAACAATATTGGGATACCTATCACACAGATGGAATAGTTTGCTAGATCAGTTAAAATAGGTTGAACCCCACTCCTTGGGAAATTATTTTGCAGCATGAAAATGAAGCACTAGGTACATACAACTTGGAAGGATGAAGCAACACTATTGGTTTCCATTGAAATTCCAACCACCTACTATTTTGTGGATAGTACCAAATTATAGATACTATTAGTATGATATAGACACAAAAAGGCCAAGGTGGAGTAGATTGGAAAACAAGTAGGTATTCTATTGTTATCCAACTTCAAAGACTGATCAAGGACAAGCAACAGTCGGTGACTTTAGAGCTTTGACAAGGAAAAGGAATAGAGATCCTATGTTGGAAGACCAATAGATCATTATGTTGGTGGGAGATGATGAGTCCAAATAATGGATCAATTTTGATGAGGTTTATCATATATTTTTTGTTGTTATTAAGGACTTTAGTACCTGGTTATTGACACTCTCCATGTGATTTCCTTAAATTGATGGCCTTGGTCATGAAACTATCCTTGTGAATTTTTAACTTGCTTGCAGAAAAAAATGTACAAAGTAAATGACACTCAACAAAGCTAAAGCAAATAGAGAAATAAAGGCAAAAAGACCAACAGATAGAAGAGAAAGGATTCATCAAATGAAAATTTTGGAAGAGTCTAGTTCTATGAATTTTGAAGAGGAAACCATGAAGTGTGAGATGAATGTAGATGATGAAAATTTGGAGATGGTGTGTATGGAAGAAAATGTAATTATGGAGACAAACCCAACTATGCCTTCAACTTCAACTTTAAATGATATGGAAATAACACCTATACAAATAACTTTAGTATGTCTTTAAATCTGTCTCCTAATGATATGGAGTATTCACCTATTCAAACAATTGATCTAGGCATGTCTTCAAACCCAAGTCTTGATAATATTGATCTTAGCTATTTAGATGAAGCTGGATACACCATTGATGGTATCAATAATTCTAGTTTTGAAACAATGCAAAAAGTAAAATAATGATGAAATTTATCTTATATGAATACAAATGAGAATGAAATCCCTCATATTGATGAAAATGAGAATGAAATCTCTTGTATATTTTAAAATAAAAATGAAACCCCTTACATGAATCAAAATGAAACCATTTGTATGAATGAAAATGAACATACATGTTTCTTTTACAATTAATTGAAAGAGATGTGTTAGATAACATTCCTGGTAGAGTTTTTTGGAGAAAATGAGAACTATGGAAATATATTATATAACATATTTTTTATAGAAATAAATTATGATTTTAATGTCAACTCATGATGCAATTGATGAAAATATTGAAAGTGTGAAAAGTGATGAAAAAAAAGGCATTTTTGTAAAACCAAAAAAGAAAGATGATTTATTAGAACAAACCATATCTAATGTTGTCAATGCTATTGATTCTATAGAAAAGAAAAATTGATCTAAAGATAAGAATGCAACTCATTGTGCAATAAGAACCACTCTAGTTAATAAATCAACTTCAAATAAAAGAAAGTTAAGTAAGATTAGTAAATATGTAAATGTAAATCCTAAATTTTTTATAAGAGCAGCTAAAAGAAGATAAATTATTGAAAAATATCCAGTTAATCAATGTTGGAGTTTTAGTGATAGACTCCCAAGGCCAGACATGAAATTAACTAATGAAATCAAATCTTTAATCAAAAAAATATTGTTATGATAATACAAGAGTATCACCTAATATTAAAGATGTTTTAAAATTAAGGGTGGGATAAAAAATCCATGACCCTCATCCAAATAATCTATTAGATATGACTCAAACTGAATTATTAAAAAAAAAATTAGATGATTTAATCTTACCAAATATTAGAATAAGTCAAAGATCATTTGAAAAATGTAAACCTTGGAATGTTAGAATTAATAAATAACAAATCTCTTGTTGTAAAACTCATGTACAATTTCATTATTATTGTGATATTTTTCAATATATATGTTGTAAGTTGCATGCTTACCAAATTATGTAAGACATTTGTGGTATTAATATGCCACCTAAAACAATCAAAGATTTTATATTAGGTTTGTTTTGTGAACCCTCAAATGGAAACTTATTTTATTTAAATGCATGTATTTCTAAACAATGTGATGGATGTCATAAATTTTCAATGTTAGGAGAATGTATGCATGAAATTAGTTTACATTAATTTGGACAACAATTAGTGGATGTAAAAAATATAAAAAATGTTTAATATTCTTTAAAAGATGGAAAAATTCAAAAAAATTGTGAACTAATTGTAGAAAAATTTAGTGTGCATTCAATTATTAAAGAATTTAAAGATAATATTGTACCTAAAAAAACTATCGATATGCTCATTAGCTTGATGGTAAATTTTGTAAATGTAAAAACACATTCCCAATTGGAACTATATTTTCAGTTGTTGATTTTGTAGAAAACTATACTCTTGCTCCACAAGAAGAAATTCAATCACAATATTATAATTCAGTGCAGGTAGCCATGTTTGTTCATATTGCATATACACATGAAGATGATAGTAGGGAAGATAATAGAATTTTTTTAGAGAGTACTATTGGTACTTTCAAATTTGAAGTGCCCATATTGAGAATTTTTCCTTTGCACTCTCAGATGTGCACCTGAGAAATCTACCCAAGTGACCTACTTTGGAGGGTCATATTTCAAAGCCAATTGATTTTTTGTGCAAAACCACTTTGTGGACACAATCATGTGACATATGTGAGTAGGAATTCCAACTTTTTAGCTTCCCATGGTGAGTTTTAACAAGGTTTAGACAAGAGAAGCTAGAGGGTTTTGGCACTTTTTTGTTTGCAAACTCTCTGTCATGCAAAGTAGCCTCCTATTCAAGTGATTTTTTGCAACTACATGATCGTCATGTCATAATGATTTTAATTCTGCATTATCCATACCTAAATGTGCTCCCATGTTAGGTTTTAGAGCCTCATGATAATATTTTCCTTTTTTTGAGGTCAAAAGGAAACACAATTTGTTCAGTTTTGCATCTGCATTTCTGACGGTGTTTCAAAGAGGTCAACTTTGACCTTCAATATCTTTTGATGAATGATGATTCAAGAAAATCTCTCTTGTACACATGTTCAGTGTACCAAAATTATTTATTTTGTTTCTAGTGGTAGGCCCCTAGGAGTTGATTTGATATTTTTATGAAATGGAAACTGGGTGAGTTTTAATTGGTTTTGAACTGCTACAATTGTAGAAATGTTTAATTGAGCAACTTTTCTGATTAATATATTTTACCTTGTGATCTATTTCTCCAAAACATCTTTTGCACTTTATTCTCGGGTCAGATGTCTACATTCCTATAAGTTTTCATGACTCCATGAGGTCGTTTGATTGTTTTCCCAGGGCGATTTCATAGCCCACTTGGCTAGTTTTGCTCACTACTAAAATGTGCTAGAAAACATATTTTAATGAAAAAATAGTTCATATTTTCACCTAAGGTGCATTCAATAGTTTTTCCAGGTCAATTGAGCATAAAATTTGTTTGAAAAGGATTTTTTCTTTTAGCTGGACCCACATGGGGACTTGATATGCTTTGCAACATTATGAAATTGTTTGCCTCCAAGATTTAAAATACAAAGCAAAATGCACTTTTCAAATATGGATTTTGAAAGTCATTCCATCAAGTAGATAGTGATACCAAATAAGGGATAGCTTTGTCTCAGAGATGCAATGATTGCAAACATAATTAGAGGATAGTGAAGCCTTGAATGGAAGATGGTGTTTTACTTGAGTTGCTCTAGAATATAACCATAGTACCATTCAATCTTGCTTAGTTGTTTGAATAACCACAAAAAATGAGAAGAAAAGTGAGATGGAGAGACAAACTTTAAAATTAGAGAAGCATTAAAAAGACATGAGACATGAATTCTTCACAACAAATTGTGAACACATCAACACCAAAAGCCATGTATGTGTATATGCAGGAGCTCTTTTTGTAACCCCCAAAAGAAGTTGCATTGATTAATTCACTGACACCCAAATTTCATGTTAAAGAATTGAATGTGATTATTAAAGTCTCAATTACAAAGATATTAAATATGTTTGGGGATGTTGAAAACTTCAACAACTTTTTTATCCATTACGTTCTGAATGGACATGTTGGAGTTGAGTGAGTTGAATGTAGTGGAAGAATCTAGAAGAAAACTATGGAGAAATAAGTGTGGGCTATTGTGTTGAATGGTGGGTCAAATGGAAAGGTTTAGGTTATGATAAATGTGTGGGAACTTGAAAGTAAAAACATCCTAACTGCAAATTCAGCCAAGGAACTAATAGAAACATAAGAATCTCACTCAGAAAAAATCATCGAGCTAGTACTCAACAAAAAGAGAAGGAAAAGGCACTATGAAATAAGGTATTGTCAAGGCTATAAAAGCTATACAATTGGCACAACTATGGGTAAGAGGGAATAGATTGTATGGTGATTGCACCAAATACAAGAACATGGCATCCTCCATCAAGCTTTCTAATGGAGTGATTTGATATTACAGAGGGCGCTAGGAGAATGATTTCCTTTGGAACTAGCACAATGATTGAGGTAGCAAAGAAGTTTTTTACATGGTACATGCACCATTGAGTAAGAAAATAGGGATCAAATGAAGGAGTCATTATTTCTTGAAAGGGAAGCGAGCTTGAGAAATTTTTAGAACACTATTGTAAAAGGAACAAGAGATCAATAATGCATGCTTATATTGTTGAAATAAGTGTGAGATGGAAGTACAAGGATTACAGTGAATTGAAGAATTCACATTGGGCGCCAACAAAAGGAGAGGAACCACCAACCAACACAAAATGGATTTGTTAAAAATTCCTTAGAAACTTCAAAGCAGGAGGCTCGAACCAGAGGAGTAGCAACAATTGGTTTGCAACCAAGGAATGAATCAATGCAGCATGAAAATGGAGAATGTGGAAGTATAGACAAGGCATGTGACTTTTTAAGAGAAAACAAAACTCTCAATAAATGTGAGCTCCATCGAATGCCATAATTTTTACATCACACACAAAAATATTCTATTGAAAAGGCCTTATAAACTTTAAAGCAAATGTAATTAGTAGATATTTGTGCATTAAAAAGAGGGCATTCATTCCATGGGTGGCATATTTTGGAGTATGGGTCGGGCCTTAAAAATGAAAAGGAGGTCGATTTGTGGGTCAAACTTGCACATGGTTACTCTGCACCAACTAGGGTTGCGCTTGCAGTAAAAAAATGTATTAAAAAGGAGGCTTGATGGCATCATGGTGTAGAGGATTGAAGAACTCTGTGAGAGCTTTTTGCACAGTCAAGGAGTGATCCAAAAAAATATCTCACATCTTTGGGTGGCTTGAACCTGCTTAGAGGTGATTTGAAATTACAAAGGAAATTTCTTCACAGGTATAAAGAGTTATTGAAACTTTCTAGATTGATGCCCCTCAAAAGAAAAGTCCATTTTTACTCTATACCAGGCACCACCATTCAAGTAGAAAATGGAAAATATGATTAATACACATGTAATATTGCATGAAGAACAAGCCTACGTTTGCTTGGAAAAGGGAAGTTGCTACCATAGCTAGGAGTTGCATGAACAAACAAAGCACAAGAAAAGAAATTAGGGAAAGAGAAGAGGTCGATGGTTATCAAGGAAGGAAAAAATGTAGCTAGATCTTGGTCGTTTCCCTCCATCTCACCAATTCAAAGTGCAAGTTGGTTAATGGTTATGAGGTTAGCGAGATTTCACCACATGGAAAGATGGGGCCATGTTGAATGGAAATTTTAAAGCTACATTTTGGTGGTAGGATGAGGTAAATCCTGATAAAGTGTTTTAAGGATTTCCACAATAAAAGGGAGCTTTAAATCAAATAAATCGACTCACGGAAATAATTTTTCCTAATTATAGTTAGTTAAAGCCTCCATTATAAAAATATAAAAATCAAAAACTCCTTGATGCAACTTAAAATGACTTCCCCATGCAAGTTTAAATGGGATTTTATTCCTAAAGGAGGAGATATAAGGTAGGTTGTAGTGTAAAACATGGGTAAATCTCTTATTTTCCCAGGTGAATGTTTTCGAGCCCTTGAATGTTTTAAAGCACATATATCAAAGTGAAATGAATATTTTACACATAGGTGTAAAATAAAAGGTAGATACAGGTGCATGATGTACTTTATAATACCATTTTTAATGTTGAAGGGGATATTTTTATAAAGTGAATTTATTCACTTTATAAACAAGTATTAAAGTGCACAATAGAATATTTTAATGTAAAATGAAATTCTATTGGCTGGAAAGTGAAAATGCAACTCGAACAAGTAAAAGGAAGAAATAAGATTTTTCACAGGCATAATTATTTTTCTCCATAGTGAGGTAAAATGGAATGATATTTTCATGTTGAAGTGAATTTGAACAAAGGCAAGAGAAAAAAGGAAAGAAATTGAGGAAAATTTTGTTACAAGGAAGAGAGAGGAGAGATGATTTTCTTGTTGTACATGAATAGTGGATGAAGCTTCTAGATAGCATCTACAAATAAAATTTATTTTCTTTCTTCTTTTGTTTCCTTTTATTCTCATTCTTCTCTCATTGTAAAGGGTTCTAAATTTTTGTGTGGATTAGGTAGATAAAGAAATAATAAGTTCAAGTCATGAATTTAGTCTGTAAGTTGTAATTGTTGATTTCATGAGTAAGTATCAGCCAATTTGTGAAAATAAATCATGAATGTCTTCAAATTGTCTCCAACATTGTAGATTTGAAATCATATGAATTCAATAATACAAAGTATCTTTGGATTTTTCATCTCAATTTCCTTGAGATTGTTTTATCTTTTTATGGTTCCATTTCAAAGAAATGGTTAAATTACTGTGAGCAGATAATTGAGATTTTAAGTGTGTAGGGTAGATTTGGTAAGAATAATTTGATTGACAATAGGAGTGGATTTTTTGGTGTAAGGGATTAACAGTTGTAAATCCACTGGTTGAATTCCATTTGCTGATGAATTCTCTTTATGCATTTGACTCCATGGCCCATAATTAGGCACTAATTAGTTATTCATCTTAATGCATCTTACAAACATATTTAAATTCAAAATCATTTTAAATTCTTGTTGTTTGGTTGAGGTTTGGTGTTGAATTTTGCTTCCCAATTGTTGAGTGAGTGTTGATATACCAAAAATTTTGCAAGATTTGAAGTTTTCACTACTTTCTTTGGTGTAATTGAATTGGGGATTATCTGCTATAAAAATAAATATCTATATATAATTGAATTGAGCCTTCAAGCATTGTAAAGGTTGACCTACATTGGTACTGCAAAGATAGAAGTGTAGGAGAATTTTGTCTTTGACTAAATCTTGTCAATTGGCCAAATCCACCTTTGAGTCTAATCATTAGAAAGTGGCTAATCTATAGGATTCATTGGATTCATCGATTTGGAACACCAATAGAATGACGACTCTACTAGGGAGAATCTGAGAAATTTTTGATTGAAGAATCTAGACTTAAGAGTCATATCACACCATACCCTGAAGTGAACCTTGTATGGTCAAGACCTGACTACTGGAGCCTTGCGATTAAGCTAAGTCAACATTTTCCAATAACACAGGGTGATCCCACAATAGTGGTTTACAATTTTTGGCCAAAATGAACACTAAAATTATTATTTCTAACTAAATCTTCACATTTGGGAACCTCTAGCGGCTAAATCGTGAGGAATTTGAAGATGATACAAACTAGAGTCTTGTCACATTTTGTTTGTAGATTCTAAAAATATCTTTTTTCAAAATTTTTGGAATCAGATTGCACTTCTTTTTCCATCTCCCATGAAAACTAATTTTTTTGAGAAAACATCATTTTAAAAAAGTGATGCACATCCTATAATGTATAACTTTTTTTCCATGAAGGATAAAATTCTAATTCTTTTGAATTTAGATTTGTAACTTCAATATCTAGTGCTTCCACTTGATTAGATATTTTTTTATTGAATTTTTTTTTCCTTAATCAAGTTTCTAAGTCAAACCAATTACAATTTAGACATAGTGTGCCTATATAACGTGTAACATGTTATAACTATAAAATTTTGAAATTTTTACAGTCTATTTCATTCAAGAATTCCAGCATTGAGTCCTCATCATGAGCATAAAAGTCTCTCTTTTTTTTGTCATGCTTATTTTCTATCATAAAATCCATTGAATCCATCAAGTCCTTCATTTTTTGTTAAAAGACCCGAATCAACAAGGCATAGTAAAACTCTCCCCAACCTGATTTTTCACTGATATATGTTTGTTACAAACTATTGGCAGGATAGGTTTCTTCTTTCAGCAACAGAAGGAGTCATTTCAGCAAAGGGAATCACTGTCAAAGTGAAGTCATGGCGAATACATTGTGTTTCACCGATCGGTGCATGTGGGAGTATATCGCTCAAGATAAAGGTGTGCAGGATAATGTCTTGGAAAACTATTTTTTCTTGCCAACAGGAATCTATAAAAAATATATCGAAATATGTTGGGGCATCGATGTAATGTCAGGGAAAATGTTCTATGTCATACTGACTAATGTACAAAGGGGTTTGTTTCGGCCAGACTGATTGGTATCAGCATGACTTATAATGAAATATTTTTGTCTTATCGACTGGATTGCAAATAAATGTCTCAGTAAGACTTATGTGCATCGGGGAAAGTCTTAGCAAAGAGGCTATTTTCTGGCCGAATTAACTTCAAGGGTATTCAAAAGTTATCGATGAGAGGTTGTAGAGTCTTGCTGATTTGAATCTTGTGCCAATAGAGATATGCATTGCTGGAAGAAGAACTTTTCGGCATAAGTTTCACCAAAGTATGAATATTATACCGACAGATAGTTCGAGGTGAGTTTTGTTGAACAAGAGTTGTTTTGGGGTGATTTCGGTAAGACATTTTGTGTCGGTATGTGTCTTCCCAAAGGTTCATTATCTTGTTGAAGATATTGTTTCATTGGTTGGGTTTATTTCTTTAGTGAGACAACTTGGATATGCCGAAATGAGAATTCATTGATGAAAGGGTGATTTTGTCTTAGCGAATGGAAAATACATTGAAAGGTACATATCGGTAAGATGCTAGGACATCTACATAACATCTCCCCGACTTTGAAAGTCACAGCGAAGTGGGTGTAATGAAGACTGCATCGGCAAGAGTACAAATTTGTCTTGGCAACCCAATGTAAATGAAGGCTTTCAGTGAAATAGGATGAAGTCTGTGAGAGGTCTCCCTAATATCTATAGGTTATAGCGAAGAACATAAAGATAAAGGATTTCAGTCGGTGTGAGAACATTAATGTCTCAATGATTGGAAAATGCTTTGAAGAGTATATATCGGTATAGCACCATGAAGTCTGAGTGACATCTCCTTGACTTGGAATTGTTGTAGTGACATGAAAACAGAAGCGTGAGTCATCAAGTTGATTCCAGGTGTTAGTATATCTGCAGAATGTTGTGGTGAATGGTGAAATGAATGTTGAAAAGGGATTTCACCCCATATTTGAAATTTTCTCATCGACAGTACATTTCACATGATAGTGCCAGTTTCAAGGGAGGTTGTATTCATGCTTCATTAATGGCGCGATGGGATAAAACCATAATTTTTTAATTAATTCCTCATTTTTGAATTGATTGTTGGTGAATTGGCATGTTGAACAGAGAACTGAGACATTTTTTTCAGTTTGAGGAGCTTGAACAGAACACTGTAAGTAATTTCTTCGTTGCTTTTCATATTTTGATTCTGTAAGTTTTAAAATGGAGTCTTCTAGTTTTGGAAAGTGTAAGGGTAGAAAGCTTGTTGAAAGTAGTCAGTCGAAGGGAAAGAAACAAAAGACTGATACAAAGCATGGAGGCACTGAAAGGAGGTTGAACCATGACCTCATTGATCAACTACCTAGTTCAGGGCCTATGGCTAGAAGGTCCGCGTAGCCTAGGGCAGAGGTTGATAAGTTGGATGAAAAGTGTAAGTTCATAGGTGATGTCTGGACTGCTATAAGAGGATATGAGCTTTTCAATTTCCACTACCATAAGAGAAACCATTTTGAGCCAATCTGTAATCCATGGAAGTTGAATGTAGGGAAATTGGTGTACCCTAATGTATTTTTAAATACAAAATTGGTAAAGTTTCTTGCTAATAATTATGATCCAAAACATAAAGCAATATGTGATCCTTATGGAAAACCATAGATACATGTGTCAAAACAAGCAATTGGTGAGGTTTTCAAATTGGAAGGGTTTTGTGATGAGGAAATAAATTTTGAAGAATTGCAGAAGGAGTTTTCCAGAATGGATACAAGTTACAAGGGTTGGAGGTTACCAATTCACAGGGTTAAACTGGGTAACAAGTTAGAACCACTGTAGGATAGTGAAGGGCCTCCCTATCATGTAGATTTGTTTGATCCCTATATGAAATGCACATATTTTTCAGTGTGTTAGGTGTTAGGAATAGATGCTCCAGAATTCAAGTCCATGGTGCCAATGGTGATCACAACATATATTCAATATCACAATTCTAGGCCATTCAATTATGTTTCATATATTTCTAAGGAGCTTGATTCAGGATTAATGACTATAAAGAGTGGAGCTTCTATTGTTTATCTCAGAAATTATTCATTGTTGATGCACTTAGTGCTATATTTTGGACAAGAGCTTGGGGTATGGCCTCCAGAATTGAGAATTTCTCAGATTGGCAACGAGGGTGAAGCATTGCTTGTTCAGTTGTGGACTGCAATTTGGGACAACAGGTTTGCTGGTTCTAGTTTTATTCATTTTGAGGAGTATTTTGTAAAAAAATTGTATAAATTGTATCAATATCCATGTAATTATTCATTGAATGATGAGATTAAAAGATTCCTTTGGCCTAAAAAATTCAGTGGGCCAATTGACCATAACTGGGGAGATTGGTATTGTTTAGAGGGAGCTACAGTAATCAGAGTGTATGGATTTCAAGATGCTCCTTTCATTCTACCAAGCATAGTTCCAAATAGGGTTGCATACTTGGAAATTGTTAGACAAATGGATTTCTGTAGCGTGATGCATTTTAGTTCTTCTGGGAAGCAGGCTTTCATGCCAAGTACTTTGTGTTTCAGTGATTTCACTATGTTAGCTAAAGAATAATATAATTCAATTCTTGATAAATTGTTGCACTATAACATGAAACGAGGACCACCCAGGAAAAATTGACCCTAAATAATATATTAATTCAGCCAAGGAAAGGATTAACTTTGAAGGGTATCAACATATACCCTATCCTTTTAATGATATGATAAAAAATCTTGATGAAGATGAAGTAGAAACAATGGTTGAAAGATACAACCAGGGATTACAGGATATTGAACTATTGTCTTCTGGAGAAGCGAAAACACCGAGAGCTAATGTGCCAAAGAGTAGAATAGAAAATATATCCAGGGCGAGGAATCAGTAATATGTCTGCCCAATTAGAGAACAAAGTATTGAAAGTGGTGATGTTGATACAAGGCACATGGAGTATAGATCATTTGTTTCTGATGATGAGTTTATACATTCCCTAGAGTTCAAGGAATTCTTGTACAAGCAGAAGGGGAAGGAGATAAGGGAGAATGTTGATGATGTTACTTTAGGAAATGAGGAACAATTGCTAGCTCAATTGAGAATATGTGTGGATGATGAAATCATAAAAATGACTCTTGAAGTGGGAAGAAAAATGTTGAAGGATGTTGGTGTTATGATCTTTCCTGGCCTTGATTTGAATTCTATGTTGGTTTTTGATAGTTTCTTGAAGGGGAGTAATTCTACTCACAAGCTTGATAAGGAAAATGTGACAAAAGTATATGCAGGATCAAAGTATAATACTGATGAGGGATCATTGATGATATGGGCTTTGTACCCACCACACAGGAAATCAGTAGTGATTGATACAAAGAAGGCATTTGGCCATGTTATGACTCTAAAAGCTAGAGAAGATGATCTTGTTGCTACTGTAGATATTGGAGTAAATGTTGCAAAGTTGAATAAAGCACAAATTCAAATATTGATAAAAGAAAGAGAAGTGTATAAAGCAAATAATGAAAAATTGCTGAGAGAAAATGATAGGCTCAAGGATTTGGTTGGTGTTTCAATGGGGACAACCAAAATGATTACTCAAGGAGAAAGCTCTCATGCAAAAGATCAATGGATAGGGTCAAGTGCTTATTCTCAGGGAAAGTATGATGCAATTACTACAATTGTCAAGAAGAGGCAGGATCAATTGATATCCTGGTTGAATAAACTGTGGGGAAGGTACTCTCACACTCTTGCTACATTGAAGGAGCACACAAGGATGGATGGTAGAATCATGGAGAAATTTCATGAGTTGCTCAAAGTGATGAGGCTAGCAGTTCTACACTTGAGGCTGCAAATCATATAATCAATCGCCATCGAAATTCTTATGGTGAATTGCAAGGGGATGAGCAGGGGTTTATTGCAGCTGCTGAGAAAATTGTGATTTCATTCTCTAATGATAAAGGTGAATTGAAAGAATCCTCCAAGTAGAAAAATGAATGTGAGTCAATGCTGAATGAAATCATGAAGATAGCTTCTGTAGAGGACACAACATTGGAAGAAGTGAGCAAGCAAATTGAGGAAATGGTCAAGATGGAAATCACAATTTGGAATGTTGTTGAAGATGTGGATACATATGAGCACTAGGATTATTTGGACCATCTCAATAAGACTCACTTATGGCTAAATAGAGCATAATTATTCTCTTTCTTTTATTTTGTCATTGATGTTTCCTATTTCTGAAAGGTTGTGACCTTTCATATTCTCAATGTATAAATGTCCACTTTGAAAACAATATGTGGATATAGATAGAATAGGATAGAGAATAGAGAATATGGTGGAACATCATGTTTCATGGGGATGAGACTCTATTATATGTTTTGAAGCTATGGAGATATCAATGAAAATCATCTAATTTGCTGGTGTATTCTAATATCAATTGTTGTGTTGTGCCAATTGAAAGAATTATTTAAGTTGTCTCTAAAATTGATGTTGCTTGGTTATCTAAATTAGCATAACATGTTTATGTCTGGTTTATCAGTACGTATTTTCTATATTTGTGTGATTGGTTGATAGGTTCTTTCAATGAAGGATTAAACCCTTTTGTCTAATCACAGTAATCAAGGAATTTCATTTAGATTAGTAAGAAGAACTTAATAATCACAATCTTGCATGTTTGTACTAGTTATAAACAAAATATGCCAAACAATTTGAATGATCTTCAGAAAGAAGTCAGTTGTTTCATATTTCATTTGACTCCATATATTATATAAGGCACTTTTCTCACCATTTCAGTCATTTAGTTTCATATATACTCTTTACATCTGTTAATTGAGCATATTAGGGTTTAGTTTTGAATAATGGTATACAATATATACCAAATTGGTTTTGTCTTGTCCATTTCAATCTGCCATCATGGACAAATCATGGCATGAAGAGAATATCAATAGTCAAGTCTACTTTATTTGTTATAGGTACACCTGCCTATGTCTAGCAGCACCTTGAGAGTAGAAGGTTTAATCGTTTCAAACCTTGTTCTATTACCCTAATATATTGTGGGAGCTTGGCAACCTTTTGAGGTTCAAAACCTACATTTTTGAGAGCTAACATCACTCACCCACTAGCCTCTCAGATATCCAAGATGTTGATTGATGGTCGTGGGCTGGCAGGAAACAGTATAGATTAATCTAGTACAACTCAATATGTGCACCATTTAACTATCAAGCTCATGCCCAAGTGGTTATCACTCTTTCATGGTCGATGACTGAGATCAAAACATCTTGCCCAACTTTTACCCATTTGTGCATTAATCCCTTTTAGTAACTCACTTTTTAATGTTACTATAGTCACCCTAAAATATTTTAAGAAATATTTCATGTCCTCAATAGTCCCTTTGACGAAGCAGATGATGCCATGTGGCATTTTCCTGCCAGCCCTTTGAGATCAGAGATCGGCCTATGGGTCCCCTATGGGCTAGCGAGGAACAACCATGATTAACTCATAGGATCCCATCTAAACTATTGATTTCAATACCTTTCATTGTCACTGCCTTATGAAACTTGTAGGACCCACCATGAGGATGGAAAAGTGTCACTCGCCCACTATCCTGCCAGGTTCTTGATCTAATTATTTTATTGGCACGGGTTGGCGGGTAACCAATGAGAATGAAGTGGTTGGCCATACTGACCACAACTTGAGTGTTTTACAAGGTATGTGCATTAAATGATGACTTCAAATGATAAAATACTAGACATTTTCATGGATCAGATAGGATATATCACAAATATTTCAAAAATATGCTAACCCACATAACTATAGATGTAGTTAAAATACTTTGAGCGGGTAGTGACCAGTAAGGAAAGGCCATGGGGCTGGTCAACAAACAACTTAGATGATTGGGGTTGTAACTTAAATCACCAGTAATGGGCTAGAATAAGTCACTAAAGAATTAGAAACTTTCACAAGGTTTAGCAAATAATTAGGGTTTTTCAAATGTTTAGGGCATAGAAAGAACCTTAGGACACATGAACACAAAACCCTAACTCTGAAGAAAACATCCTAGAACCAAATAAAAAGCCAAGAATGGATTTAAAGCCAGTGGAACACAATTTTTTTTTGGGGTTTCATCAGAAAGTTTAGAGACAGATCAAACTTCAAACAAGACTAAATAAATGAATATTGAGGATAAGAAGAACAATGGCATGTAGGTCTAGAATCAGAGGACAATCTTCAAAAGGCCAAAAAATTAGATAACCAAATGCACAAAGATACCCATATTTTAATGGTTTTTATTATTCTTGCAATAAATTTGGACATAAGGATATAGAATGTAGAAGAAAAATGAATTAGAATGTTCAATCATTTCCCAATCAGTGTTTTACATGCAAAATATTTTGTCATAAGGCTTGTGAATGTAGGAATCAAATGATGAATGGCTATAACAATCGTATGATGTTTCAATATTTCAATGACTATTGTTATGCATGCAATGGATTTAGGCACAAAGCTAATCAATGCAGATCCAAAATGGGTGGAAGTAAGCTTGTTCAAAATGTCAAATGCCACAAATTCTACAAGTTAGGACACATTGTTAAGTTTTGTAGAAGAATGTAAAGGTTGATTCGGTAAAGAAGAATGATCTAGTGAAAAAGGATAATCCAGTAGAGATTAAGAAAGAGATGGATAAGATCTAGAGAAATAAGGAAGAGTGAAGTCAAGAGTGATTTTGTGCTAGCTTCTGGTGCAAATGTTTCCTTCGGAAACTAAGTTAGGAGCTTTGACTCGGGGGGAGTTTTCAAAGAAAATCATTAAGCCCCTGCCAAAGATATGGTGCTAATACCTTCAACAAGTGGATATGTGGTGTAGGTCAATATTCTTGACCTATTGGTGAAAATACCAGTGGAAAATATCAAAGTGTGGAAATTTGTAGAGCATTTGAAGGTGATTGTGCATTATAGTTAGGGTTATCACCTTTTCACGCCTAACTCAAAATCATGGCATTCAATGAAAATTAGGTTATTTCAAAAAGGGGTTTATAAGTGATTTAACATTTGTCTAAGTCATTTACAAATGAGCTCTTCAAGAGAGAAGAGTTGTGAAGGAGCGAAGAAAAGCATTTCAAAAGTTCTTGTGCACGAAACCCTAACCGCTAGTGTTCAAAAGATATTTATAGTTTGTATCTCTGCCTAAGTTATTAGAAGTGTTTTGAAGTGTTGGAAAATGTATACACAGTTCTATAGGTTGTGGATTGTCCCCATCTTAAATTCAAACGAATCAATTAATCCTTGGTGGATGATCCAAACAGAGCATTTTTGCACATTCCATATGGTGTGCTTCATATTAAAGATGTCAGGATATACATTCATGCTAAATTGTATGAGTACAATCACTCTTTAAGTTGGGTGAATTATGGTTTAATGAACTCACTAGAGATCAATTTGAACTAAAAATCGAGTTTGAGAGTTTGGTGGAGAAGAAGCTCGATGTGTGGAACAACTTCCCTATCTTTTGCTATGTGAATGAGTGGGTTAGATACACCCTGAGAAAAATGCATGATAGGTTCATATGGCTAGACATTCCACATTTAATAAAAAATGAGGTGATTAGGATTGTTATTGGTTTATTCTCAACTAGACCGATTTCAATACTCAAATCAATAAAGAATGAAATGGTGATGGAATTGATAGGTGCTAGGTGTGACAAGAGATCCCTGACAATTAAAGACATTAGAGACCCTACGATGAAATATGTGATAATGGTAATAGGGATAAGATATATTTCATAAACATAGAGTACTCTGTTTCTACAACCGCCATCAACACAACATATGAAATGGCGAAGAAGGATGCAAATTATGATTTGTGTGAACTACTAAGAGAACATTTGATAGAGAATCTGTGGAAGATCAAAGACTCCAAGTACCCCTTCAAATTTGGTACATTGATCATTTTCTTATTATTTTAATTTCTGAATGAGGTCCTTGAAACAATGAACATAGTTTGGTTGAAGGACAGACCTATGGCACATCAGATCAGAGACCACCTAATGAGGTTAGGTGGTTCAAATGTATAGGAGATTGCTTTGTGGGGATTTTTTAAGACCTTTCAAAAGAACATGCAAGCCAGAGAAAGGATTCCCTAGAGCATGGTAGAGAAGTATAAGAATGGCATCACATTCTCGGTAACAAAGGAGTGTTGCATTATACAAGTTGTTGAACCTAGGACTGTTTGGATCCTAGAGATGGGATATGAGATAATAGAGGAAGAAATGATCAATTTAGTAGACTTTGTACTAAGAAAACCCAAAGACACCTCTGAGGAAAGATATGGAATATATTAACATAAATCTATGGAGGTTCACATGTAACAAAGGGAGAAACAAATAAATAAATCTGTTGAGAAGATGACTACATAGTTTGTAGAGGAAATGGGCCTCACAAAGGAGCATGTAGAGAAAGCCAATAGCATGTTTGGCCCTCTAAGAGGTACATCTAGTACAAGATCTAGTAGAACATCTACCCCCTCTCTGGTTGCCCCTAAGTCCTCTAGGAATTTTCCCTCTTCCAATGGAATGAAGAGAAAGGAGCCAACCAATCTCCAACAAAACAACATAGTGCACTAGTAAAGGAAAAGACTCCTTTGGAAAAACAACAAGATGCCACATAATAGAGAAGAGCGAAGGCCAAGGCCACAAGGGAAAAGGATTTGAGTGTAGATGAAGAACAGGAAGAGGTAGAAGAACAACCATTGATCAAGAAGAGGAAATCTGATGTAGAACAAGCAAAATCAAGTGCAAAGAAAGCCAAGGTTGACATTGTTGACACAAATAGTGAGGCAGAAGTTGAGAAATAGAAAAAGAAATTTAAAAACTATGTGAGGGACAAGAAAGCTAAAGGAGAAAAAGGCTCTCTAGAAGTAAAGAAAAAGAAGAAAGATAAGTCTACCCCTACAGTAAGTGCTCATAGCCCCATGAAATTAGATACATTGTTTAATGGTATTGTAGAACATGAGATGTTGGAGCAAATTTTTTCCTTGTATACATCAATAAATGTCATGGATAAATCTGCAATAGAAGAGGTTATTGTTAAATATATTGTTACTTTTGAGGTCAAAATGAAGGATATTGAATGCCAATTTCCTGAAGATTTGAGGAATACATTGTATGCAAGAAGAGAAGAGGCAGTGAATGAAGATGAGAAGTTGAAATCATTTTCCTTAGAGAAAGTTAGTGCTACTCTCTCGGATGAGAATAAAAAAATATTAGTTCAAGTGTACAACAAAGAATTTAGGACCAAATAAAGGGTCACTACACTGATGAGTGGGGAATAAAATGACTTTGAGAAGTTAAAGAATGAGACCGTTGAGAAGATTGCCAACTTGGAAAAGTAATTGGGTATGACCCCGAATAGAGAAGAGCAAGTGCATGATGATATGCCTACTCCAGAATTGAATGAAGAAAAAGTTGCACAACATGAGCATAGAGCAAAATAATAAGTGCAAAATGACACCCTTCTGTATGTGGAAGAGAATATTGCAAAAGAAAATGTTGCTGATGACACTCCTCCATTTGGAGAAAATACTATTGTAGAAGTGAATGTTGAAGGATTGACAAAGGAGGATACTCAAAAAGGCAACATTCCCCCTCCTCTGGAAATATAAAAGAATGCAGAAGAGGTTGTACAAGGCAACCTAGAGACACATGAGGCACAAAATACAAAACACATGCCTCCTTCGGATAACAGTGAAACTTTTTTTGTTGATGAGAAGAAGAATGAATGTAAATCCGATATTGCAAATAAGGAAAAGAAGGATGAAAAAGAAAAGGATGGCATTGGTGACAAGGAAAAAGCCTTGGAAGAGAAAGAAACTAATGAGAAGATGGTTGGAGATTCCTCTGGAACCTTCAAAGATTCCCTAAAAGGATTATTTAGCATGTAACTCCAATTCCAAACCATTTTTTCTACCCAGATACTACTTGAATACCAATGCATCAAGGACAAGTAACATGGAGAAAATGTCTCCCCTACACAAATTATAGTTGGGTGATCAATTACATTCCTCCATCGGGAAATAATTTTTGTAGACACATCAAAAGAGCACATAGTTAATAGATGAAGCAGTCAAAGTGCTGCAAGAGAGCGTACCTGGTGTAAGTATTGATAACTCATTATCTGGTGTACAAAATTTGAAGCTTTTGATTGATTCTTTTAAAGAATACTCTAGTTGACTTAAGGAAGGATTAGAGAAAGAAGTAATTAATAAGATGAATGATAAGAGGTTGATGGATATAATAGAGAAGTGTACTACTGCACAAAATAAATTTTAGAATGACCTTAAGGAAGTGCAAACTTATGTTGATGAGGCCAATGTATTATTTTAATTTTGTATGAAATGGCCTAGTTCAACCAAAAACACTAAGATTCAGATGGACTCCATTGAGTCCCAAGTTGATAAGGCATCTAGTGCCTATGACCCAACGAATGATGTAGGCGGATTTTCTAGAGCAGCTATTGAAAATATGCATGAACAATTTTTCCAACTATAGGAGCAAAGAGAAAAGATCATAGTGTCGTTTGGGCAACTCAAAGACCTAGTGAATGTAAATTTCACACCTATTTCTTATGCTCTAATTGATGTAGAGAAATCAATGAAGTTAAATCCAATACCTAACACTCTAGATGAAGGAAAAGAACTTCTCATGGATTTTGAGGCTACGAACTGCATGATTGGGTTGACAAAGAATCATTGGGAAGATGGTAAGAAGGTTTGGTAGGCACAACTTACAAAATTGCAAGTGTTATATATATACAAATATTCCATATTCTTCCAGTTAAGTTGTGCATATTTCCTTTCTTTTTATGCATTTCAGACTTCATTGTACATATGTGGAAGTTAGAAGATATTTTTCTAGAACAAATTTTGATCTGGTTTTGGAATTTATTTTTTGGAGTTTGTTACTCTCATGTATACATGTATATATCAGTTAGGGGAAGTATATGTATAATTTGGTGAAGAGTTGGTTGCTAATGCAAGATCATTTGAAAAGGGGGAGAAGAGAAGTTAAAAATAATATATGCACATATGCCCTTTTCTCTTGATGTCAAAGGGGAGAAGATTTGAGAAGAATTTTCATGTTTCCATAGATGAAAAAGGGGGAGATTGTTGGAATTTTAAGGAGTTTGTCATTGGTATGCTTGTTGGAAACATGAGCATGAGATGTACAGTGTGCAAATATAGTGTTGGCATTGATTTCAACATTGTGATGTGATGTGAAGATTGATGTGCATTCGGTATGGTGCATATATGTTTTTGAAATGATGGAAATCTAGTATAGAGATGCATATTTTTTGCTCTGGTATAAAACAAATGAGTTAGTTATTTGGCTAAGTGTCAGAACATAATTTTATGTGTATAGTGCACTAGTTATTTTGTGTACATTAATTTGTCTTGAAGTATCTTTCTCTATGGTTCTAAGATAATTTTTTTGGATGTCAAGAGAGTCTAAATCCAAATTTTCATATTGTTTTGACCTTTGGTGCAGAAGTTATGAGTAACAAAGTATTGGGTGTGTTAGTGACAATGTTTCCAATGCAGAGTGTGATTTTTGATAAGTCTGCATCTCATCGTGAAAGAATATATGGCCTTGCAGATTTGTGGGAGTGTTTATAGGGTTTTATTGCATTTGTATTCCAAGTGGATTGTAGTTTGGAGGTTCGAGTGTTGATTTGAGGATGATCATTTGGTGAATTTTAGTGTTAGGTCACTAGCAGTGTTGACCTAATATGTTTGAGATTGTGTGGAGTTTAGATAAGTATTGATCCATTATGTGGGAGCTATTATATGTCCATTTCAACCTATTTTATGTGTTACAAGTTTTGAACTAAGGCATGAAGTGTGTATGTTTGATCTTGAGCTAACAAGTTAGTGTTTTGAATGGTACATCTAATTAGTCTGACCTAATTGATGTTGTAGGTTCTTGCAAATGTAATGGGTATAAGATAATTTTTGGTGTTAAAGTATGATGACTAAGGTGTGTGTGAGTGAATTCCTAATTAGAGAATGTGAATGTGATGTGAATGTAGAGTAGAGAAGAGTGTTAGATAAGAGTAATATAAAGTGTGTTGATTTAGTATTTTGAGCTTCAATGGAACTGCATTTCCTACATAGATTGTAGATGCATTTGTAGCAGTTCAAATCTTGGTAGTGAGCCACCCCTCTCTTCTATTTCTCTTATTTTTTGGATAGTGATTCCACCTAGCAGTGAGCCTTTATGTAATATCTTATAACTAGTTATAATATATTGTGACCTAATCATCACCGTGGTTTTCCCTCTTTAGGTTTTTCACGTAAAAAAACTAGTGTTCATGTGTTATATGCTTTGATGGTTGCTTTCATGATTTATTTCCTTACTAAAAATTTAATATGATGTGTGGAATGAATGTTTAAATGGTTAAGTGGTTTCAGAGAATATTGATTCACCCCCCCCTCTTAGTATTTTGGGTGTTAAATAGACCTACCTATGGCATTGCAATGTACTCCTTTATTAAGTAGCTACAATTTGTTAAACAACAACTCAAGAAATGGAATAGGTAGTGTTTTGGTAATATATTTTTAGCCGAAGTAGAGGCTCAGACTCAGCTGGATGAGGTCACAAGGAGGATCAAAGATTGGGTTCTAATTGAGGAAACTATTATGATGGAAATGAGTGGTCTAAAAGATCTAGAAGAATGGGAATTACATGAGGATATTTATTGGAAATAGAAGGCCCGAGTTGAGTGGCTTCAGGAGGGTGATAAAAGTATTGCCTTCTTTAACTCAGTCAAAGCCAAAAGGCATGAGAATATGATCCATTTTCTTGTGTCTTCTAGGGGGGTTCAATTAATGTCCTTAAGGGAGATCTCTCATGAAGCTTCACAATATTTTTCTTCATTGTTTACTGATGATTTTCCTCTTGCAATTGAGGAAGAAAACCTTATTCTAAGTTGCATCCCTCTGTTAGTGACTATGGAAATGAATGAAAAATTGATGGGTACCATTTCCATAGATGAATTGGAAGGGATTGTATTCCAGATGAAGAAAGGGAAAGCTCCTAGCCTTGATGGATTCTTAATAGAATTCTTTCAAGAATTCTGGGAAGTCATTAAATTTGATTTATTAGAGGTTGTGCAAGAATCTCAATAAAACAAGCAAATGTTGAGGGCTTTGAATTCAACTTTTTTTGTTCTTATTCCCAAAAGAGATGGAGCTAATTCATTAGATTTGTTTAGGCCCATAGCTCTATGTAATGTGGTTTATAAAATTCTTTGAAGTTGATTGTTGAAAGGCTTAAGCCATGGTTTAATAAGCTTATTTTTGAAGGATCAAGGAGGATTTATGGCAAATTATAGGTAAATTTAGGATGGGGTGATCATTGTTGTTGAGGCTATCCACTCGATGGAAAAATCAAAGGAGAAAGCCATGTTTATTAAGTTGGATATGCCCAAAGCTTATGATAGGGTCAAGTAGTCCTTTCTTTAAAATATGCTTTCAATTTTTGGTTTTGATAGGGCATGGATTGATAGGGTGATGAGTTGTCTCATCTACTTCTTTCTTGATGTTGGCCAATGGAGAGCCTTCTGGCCTATTTGGTGCCTCTTATGGTTTTCTGCAGGGAGATCCTTTATTGCCTTATTTATTTTATTGGTTGAGGTATTGGGAAGACTCCTTAAATTTCATGTTAATCAAGGTTTTATTCAAGGATGGCATTGGGGAAATGAGTTACCTCCTCAGTCTCATTTGTAGTTTATGGATGGCACTGCACTGATGGGCATGGCCAAAATCAGAGAAGTTACTAACTTAAGGAATTTATTGGATATATATCTTGTGGCCTTAGGTCAATAGATAAATGAAGTTAATTCGTCCATTTTTTTCTTTAAAGCTCCTCCTCTTATCCAACATAGAATTACCAAGCTTCTTAGATTCTAGGTTGAAACTCTTCCATTGGTTTATTGTTAGCTCTCAAAACTACACCCTTGCTAAGTTGTAGAACTTAGCAATTTGGAGTGACATGGGAACACTTGTAGGCTATGGATCACCTAAACTTGGAGTGGACCTCCAGATAAGGCTAGCTCCTAAATCATAATCACCCCATCCTAAATTTACCTATAAAAAAAAGGTGATGCACCAAAACACTAACTAAGACCTATAAACATAGTTTACATACACAGGTTATCAACTATAAGCTTGATGAACATAACTTAATATTGATATGTTTTGCATCAATATTTTGTAAGAAGGCTACAATGCACACTCTTAGAAGGAAATAAATCTTTCACAACTTGAAACACCTGCAACACAACACAACTTATAACCTGTAACTGCATATACTTTCTATTTAAAGAAGCTACTAATGAGACCCAAAACTAGGAATGATAAAATTCACAAGTAGTTGCATCAAATCATCAAAATGCATACAAAGAAACAAAAAAAAGAGAAGGTAAAACTACTTATCTCCATTAATCATCAAGGTATGAACTGCTATACAAGTCTATAAAAGAGTTACAATATTGTCTTTTTTCCTGTAAGAGCTCCAAAATAAGCCACCATACATGCTGAAAAGAAGAAAGAACCGACTTCAAAACTCATGTTTGAAGTTACTTATGCTTTTTTGAAGCCTTCCCCACACACATACTTCTAGAAGCTTCCTGGTCGTATGCAACAAAAAATCCAAAAATAAAGCACCCAAAACCCCTCCAAAATGACTCCAAAGTGAAGAAGAGTTAGGCCTTGTCCTTACCCATCATAAAAGCATGAGAAATTATCCCCTGATGCTCTCATTCCCTCCAAAAATCTAGTAAAAAACAACCTTCATGCTTTCCACATGTTGGTCAATTTCCTCCAAGTTCCCCACATGCTTGGCACAAGTCATTATTATTCAACCATATCTCCAAATTGCTTTGAATCATACCCTTGGTGTGTTTGCAAAGGCATAAAGACTTAACTAAAATTCATAAGTGCATTTATAAGACACAATACTCCATTTTTTACATTTAAAATAGCAATTTGATTAAGTGATTTATAACAATATCACTTAAATCAAATGCTTTACATCTCAAATTAATGCAAAAATACAAAGGCCTTAATTCAACCAATGGGGACACTAATGCAAACCATAAGTCTTGAAAGACTTTTATGCAAATAACATATACAAGGCATAAGGATTGAAGTGTTCACCATGACATACATTAGTTGGTTTGTAAATTTGTAAAAAGATAAGCAAAAACGCCTTTAATTAATTGACATAAACTTAGGGTAAGAAACCTAATCAACAAAACCAACCAAAATACTTTGCAAAGCATTTCATTTGCAACATCAAACTTATAGAGGTTTCTATCGCCGACCTATGGTTTCTAGGTGATTTCATGGAGGATTATGGCATTATAGTGGCATTTCCAACAGATTTCAAGAAAAATCAACATGAAAAAGCTTGAGTGAGCTTACTATTAACACCTTTTTTACATTTTCTTTTCATTTTTTGTAGAAAAAAAATGCTTGTTCGAGCTCTGTTAGTGAAAAATGAGGAACACATCTATCTTATTCTCCTTAGCACAAAGAAAAGAAACTATCTATGCTCCATGCTTCAATCTCTATTTGAATTTGATCCTTGTGTTGGAAGAAGAATCACGGCTTTATAATC